>JBAMMX010000019.1:17767346-18167346 GCA_037126225.1 Dillenia turbinata
ATACATAAAAGAAAAATGGATTTGGGTGTGGTCATCTTTTACGTGCGTGGGTACTGTTAATTATTAACTGTTCAGTCAAGTGCCTTTTTTTTGTTTTTTCTTTTTTTTTTTCCTAGTGGTGCCTTTTTTCTTTTTTCTAGTCTTTTTTTGCTACTCACTTTTCGTTATTCAATCATGTGCCTTTTTTGGTTTTTTTTTTGAGTTTTTTTTTTGAGGTTTTTTCCCTTTTTTTGTGTGACCCCCTTTTTTCTTGGATGTTACTACTCATAGAAAATTTTTAGCATCCTGGTCGTCTCTTTATTTTTATGTCACAATTTGTTTTTTCATTTGGGTATTTCTTCTTTTTTTTTTACCCCCTTTTTTTTTTCTTTCTTTCTTTTCACCTGGTATTGTTTGCAAAAATGAGAATGTGCCTAAATGGTTGTCCCATTATTTTTTGGCCTCTTTTTTTTTTTCATTTAGGTCATTCCTTCTTTTTGACACAGTTTTTTTTTTTTTTTATGTTACTGTTGATAAAAGGTTTCTAATACCGCTCGATGGTCGTTCACTTATTTTTCGGCTATAGATTTTTTTCTTCATTTAGCTCTTTCTTTTTTTTTTACCTGATTTCTTTTCTTAGGCACTATTGTTCACAAATAATTTTAACACCTTCTAATGGTCATCCCTTTATTTTTAGATCGTGTTCTTTTTTGTTCATTCAGGTCCTGCCTCCATTTTTTTTCATTTAAGTTATTACTTTTTTTTATTTTTTTATCCATTTTTTTCCTTAGCTGTTACTATTCACAGAAAATTCTCATACCATCAAATAGTCATCCCTTTTATTTTTAGATCACAATTTTTTTCCATTCAGGTCCCTCTTCTTTTTATTTTTTTTTACCTTTTTTTTCTTGCCCGCAAATATATGCAAGGCGTTAGTGTTAATACGAAAATTCTGACACTTTCTGATGGTCGTTCCTTTATTTTTTAACCACAGTTTTTTTCACTTATGTTTTTCTTTTTTTTTTAACCCATTTTTTTTTCTTAAACATTACTGTTCACAGAAAATTCTAATGTCCTCGGATGGTTGTGTTTGTATTTTTAGATCACATTTTTTTTTTCATTTAGATCATTCATTTTTTTTTTATTTTTTGATATTTTTTTATCGGTAAATATATTGTATATTACTGTTAACAGAATTCTGACGCTTTTAAAATAGTCATCTCTTTATTTTTAGATCAAAGTTTTTTTTAAGACTTTTAAAATTTAGATACTCCTTTAAAACTATAGATCATAACATGTTTAGATATGTATTTCCCCTTTTATTACCCTGGTTTTTTTCTGTTAGGGTCTTTTTTTTCATTCAAATCTTTCATCTTTTTATTTTTTGACCAAATTTTTTTTGCTCTTAAGTCTTTTGTCTTTTTTTTTTTGTATATAGGTTTTTCTCTTTTCCTTTTTTGGGGCTCCACGTTGCACTGTTTCTTATTTTTTTAATTCGGGTCCTTCCTTTTTTATTTTGGGACTCCTTTTATTTTTTCATTCAACTATTTCCATTTTTTTTTACCCCAAGTTCTTTTTTTTTTTGCCTAGCGCCGATAGGTGTTACTATTCATAGAGTCCTAACACCCTCGGATAAATGTCTCTTTATTTTTAGACCACAGTTTTTTTTTTTAAATTCTTTTTTCATTCAGATCTTTTCTTAATTTTTTTTTACCCTGAAGTCTTTCGTCTTTTTTTACCATAGGTTTTCTATTTTTCTTTTTTTTGTTGCCCCACTTTGACGCTGGTTTTTATTCTTTTTATCAAGTCCTTCATTTTTTTTGACCCAATTTTTTTTGTTCAAGTATTTTGTTCAGAATGTTATAAAAATTATTTATAATTCAGATATTTAAATAATTATAAATTTAACAAATATTTGTGTAACGAAAGATACAATTCGCATCTTACGGGCACTCCACGTGTTAACGCGGGGAATAACTAATCTAAGTATAAAAGAAAAACTTAATGGTTGTAGTTGTTCTCTCACGTAATCAATATATGACCTCTCTCTAAACAAATTAAAAAGTTGTCTGAATCTGTACACGTTCTTACTTAATGCTTGTTCACCATTTCTACCTGTAACTTTACTTTTAAGAGTTAGATATCTCTTTGAAACTCTAAATCTGAACACGCTTATATGATGTAAGTCTTAAAGGTAAAATTTAGATATTCTCTTATTGAAATCAGTTTCTCCTTAAACTATGTTAATTTTTTTATAACACTATTGCCAAAATTTCAAATAAATTTTTCAGATGGAAAATAATCTTAATTTCAAAATTTAAAAACTTTTAAATATGTTAAAAAATATTTTAAAATTGTCGAAACAATTTATTACAATCGAAATATTAATTTTTTAGATTATTCTATTCATAATTTGATAATTTTAATATAAAACTAATAAATTATAATTATTTTTAGCTTTTTTTTTTTGTGGCACATATCACGCGGCGCGTGGCGTGTCCTCTGCCTGTTAGTTCTTCCAAAACTAGGATATCACGCATGCGGAGTGGGGTTGGGGGATGCATTCTAATGGATCTAGAGTTGAATAAAAAAGAAATATTTAGTTGGTCTATATCATCAAGAGATATTTAATTTTAGTTGCAGGACTCCCTTTTTTATTATTATATCCTTTTGAATGAGCCAAATAGTTTTGTCCATGTGATGATTAGGGTTTTATAAAGGTTTTAGTTTTTTAATTTAACTTTTGTTAATATTCACCGTAATTTTCAAAAGCTGACGACTCTAATACGTAAAAATTTCTCAACACTAATATTTTTTTTATTATAAAATATTTTTTATATATTGGATCTTGAATTCATTTCATTCAAATAATCCGATATAGCAATAGAATAAATATAAATCTGAACTAAAATAACATCTAAAATATAATATTAAATAAAAATAAAAAACAAGAGATTGCATTAAAAATAAAAAGGACTTACTCTTAATCCTGAGATTTGATTGAGTTTGCCCTTTCCATTGAGATATGTACAGCCCCAAATTTGTGATAAATTTAGATCTTGTTTTCTAAACACTATTCAAACTCTCGTATATTTTCTGAATGGATAGAATAATTATAATGAATTCTAATTCTCTGCATAGAGAATTTTATTTTATTTAAGTATTTTATTTAAATTAGAAAACTAATTACTTAAAAATGTGAAAGAGTTTAGTTTAAGAGTTTAAATCAAAAGTAAAACCCTTGGAGTTTATACTTTTCAAAATTACAAAGCCAAGCTGCATATTTTTTGAAATTTACAAAACAACCAAAATAATTTACAACTTTATTAATCATGATAAATAAATTTGAAAATTATAAAATAGTGCACACATGGTTTTAAAATTATAAATCAGGATAATAAGTTTTCAAAATTACAAATTGATCTTATAATTTTTTAAAAATTACAATTCAACACTAAACTTCTCTTCCTATATTTTCATCTACAATTAATTTAACATAAAAATAATTTGATATGAGTAAATAATAAATACCAATTGAGTTTTTAAGATATAAAAGAGACTTAAGACATATTTATTTTGATTTTAAAATAATTATAATGGAATTCGCTAATTCAATACTTACATTAAAATTATTTTAATTCTAATTAATTCCATTAAATAATTAGATTTATACTTCAAAATAAATATTATATCTTTTACAAAAACCAATAAATTAATATATATTATATTGTACTTGATCTATATGCATTTTTATATATTGTCCCTTTATGTAACACTAATAGTTGAGATCAGACAAAATATAAATAAATGTATTATCACCTCATCAATTATTTAATACATAAATCCCTTGTTTGAAACAGAGGATATTCAAAATAAATATTGTATTATCTACAAAAATTAATAAATAAACATATATTATTTTGTCCTATATTTTATATGTTATCCCTTTATATAACACTCGTAATTGAGATTACACAAAATATAATTAAATGTATTATCATCTTCTCAATTATGTAATACATAAGTCCCTCGTTTAAAATAAAGGATATCCTAAATGTTTAATTTGTATTCAACTGGTTGATAAAATTTAACAAATTTTAAGAACAACGGATACAATATAAAATTATGTTACTGAATTTAGTTTATAGATTATCAATTTGGAAAGAGGGCAATTTCTTATATGGTCGGTATAGATTTTCTATTGTGTATATATATCCAACCAACCAACATCATATCCCAAATCTATAAAATTCTTAACTCATAAAAAATTTCACTAATAATACATCAAAGTACATATTCCTATCTTCACAACTTTACTCACATATACTCAAAATTTAAAATACATAAATTACATATGGATACCAATTTCCACTCATAGTGAATTTTAGAAAGTTACTCTACTCGTTTTGTTTACTACTAACCACCAAAACTAATTTCTATTGAATCGGAATCGTATATGATAATTATGATGAATCATTTATGACAATTAGAAAATTTGCAATTTATAACTTCTATTCAATGAAATGTCATTTTTATCAATCAACTATAAAATATTTACTTTTAGTTGATATTTCTATAACTTATAACTTTTGTATATGCCATCAGTTTGATCGCATACACAAATCACAAATGTCGAATTATTAGACCTTATACATATATAAATGATATGTAAAAATATTTATCTATTTGAATAGTCAAATACAAATATTATGTTAATACATAGAAGTCATCACATAATGTTTTGTACATATAAAATAATAAAACTAATAAATAATTAGAAAATAATCCAACAATATATATATATATATATATATATATATATTAGTATTTATATGTAAGTATCTGTACATATTTTCTAGCTGTTTATTGTTGAATTTGACTTTGTATTTTATTACGACGTCTATGGGTCTATGTTAAGGAAATTTCTTCAATTAATGGGCATTGTATTTTGTCAAGTTCCATGAAATAACAATCAAAAATAATTTCTATGACATTTCCCCATTTTTTTCTTTTAAAGTTCACCGAAATTTCCCCACCAATAAACAACTGTCATTAATTTATACAATTATCTTCAAAGAAACACCCTAATAGTCATAACTTTTTTCTCCTAACCCAATGATTCCAGATTCAAATCTCGATATAGCTAAAAAAAAAATTGTATACAACTTCTATTTTATTTTTATTTTAACAACCCTTCCTCATGGTTAACCATAATCGGTCATTAGTGGAGTAGACATCAAGAAAATTATAGCATGTTAGACTTCTTTTGGGTAGTCCAGCACTACTTTTTACCTGTTTCTTTTGGGTTTGCCTTAATAAAGCTAATTTAAAGATAATTGTAATATATTAGAAAGCAATTCTTTTTCTACCTACAAATTGTTAAATCTTATAAGGTTTTAGTTAATTTTTAATACAATTTTATTAGTTGATCTCTCTTACCAATCTTATAGAATTGTCATCTTTTGTAATAAAAAAATAAAATGATCAAATATATAATTATTAATCATAAGATAAATAATATAAAAAATAAAAAAATAATTAAATAATTAGATAATTCATTAAATATAAAAAATATATAAATATAAAAAATATAAGTATAAAATATTATTTTATTCAATCTGATGTCTCATCTAAACTTGACTTAGCCCATGGCATGGTCTAACATGGACCAACCCAAGATGAGAAAAATTAAATTAATCTAAACCGCTGATGAAGTAAACAAGCCAAATGGGCATTAGAGATTTAATATTAACTAAAATCCCAGCCTATAACTCCTCACATCCCCCACTGTGCTGCAGAGTTAGTTGACTCTAATTATCTTACAGAACAAATTCCATCAATTATATCGAAAAGTCATTTTCGTCCCCATTATACTAAGATAGCTTATTATATATATAAGGTTAACATAGTAATTTTACTATCTAAAAATGTCACATGCATATCGGGTAAGAGAAGAGATTTGGTAAAATACTATTCTCCTAAATTTTTTTCTCCTTTTTAAGTGTGTTTACATGTAATCTCTTTCTTTTTAATTTTTTTATTATATAAGACTCACAAAAACCGTAATAATATATGTATATATAAAAATTTAAATAGTAAATCACAGAAAAGATATTTGATTAAGAATTCTTTATCACTCAAATATTCGTAAAAGAATTCTTTCTTTCCTTAATTTTAAGTTTGGGTAATGTATTACCCTAAAATGAAATAAATTTACTTCGTGCATCGTAAAAATTGATAATATCAATATATATATAATACAAAAAATTAGTCTTTTTCTTGGTTAAAATTATTATAAAAGAATATTCCCTATACTATAAAGCGCAAGTTGGGGTTATTGTTTATGAATAGGAACCCCATGTTTTTTTTGCCCTCTTTTTTTTTTTTTTTTTTTTTGTTCCTTTCATTTGCATAATTTTTTTATCCAATTTTTTATTTTCTTTTTTCACTCGGATCCTCTACTGTTCATGAATAGTAACTCCATATTTTTTGGACCCGTCATCTTTTTTCTGTCATTTGCATCTTTTTTTTTTTCATTCAGCTTTTTTTTCTTTTCTTTTTTCGCTCGGGTCCTCTATTATTCATATGCTTTGTTTCGGAGCCACTAAGTGGTCCATTCATGTTTTTATCTAGTTTCTTTTTTTTTTTTCATTCGCATCCTCTATTATTCATGTGCTTTTCCCGAAAGTCGATATTTAATCATCCTATATTTTTTGTACTCCGCTATTTTTTTTCGTTTACGTCCTTTTCTTTGGTGCAACTTTTTTTTTTGTTCGCATCATCTTTTTTCAGAAATGTCTTTGTTTGGTCGGTTCATGTTTTTTGAACCCCACTATTATTTTTTTCATTGAAATTTATTACATTTTTTTGCAGACCCTGCTATGTTCTTTTTTTTTTTTTTTTTTTTTTTTTTTCGTTTAGGTCTTTTGTATTTTTTTTTTACTCATGAAGTCCATTGTATTTTTTTTTTTGTAAAAGTCTTTTGTACTTTTTTTAACAATTTTTTTTGCTTGGATTTTTCATCTTCTACGAACCATACTTTTTTTCCGTTAAGGTCCTTTGACTTTTTTTTTTTTACTCATAACGACACTTTTAGTTTTTTTTTTTTATTCAGCACCTTACACTTTTATTGCATTTTTTTTTTCCGTTTAGACATTTTGCCTTTTTGAGATCATACTTTTTTTTTTTTATTTAGGTCATTTGTCTTTTTAGGACCACATTTTATTCATTTATTTTTTTCATCTTTTCACATTTTTTATCCTTTTTTTCCTTGGGTTCTTCATCATTTTGAACATAGATTTCTTTCCTTTTGTTTTTTTTTTACCACCTGGATGGTTGTCCCATTATCTTTAAATCATAGCTTTTTATTATTTATTTTTGGATTCTTGCTCTTTTTTTTTAACCTGACTTTTTTTTCTCTTAAATTCTTCATCTTTTTTAGATATAAGTTTTTCTCATTTTGATTTTTTAGTCTCACGGATGATCATCTATTTATTTTTAAATCATAATTTTTTCTCATTCAGATACTTGCTCTTTTTTTTTTTACCTAAATTTTTTTCTTAAGTTATTCTTTTTTTTATACAAAATTTTTTCATCTTTTTTCCCTACTTGTCCATTCAAATCTTTTTCTTTATCCAATTTTTTTTTAAAAAAACTTTAGTTCTTCATCATTTTTTAAAATACGTTTTTCTTTTTTATTTTTTCATACCACATATGGTCGTCCATTTATTTTTAAATCATAATTTTTTTTTTCTATTTAGGTTCTTACTCATTTTATTTTTTTACCATTTTTTCCTCTTTGATCCTTCATTTTTTTAACACATGTTTTTTCATATTTTTTTTGCTTCACTAATAGTTGTTTATTTATTTCTATTGCTTTTTTACTTTACTTATTATCCATTTTTACTTCATTCGTTGGTTTTTTTAGAATTTTAATTATTGAACTCTTTTTTTTATGTCATTAATATATATCATTTTTTCTGTTTGTTTGGATAATAATTTAATTCAAATATTGAGTTAATTATATTTTTAATAAATATTTATATGATAAAAAATTATAATTTATTTTTTTGGACATTCCGTACATTAGTGCAGGCCAAAAAACCTAGTTTAAAATAAAAAATTCTCTTAATTCAACTATGCGAAGTTCATAAAGTAAAATCTGAAAGAAAATGATATTTATTAAAGTAAATTTTGTGGGCGGAGTAAATCCTTGGCAAGGAAGGAAATGATCAACTAGAGAACGCCTGCAGAGCAAATCCTTGGCAAAGAAGGAAATGGGAGTTTCCGTGGGTCCTACGGGTCAATTATTAATGAATATGAACAAACGCAGACTGGGTCTCACGCATAGCCAAAACACTCGCCAGCGGAGAGGTCACGGTCATCAACTGTCGGAGTCGGAGGCAAAGACTCCGGCGAGAACAAAGCTTCGACTCTATCTTAGGACGTATGTACTACATCGGATTATTTGTTTTTCCTTTAGGGATTTTTTTATGGGTTGATTTCGATTGCGAGAATTCCCGGGGGGTTGGGGAGTTCTTAACTCGAACTACGATATGTGAATTTGTTGGTTGTTTGATAAGTTTGGGGTTCTGGGTTTACTTGGTTTTCCCTGTTAATTGAGACAACCCCATTTGGTGAAGAATGAGCATTTGGGGTTTGTTTATCTTTTGATTTTCATTTTGTATGTTTGATTTTTTTGCGGATGCTTGTCGCAGGTAGTAGCGGTAGTGGGTGATGGAGATGTTGCTTAATTTTGGAGACCCTGCTAACCTGAAAACTAGAAAGGTCTCTCTCTCTCTCCCCCCTTGTCTTTGTGTGTGTGTGTGATAGTATCATGATCACATTGAACACTGTGCGTGAACACTGAATTGAGTATTGTAAGACATGTAAGGCATGCGTTTGAAGCTGATTCTGAATAGAGTTGCCAGTGAGCGTTTTTAAAATACTAAAAGTTAAATCTTTTTAGTGCCGTTAATCATGCGACAAGATGATGTGGTAACCCTTTTCTTAGTGGAACTACTGGGGGCACAGCCCCAAAACGCACACGTACATTTTAAGTTTTTTGACTTCAAATTTTATATCTTTGGTGTTTTTCTAGCCAACCTTGTGGCAATTTAACTCGGGTTTCTGTGAAGTTGATTTGCTATTTTGGAATAAATGCCTTTTCTTATTCAAGCTGTTGTTATGTCTAATTGTGTCATGAGTGGGATTGGGGGGGTGTGTATGTTGCGTGGTTTTTGTATTCACATTTTCTTTTCCAAGTGGAACAGAGTGTGGGAATTAATTCCATTGTTAACAGATAGTGTTTGAAGATGTCTATGGTGCGCGTGACCCGGGTACGCTTGAGCAGCTGAAGGAGTTGAGCTCCAAGCGTAGAGTGATTGAAGAGTCTATTAATAAAAGTAGCTTCCTTACAGAGGCCATAGCAAGAGAAGTATCCGGTGGATTGACTTCTCGATGTGAACAGGTAATTGTTGGCATTGGTATATGAGATGTGGCATTACGTTATTGCTTTTAAATCACAACTTTGGTGGTTAATTTTTCACTTTGGTGATGACTCTTTGTTGTGATGCAGTGTATGCAAAATGCCACATTGTGATGAATTATAATCCAAACCTGAGTATTTTTTTCTGAAGTGACTGAATCTATGTAGCAACATTTGTTAGAACCTGCTGAATTGGTCTTGTTGGTTGTCCTTATTATAGTTCGTTTTGTTGTCTTATTATGGATCTCAGGACCTCCAGAAATTGGAACAATACCTGCCCTTATTGGAGAATTTGGTGTTCCATGTAGATTTAGTCAGCAACAACCGCCAAATGGTTCAGTGGACTTCAGACCTTAAGATACAGTGGAGTAGTGCTCTTAGCTCAACATCTTTCTTTAACCTCATGGGTCCAAGGTTTTATCAAATTAATAACTTAAGGTTTGAGCTTGGCATGACTCTCTTCCTTTACGGTGCAATTCTTCGGGGGAGGGCTTTCGAAGTTTCTCAAGGAGGTACTTAATTGTTTCTCATCTTGATATTTCATATATTTGAGCTCATTTAGGATGGCTACTTTACTCACACTTGTTATTCTAGATTTGGTGAAAGCTGTCACCATTTTCAGAAAAGCTGCAGGAGTTTATCGCTATCTAGCTGAGGTGGTTCTTACTTTTTTGCAACCTGCATTGACGGCAGAAAAGCCTCCTGAGGCTGTCTCATCTGTGTCCACTGCTATGAGTCTCATTTGCTTGGCTGAGGCTCAGGTGAATTACTTGTATTGTTTGAACTAGTACATAGTTAACTTTGTTTTTGGCAATGTGTCTTTTTTTCCTTAGTCTCGATGATTTTCTGTGTCTCATATTTAAACTCTTTAAGTTTTTGTTGCAGCCTTGCCTTTTATTTTCTTTTATTGATGAATTATGATTTTGCATCTTAGGCTGTAACTATTAAAAAGGCTGAAGAGAAAGGAAATGCTGAAGGTCTCTTGGCAAAGCTGCACTATGGTGTTACGGAGCTGCTTGATGAAGCGTTTACTGTTCTGCATTCTACTGTTGGGGAATATAAAGATATTTCAATGCGCTTTATCGTATGTTTCTACACCTCAGAGCTTTCAAGATATTTAATTTGCAACATCATTTCTGAAAGCAATTGCCTAAATCCAAATACATTCTCGAAACTTTCCCCCACCTCAAAAAAATAATAAATGAATAAAAAGAAAAAGGGTCTTGGATAAGTGGTAAGGAGCTGACTTTGTTATTCTGATCAGTGGCTAGGTGCATATCTCTTGCACTAGCATTAATCCATAGCAAAATGTTTACACATCTAGTTGAGCCAAAGTTGATTACGATGGGCTGCGTTAGTTTTCTCATTGAGTCATCTGCTAATGATCAGAATTCTTATGGTTGCTGCACCAAGATTGAACCAAGTTACTAGAGTGCCCAAGCTGAGCTGGGCAAAAATTGGTTTCTACTTCTTGGCTTGTCTGTGGTCAGGCATATGGTGAGCGGACAACTTAACAAGCTTCACTTGGGGACTTTGAGGATTTGAGAAATTGTTGAGCATTAATGCTGTGTGCTTATAGGAAAGACTGCAGTCTTTGTTTTGTAGATGATTTGTTTTAATAGCTCACTCGCAATTACTCATTAACATGGGGAATACCGGCCGTATATGTCACTTAGTCACATTTGCTAAAAATGACCATTCTTAAATGGCTTGCCTTTTTCTTGCTGTAGTCTGTTAAGCCTTCTTGTGGGGAGAATAATGTTAGATCTTCAATTTCTAATACCAAAAGTCATTATTGGCCATCAATGATCAGTTGAATGTCGGGAGTGGTTCTTTAATTTCTACTTATCCTGGCATTTGATTTGTCTAAGTGAAACAATACCAGATGCTCCTGTTAAGCTAAGCTACACACTAAATCTTGCATGCAGTAACTTATTCCTTTTTAAAATCATAATGCACACCATCACAATCATACATGTTATCCTTTTATCCAGGTGAGTGTTGTAAATGTGAGTAAGCTGCCTTCTTTTATGTTTAATTTGTGCCCAATTCCTTAGAAGGCCTATGCATATTATTGCCAATGGGTATTGTTTTGGTTCTTTTAGGATTTCATATCATCTTCCAGAGATTTACATGAGTTACGAAGTAAGAAGTACCTCGCGGAAGCCCTGAAAGTTGCTGGTCAAATCGGGGCTGCTATCGGGGTTCTCCATCAAGCTTTGACCAAAGCCAAAACCAAAATACCTGGAGAAGAGTCGTGGAGATTGATCTTCCGGCAGGAAATTGAAGGTGCCAGTGATTTACTCAGGAAGTTTGAAAGCGAGAATGATTTTGTGTGGCGCGAAAAGATCCCACAAGAGGACGAATTGCCACTACCTCAGGGTAAGAAAATTGTGACCTCCATATCTTATCATCCTCAAAGATGGGAGAGAGAACTTGTTTTCAAGATTTGAATGTATAGACAACTATTGTGTAGTCACGTCGAAAAGATGTAACATAAACGAATCACGTGCTTTGTGTTTGATAATGTCCCCTCCTCCCCAATTTTCCCATGTAATTTATGCTTTTTGGACTCCTGGTTGAACAAGCAAAGGTTGTAGTTGTATCAATAAAGCTGCAAGTGCAAGCATCTCTTTCACAGGCTAACAATTTTGAACTAAGTCGAGCTTAGCAGAGCTGAAACTCAATTCAGCCGGGGAGTTTGCTGAAACTCCATTAACATTGCATCCATTATATTTGTTCATGTCATTCTATTTATCTGATAGCTTTGAATTTAAACGTGTTTTTTTTTTTTTTTGATTTTGGGGTTTGGGTTGGGGGGGGGGGGGGGGGGGGGTGTTTTTTTTTTTTTTTTTTTTGGGGGGGGGGGTTTTTTTTTTTGGGGGGGGGGGTGTTTTTTTTTTAGTCTTGTTAACATTGAGGCCATACTGAAATGGGGAGTTTGCCCTATCTTCCGCCTCCTTTAGTCTTGACTGAGACGCCAATAACTTAACCCAGCATAGCCAGCTCGGCAATTAGATGGCCGGGGGAGAGGGAAAAAAGAGCTCTTGCATTGTTATGCTAAATCAAAAAATTAGTAATATTAATTTTAGTATTTTTCAAATTGAGAATCTGTAAAATGTTATATACAATGCCATGTTTAAGACGTCCTATGACTAAAATTATTCATGTTAGGATATCCCCGCAATAGCTTAGCAGAAAAAGAAATAAAAGATAATCCCCCCCTTAACAGGATTTGATTTATCTGTAGATGTTTTCAGCTCTATGATTTTTCAAATTGAAATACTAGAGGAAGCAAAAAATGAGACAGAAATGCCATAAACTTTGCTTAGTAAATAAAAAAATGATAATTATTTTTTAGAAATAAAATTGGGAGACATAATAAATGTTTCTTGATTTTTGTCCTCTTTTTTTTGGGTGGGGGGCGGGGGATTTATTTATTTATTCCTTTAGGGAAATAAATCAAATTAAGAAAATGATCCGCCTGCCGCGGAAGGGAAAAGAAAAACGAAGGGTCAGCCAATGCCAAGTGGAAAAATCAGAGCCAATTGAGAGTGAAGAGCAATCATAATTCAGAAGAGGGTTTTGTGAATTGTGATCATTGAAACGAGAAGTTTCGGGTAGAAGTCGCAACTTCCAAATTAGACAGTGGTAATGGCTGTTCAGTTGAAGTTGAACCCACCATTTCCCTGCTCTTACAAGCCATCTCCCACCAAACTCTCTTTCTTATATCCTTCACTAATTCGTCTTGGCTTCAGTCATAGAACCCGAACACGTTCTTCCGATTCTCACCCATTTAATCTCTCATCGAAAAGGTCTCTCTCTCCCTCTCGGTCTCTTTCCCTGTCGTTAATCTATATTAAAATACATTAGCTTTGATTTTACAGGTTTTCTGGGATTGTATCTGCTGTTGTCTCCGAAGAAAACGTTGTTGAATCGAGTTCTACATCTACTGGCACTGATGTATTCAAACTCACATATTTAGAGGTGGCTTTCTGTTTTATTATCTGGGTCTTTCGTTTTTTGCCGTCTAAAGTTTTGGGTTCGACAGAAAAAGGGGACATTTTGAATGGAAGAGGAAATGGGCATCTGTAGCTTGTTTGGTTCCAGGGGAGAAAAATGATAATAATGTTCTCCATGTTTATTTTTTCTAGATAAATTTTGAGGCAAATTTAGGATTTTTACTTTTCAAATGGTTATGATAATGTCCTCAGGGAAATAGTTGGCTGTGGGATGTATGCGGGGTAAAGATTTTGGTGGATCCAATATTGGTGGGTAACTTGGATTTTGGGATTCCTTGGCTTTATGATGCTGCAAAGAAGTTCTTGAAGAATTTCCAGGTACTTTAATTTTTTTAATCTCTCCACTGATTCTGGGACAAAACTTTGTGTCAGCGACGGACCTCATGGGGACATATAGTGCTAAATTAATGAATCACCAAGAATTATTTAACATAAACATATATAAAAAAAATGTTGATATAACATTTTGCGCATTTTCACTTAAACTAAGTTTATCTATGATATCATTTTATGCCCAACTTGGATTTCTATTGGGTTTTGGATTCAAGTCTATATATTCTTCAAACATTTTCTGGGTATTAAGTTAAGAAAACAACTTACTGATTTTTCATTTTTGTGTCTATCCGTGTTTTTGTTGTTGGAATGACCTACTACAGCAAAGTGTGTCTAACTGACCAAAAGAAAAACGTATCAAAATTATGGATACAATAAAGATGCATATGTCGCATCATTAAAGTGTCCTATTGTTGCCGTCTCCATTGAAATGTTACACATGGACATACTGTTCATTCAAATGTTTTTGTAAGATAGGAATCACTAAGCACGCTGGTTTTCAATACTGTTAGTTGTCTTTTTGGAACATTATGCAATTTTGTTGTGTTTGGAATTGCAGACAAGGTTGATCATTGATGTCATTGAATCCTTTAGTGCAGCTTAGTGATCTTCCTGAAACTGATTGCTTACTGATCACGCAAAGTCTTGATGACCATTGCCATTTGAAGACTTTGGAGCCGCTTTCAGAAATGTATCCAAATCTCAAAGTCATAGCAACTCCAAATGCGAAGGACAAGTTGAACTCTCTATTCAGCAATGTAAGTACAATGTGTATATTGGAAACTGTTCTAATATTTCTTTCATCATGAAATATGGAACCATATTACAGCTCTAGAAGTAATAATTGAGGGGGAAAAAAACAAATATATGTGCAACCATTGCTTATCTCGTCGCATTTTTAACTATTTCTGGTATCTTGTTCTCTCTTACTTCTACTGTTCTAAAGTATATTGCTAGAAGCGAGTATTGCCACAAAAAGAAAGCATTATAAAATGTTCTCAAAAATCTGTGTGTTCACATTATGGGTGGATGTTTTAGTTTTAAACCAAGATTACAAGATAAATGGTTATGGGGGTTTCCCAATGAGGGTTTTCTTCATGGATGGAAATAACTGGGTTTTTCCATGGGAAGGAATTGGGTTTCGTTCATCTGAATGCAGATAATAGAAAATCAAAAGCTCAGGCTTGGGAATTCATGGAGAACATAGGTTGAGATGGGCACTCCTGGATTTTTTTATTTCCCCCATGCTGAAAATACTTTTGTTTCCATCTTGACTTTGAGTAGAGGGGTATTTGTTGAAGTTGCTTATAAAGCTCCATTAAAAACTGATGTTTTGCAGTTTTGATGTGCAATAGATTATGGATGTCTTCTTGTTGGAGTAGTTATCTAGTGGTCTCATCTTGAGAGCTGCAGGAGGCAGCATCTTTTTGATTCTTTGGCTAGTAGGGGAAAATGGTAAGGGCTAAGTGGCTCCTCACCCATGATTTACTCCTTGTGAAGGCTCTTTTTGTTTGACCATTGAACTTTGAGGGAACTAATCCTTTATATTTCTTTGGGTTTTGATATTTTGAAATCCAATTATTTTTCTTTTTTTCTTTTTCCTGCATCCTTCCGCACTTGATGCTCCTTTCTGACAACTTTTCATCATCTTTTTTCCTTTTCTTTCCCATTGTTGTGTTGTTTAAATTTTCCTCATGGTTAATTTTGTTGGATACACGCTAGATGGTACTGTTGGTTGATCCTATGATAAGATCCATAGGGACTTATAATATGTTGGACGTTATGAAGTAAACTCTGTTGGAAATCTTGTTTAAAACTATGCGATAACTCCAGTTGCCGTGGTGGCTTGAGTGCAACCTACACTTTCATTTTTATTACCTGTATGATACCAATTAGATGCTTCAAAGTTTGTGGTTTCAGGTGACATATTTAGAACCCGGAGAGAGCTCTGAAATTGAAGCAAAAAATGGTTCTAGAGTTGGCATTCGGGCAACTGCAGGGCCTGTACTTGGCCCTCCTTGGCAGCGTCCTGAGAATGGGTAAAATTTGAAATGGCATCTCCCAACTTAACTTCACTGCAAAGGCCATTTTTGTTAATTTCCTGTTGGTCTGATATGTGCACCAGATATCTTGTTCTCGCTCAGCAAGGACAGCTGACTCTTTACTATGAACCTCACTGTGTCTACGATAAGAATTTCCTGGAAAAGGAAAAGGCTGACATCATCATTACACCTGTGATTAAGCAGCTTCTGCCAAGCTTTACATTGGTATCTGGACAAGAAGATGCCGTTCAACTAGCAAAGCTGCTTGATGCCAAGTATATGATATCATGATATTGGGAGATCAACGTTCACTTTTATTTGTCTTATGGTTGGATTTTTACTTGTCTTCGAAACTTCTGTAGGTTTATTGTGCCAATGAAGAATGGAGATCTGGACAGCAGAGGGTTTCTTGCTAGTATTATACAAGCCGAAGGAACGGTTGAATCCTTCAAGGTATGAATCTTTCTAATCTTTAATAAAAAGCAGAAACTTGTTTCTTTCAGTAAAAATCAGAGATGAGACATTATATTGTGCTTCTAAGATGCAACAAGTGGTGGTATTGATTGTTGTTCCATTTATATGATTTGAAGAAGCATTTCATATGTATAAATACGTGTCTAGATACCCTTGTTTCACGAAAAATAGCTTCTTCACGGAGATGACCATTTTGCTATAGTCAGAATATTGCAGAAATGTTAACAAGCACTCCATAAATCTCCCTTTCCCACTTTCCTTTCTCTTTGCTTTTAAACTTCTACTCTGGATTCAATAAATTACGTACAGAAAACGAACTTCCAGAGTAGTGTTTTAGAGGATCTGGTATTGAGATTTATTGTCGTTTGGGAATGAGCATTTCCTTAATGCTTTTAATGCATGCCGGTGTCTGTGTCATTGTTTACATTAATGGTCATTAAAAGTAAGTTCTCCTGTATGATGATGTTTCCTTTGTCTAAGTATGACCATGGACAATATCTTCGATATGTAGCTTACAAGGTTATTGGTTTCTAATACAGGATCTTTTGTCAAAGGAACTTCCTGGTTCGCGGGTGCTGGAGCCTACCCCTGGTGTGCCACTTGAAATTTTAGCACCCTAACTGCGTGCTTGTTTGCCCATTGTGCTGCACTACCTTCTTCAAATAGAAACTGTATTTGCTAATGAGTATACATTTGCTTTGTAATTTTCAGTTCTGTGCCATAGGGTCTCCGATTATTATTCTGATGATAATGTCACAGCTAAGAGGATTATGCCAAATAGGCATTCATGTACAGAAATGCATACAGCAATCCTTGATAATGCATAGGAAGACTTTTGAGCCCCACACATTTTGTTTAGACTGCTTGTGTGGTGTGCATATTTTGTGAGATATTCGTGTAAATGATGGGTTTAGCTAAGGTGGCTCAAGCATAAGGGCACTTGAGCCTTTGTTTGAGGCCTCTTTAATTTTGGGTCCGATAAAAAAAAGGCAATAGGGTTTGTAAAGAGCCAAAATCTAAAACTTTCAAAGAGTTATAATCCCAAAAGAAATATTATTAATGAAATCTCTTCCAAATAATGAAATACTATAAGTATTTATAAAATCAATACGAATTTTAAAAATTAAAAAGCTATAAAAAAATTTGAAAACTACAGAAATTTGAAAACTAAAAAAATTTAAAAATTAGAAAAATTAAAAAACTAGAGAAATCAAGAAATTTATGAAATTATTAAAACTAAGTTAACAGATTTCTTTTCCTTGGACCGATCTCACGAAATTCAATAATTATCCGAAACTTGTTCCACATCATGATCTAATAATATTATTAATACATTTTACATAATTTTTTTATATATATTTATTCATAATAGATTAAGATCCTTAACTTCTCCATCTTATTATGTAATAAATCTCGTTCTCTTTTATTCATATTATTTATCCAATTCTAACCTGATCACTTTCTCACAATTTCTCTACTTTTTCTCCTTGGTCCTTATCACACTCAATTAAATGATTCTTTTTCAAATGCATGTATTGCCAAGAGAATAATCTTAACCGTTGCTTCGGTCGAAATAAACTTTTTAGTATTGAAATAAATAAAATCTTATTCAAAATAAAAAATACCTCGAGAAAGATTACATAGGCTAGCTATATTAATTGAAAAAAAATGTAGAAATTCATTGTCAAATTTTATTTAGTAATTTTGCATTTAAAAAAAATTAGAAAATAAATTTTAAATAAAATTTATATTAATTTTATAAGATAAATTTTAAGTCTTATATTAAAAATTTGACTTTACGATTGCCAACTCAAGCCGTCCCTGGGTTTAGCGATGGCAAAATTTCTACCATTATATATCCTAATACATATGAAAGACTAAAAAAACAAATGGACCAGTGATGGAGGTGGCGTGAATGAATCTCTCACATTTTCATCAAAACCTAGTCAACATTTTCATCAGTTTAATGTTTCAAAAAGAACCTTCATAGGCCGTGTTCTAGAATTTCTTAGAACAGAAGCTTCTGTCAGACAATGTTAGGAAGCTCGCATTATCAGTTTGATCTTGATGACTCAGTTTCTCTTCTGAACACGCAATCAGACAATTCCAATCTAGTTTGATGAGAGAGAGAGACAGAGAGAGAGAGAGAGAGAGAGGATAAACACGTTTCTTTTCTGGATAAACATGAGTGTTTTTTTTTTATGTGATTGATCAAAGATGAAGAAACTTAACCAAGATAGCTTTGAATTTGATGAAATTTCCCACTTTGTTAAGGATTAGAAGCTGAGTTCTACATATCACATCACACGCGGTAACTTCATAAGCCTCATTATTAGCTTTGGATTGGATGGTTATCTGTTTAAATTTAGTCAACCAAGAAGTTTGGTGGAAATAAGGGGCGTTTGGTTCAATTTTAAAAATTAAAATCAAATTTTTTGAAATCAGAATAAATTAATTTTAATTTATCTATTTGATTCAATATATTAAAATGGATATTTTTAATTGGCTTTTTTAAAATAAAAATTAATAATTTTTTAATTTTACACTTATTATAATATACAATAAAACTATAAATAATTTATAATAAACTATTTTAAAATATTATATGAAATTAATTTCACTTAAAAAAATTCATTAAATAAACTTTTTATCCTTTTTAAAAATAAAAAAAATAATTTATTAATAAAAAAT
This sequence comes from Dillenia turbinata, assembly GCA_037126225.1. Lineage (NCBI taxonomy): Eukaryota > Viridiplantae > Streptophyta > Magnoliopsida > Dilleniales > Dilleniaceae > Dillenia > Dillenia turbinata. Next base: position 17,786,375 of record JBAMMX010000019.1, read on the forward strand.
TTTATATTTTTTCACTTATTTAATTTATATATATATGAATAATGGATAATTTTATAATAAAAATTGTATGCGTAATAGGTGATGGATAATTTTATAATGAAAAAAATAAATATTATATGAATTTATCAATTAAACTTTATATTCTTTTCAAAATTAAAAAATAATTTAATAATGAAAATTTTATTTTTTACACTTGTTTAGTTTATATATATATATTGAGTAATCGGTAATAGATAATTTTATAATGAAAAAGATAAATATCATAAGAGTTCATCAGGTAAATTTTATATCCTTTTCAAAAACAAAAAAAAAGTAACTTAATAATGAAAATTGTTCTATTTTTTCATTTGTTTAATTTTTTTTTTATATATGAGTAATAGATAATTTTATAAAAATATTGTATGAGTAATGAGTAATGAAAAATTTTATAATGAAAAAAATAAAAAACATATGAGTTCATCAAGTAACTTTATATCATTTTCAAAAATTTAAAAAAATAATAAATTAATAATGAAAATATTATTTTTTTTACTTGTTATATATATATAATAATAAAAATTTTATATAAATAAAATAAGTGTGCGAGTAGAGAGTAATGGGTAATTTTAGATAAGTGTGAGAATAAATGGTTATTTAGAAATTAAATGTGGGTTTGCAACAAAACCCACCACTTTAATTGGGTTTTATAGATTCTTAAATTCTTTTGTATAAATCCAAAATGTTTATTCCTATAATATTAATTCAAATAGTATCTTTTAATTTTAATTTTTATACCCTTTTTACCAAACGGCATTGAGAAAACGGAGGTTCAGCCCATGGCAGCAAGGGTTGGGTAGATTCAATGCATGCCCCGCGGCTGCCTGTTCTCGGCTGATGAGAGAGAGAGAGAGAGAGAGAGAGTTGGGTAGGTGAAAGACCGCAAACAATTACTAATGATAGGTCTGCATAGTGTTAACCAATTATTTAAATAATTAACTTTCTATATGAATAATCATGAAAAATAATCATGTAGATAGGTTCATCGAAGAGTCTCTCATGAAATATCATGTAAATATTAAAAGTTATTAAAAAAAATATTTGTAGTAAGAAAAATTTATAATCAGGTTTGATCGGTAGTTTTATGATGAATTTAAGAAGCTGCTAAATGATCCAGAGTCACGGGGTTTATGGCATTAGCTGAGTTTATCTTGTAGGTGAAGATGGATTCTAATACTGCTATTCTTAAACTAGACTCTTTGATTGGTTTTACAGAGTCACATCGTTTGCCAACCTGATCCTCATAAGATTTTTCACATTTTAAGGGAGACTAATCAACTTGTGGAGAGATTTTATGGGTTGTAATAGTCCTTTTGTCATTTATTTGTCAAATTAAGCAATATAATAAATTAGCAACAGTATTAGATTTTCTTAATCAGACTTTTATATTTGAGATTTGAAAATAAAAAAATAAACATCGAAAGAGTTTGTCCCTTAATGAATCTGACAATTAATTTAAATTAGACTAATCGGGATTAATAAATTGATTATCAAATACTCATCGGTTAAGTAAAAGATAATATAATAAGCGAGAGTAATGAAATTTTCGATTTTATTTATCTCGTTAATATAATGTAAGACTGATTTTGCTTCAAAAGAAAACACTTTTCTGAAAAAGATAAAATTGTTTGCAATAATAATTATTTAGATAATTATTAAATTATATAAATTTTTACAAGTTATTTTATTTTCTTTATTTTTACTTTTAGTTGTTATTATTATTATTGTTATTATTATTATTATTTTCTCTGTTTTTTTAAAATATTGATTTTTTAAATGATTGGTTCTAAAATTTCACATCAAAGCTCAGTTTAATACAACGGATATTTGGACAACTTACCATTGTTTAACAGGACAAGAAAATTGTCTGATACTTGGTGATAGGATCCTAAACCCATCACGATCAGATCGCGAATCAAAGAAAAAGCATATTCCAAAAATTAAATAAATAAAGAAACCTATATAATCTTGACCCTAAAAATTAAATAAATAAGTAATTTTTGATGATAGAAAAATGATAGATATATATATAATTTTTTTTTTATATTTTGTTAAAAAATTATCTTGAATAAGTGATTTTAAACTTATCAAAAAAAATAATTTTATCATTACGATAAGATTTGTCATTTATTGTGATAGGCACACATGTATTAAAAAAATGAAGTCGTTTAAAATGTATTGATTTGCTAAGCTAAGAAGTGACATAATGGAAGATTGTCTCATAGATGATTACATACGTAGAATTTGATGAATGCAAGAGGGTATTCGGCTTTTAGGTGCTCTCAAGAGCCGCATATCTCCTCACTTCATTTTCGTATCCTGCTATGATCTATTCATACGACTAATAAAAAAATAATAACGTTAATAATGTTTGTTTACTCCTATGTTGTCTTTCGATTCAAGCCTCAACACAATCGGACAAATATACAACAAAATAAAAGTGTTATCTTTAAGCTATTGGAACACGTTGATTAGTCTTGGGAATATTATAATTTTTATAATCTTGATATTATGAATTCAAAATATAAAATTAATCTTTTTATAAAATATAAAAAAAAATTATGTATATATATACTTACTCTCTCTCTATCTCATATTAAGACAAGAAATATTTTATACATCGAATAAATTCTTTATATAATGAGATTATGATAAGTGATTTTTTCTTTTATTTATTTATTTTTTTTTTAAAGCAAAACGTGGGAAGGGGCAACAAAAATTTTCCTAAATAATAGAATAATAAAAGTCTACGTTATATTATTAGAAATATTCGATCTGTATCATAATTATCGTAGAGGTAAACTTAATTTTAGTATTTTACTTAAATGTTAAAATTTTAATACAATGTTTACATGATAATTGAATCATAAAATACCTTCTTAATACAATTTTAAACTCCCGATTATATTAATAGATGAGACACCGGTGATGTATCTTATCTATTGGACAAAAATGGTCCTAAGTAAAAGATTTTATTGGTATGTGGTTTAGCTATAATTATGTATAATAGTTGTTAAAGTAAGCAGTATAACTTGGAAAAATAAAAAAAGAAACATATTGAATTCTGATAGAGAGCTAACGATTAAAAAATATATTGTAAAGCATTATTATTTCTGATTTAATTTTGTTTTTAAGTTTTATCATGAAAAAATTAATCTGAATTTGTATAAACTGAAGTCTCCAAGGGAACAGCGTAATGGCAACAGTCCATCTCTTTCGATCTCGTGACGTGGGATTCAATTCTTATTATAATAATAAAAAAAAAAAGAATTTGTGTAAACTGAATCCGGCTAGATAACATAAACAGTAAAACCAAGATGTATTAATTTTTTTTTAAAAAAATTATAACATAAAAATTAAAGATAGCAAATGATTTTATTTTGCATTCTATTGTTCTTAGTTTTCCATGAAGCTTGCACGGGTATCAAATCCATGCATTGCGCAGGCCATTCCTACACACACACACACACTAATGCTTTGCAATTTGCACAATGTGGTTGGTCCTTCAGAAAAATGTCAAATTCATGCGAAAATACCTTATTAGGGACAAGATTTGTCCGTGAAATACTAGATTTACTTTCCTCACTAAGTGCCCTACATGATATATCTAAATATCATATTGGGTGAGAGAGAAAGATTAATTATAATTATTTGCAACAAGATGTGAATCCATTAAAAGGCATGATCTACCAGCTGGGAAGGCGTTAAATGATGGAAGCAGGTCCCACAACACGAAATGCAAAAACATGTCAAAGACTAAATTTTCAATTCAACCAGATTAAAAGAAATCTCTTAAATTGAATCTGTTAACGTTTAAATCAGATTAGTCGGAGTCTAAATATCGATTAGTAATAAAAAAAATACAAAAACATTAAAATTGAAATGTATTAAATAATTAATTAAATTATAAATTGGAATCTTGGACATTGCAAGATTCCGCAGGACAAGGACATCTTTTCCTTCCTATCCGACGTGGTGCCTCTCACCTGGGAGATAACATAAACAATTTGGAGATGTTGAGAATATACTCGGATAATATGACTTTGATTTTGATTACTCAATTAAAAAAAATTAAAAATAAAAAATCCTAAACTATACCATAGTACCCGGAATATTCGGATTGGGGCCATAGGTGGGTATGTATTGCCACAGCACTCTTTTTTTTTTTTGGTTTCCTGTAAAAGGGGTGCTGTATCAATTGACTCCTTTGTCTCTTATATTTAGTTGCCATTAAAATGATAATATTCTTTGTCCTTGTTGTCCTTAGATTCTCAAAGTTTTTCACCTTCGCTTTTTATCATGTCTATATCACCTATTAAATCACCCCCTCTCCCCCAGAGAGAGAGAGAGACTGAGTACGTAGGGTTCCCACCTGCTGATATACTGTGTCCTAATAAATGATCGTTGCACCGATATTGGTTCACCGGAAAGAATATTGAGTTTTTTTAATGAATGGATTCAGATTTATTCGAGATAAAACTTTGAATATGAAATGAGTAACCAAAAAATTAAAGATCCTTACAATATTTTAGGACAAAGGCAAGGCATGTGTCCTAAAATGTGTCGACTTCTATTCTCATTTTGGTTTGGTATATATGTACTTAAAATATATGCTCCAAGGTGGGAAGCCTCTAATATTTTGATGAAAAGAAATTTAGTAGTTGGCGATAAACATCCTTATATAATAAATAGTAAATTAAATAAGTTAATAATTGATCTTCGAGCCCCCGGACCACTCGTAATTACTAATGTGAATATGTGGCTTTTATAATGATCATCGATATCTTTTCCTTTTTAAATAAAGAAGGAAAATAAACATCTGTAAAATAGTTAAATGAAAAAGATGAAAATAAGAGATTTTACGTAAATAAGATATATTAAAGATAAATCCAATAGGGTGTTAGTGAATGATGGAAAAATAAAAGTGATGAAAAAAATATTTTTATCAACTGACTGAGACCGAGATGATCAAATTATTTTAGGTGAGCTAAGTTGGTTAAAGAAGTGCAGAAATATGAATTTTTATCTGAGAATTTAACTCTCAGGAATTGAAGAAGTTTTAAAAAGGATGAAAAATGAAAAAATGGTTGGATCTAATGATATCCCAATAGAGGTATGGAAATGTTTAGGAAAGCATAGTATTAGATGGTTTATGAAATTATTCAACATGATATTAAGAATGAAAAAAATATCTGATCAGTGGAGAGAAAGTATTTTGATACCCTTATTCAAAAACAAGAGCAATATACAAAATTATATAAATTCTAGGGGTATTGAACTAATGAGTCATACTATGAAATTTTAGAAAATAGTGATTGAAAGAAAACTAGAAGGAGATCAATGTGATTGAAAATCAATTTAGATTTATATCTGAAATGTCAACAATATAACCCATACACCTCTTTAAATAATTAGTTAAGAAGTATTACGAAAAAAAAAAGACTTACACATGGCATTCATTAACATTAAAAATGTGCATAATAGAGTTATTAGAAAAATTGTGTGGAGAATTTTACAAAAGAAGGGCATAAAAGTAGCGTATATTCAAGCAATCAAAAACATATACAAGAATGTGTAGACAAAAATGAGGACGTCAGGCGTATTAACCAAAAATTTTCCAATAAAGATAGAGTTATATCAAAAATTAGTATTAAATCCCTATCTTTTTTACACTACTTATTGATGAACTCATCAAACATATCCAGAACATAGTACCATGGTACATGTTGTTTGTAAATGATATTATCTTAGTGAATGAAACATGTGAAAGAGTAAATGCTAAATTCGAATCTTAAAGTGAATCATTGAAAGTGAAAAGAATTAGACTTAATAGGGTAAAAACAAAATATATGGAATTTAAATTTAACAATACTAGCATTAATGTGGTTAAGATATCAGATGATAAATTATCTATGAGTTAAAATTTTAAGTATGTAGAATTAATTAAAAAAAAAAGAAATTGATAGAGATGTATCACATAGAATACAAATAGGATGGTTGAAATGAAGAAATATATTGGGATATTCTATGTGATTGAGAGGTATTTCTAAAATTTTAAAAGAAGTTTTACACGATGATGATTATGAATATCATTGTCTTGCAATGAACCAAAAGTAAAAGTAGAAGATAAGGGGATACACAAGAATAAACAAGATAAAAAATAAGTATATTAGGGAGAAAACTGGGATTGCAACTGTTGGTCTCGATGACAACAAAAAAAAAAGAGTTGAATTGATTGTCAAAAATTCGATTTTTCAAAAATTTATCTAACTTAGTTTAATCCTATGGTCAATCAATATGTGCAGCCGAAAATAAAATTAAGGATGAAAATACAAATTCTTTTTTATAGTGGTTCGGCTTTCTGCTTATGTCCATTCTTCCAGCCAAGTAAGTCGGGGTCTAGCAATCTACTAGTTTCCACTATGATTCAAGATTACAGTGTATAACCACTTGTCGACTTCTGATCTTCACACCATAAAGATAATTTTGTCCAACAATGAAAGACTAAACTTAAACTCATAATCCAATACACAACCCAACACTCAACATAACTTAACACTCAACAAAATACAAGTGTACAAGAATTTATTTTTCAACTCAGAAAATAGCACATGTATGAAGACTTGAAGTGTAGAAATTTGTTCTTTCTTTGTTGTAAGATTACTCTCAAAATAATGTTGAATGTTCCTCTCAAAAGTGTGCTTCACGTTCCCAAATTTTCTACATTTTTTAGACTTAAAAGCATGCTATAAATCATGAATTTACTGCGTTGTAACTTCACAAAATTACCAGCAAAGACAACAGTAACTTTTAGCAAAACAGTCCTGATTTGTAGGCTGAATAACCTCTTGATTTTCTAAAATTTTATAGCTGTTGTCACTCACATTTGAAATTTAAATATCAAATTTGAAATTTGAAAACCCAAACTTGAATTTACCCAAATGATAAGCAAGCTGAAAATTCAAGATTTTCTTCAAAAAATTAGCCACAATTCAGAAAATAATTGAATAATTTGTTGACTTTATCCATTTGTTTCTCCACCAAAATCCCAAAATAATTGTGTTGTAAATCATCATATTTGTTATCTAACAATAGCACTATAATGTAGAATTATTAAATTCAAAAGTCTTTAACCAATGATGAAGATATTGAAAGCCAAATAACCATTAAGAATCAGATTCAGAAAAACAAATTTGTTGAAAAATATGAGAGACCAGCTCACTTCAAACTGATTTTTTTCCAACATGTCCACAAAATTTTAAACTATGAAAATTTGAAATTAAAGTGTCTCACACCTTCTTTGAAATGCAATTTCTGGATTTAAAAATACTTCATCACCAAATTAGATATGGTTATCCAAACATACCCAAATGATCATATTTCAACATTTAAAAAATTTTTAAAGTATTGGAATATCAAGTGTTCTCTTATTGTAAGATCTTATATGTATATCTCGACTCAATTATAAGCTAAATGTAATACTTAAATTACACTTACCTTATTGGTTGGATTTTTAACAAATATTAAAAAATCCAGTTCTATGATAAAAAAATGCCTTGTTTCCATGATTGGTTCTATAATTGTTTTTATGACTTTTCTTTAATAAAAGTTATTCATTGAATATATCATCTGTATACTAAATAAAATTATTAAAATAATATGAGAGATTTTGTTATTATCAAAAATAAAGAGATAACAATTTCCTTAATAGTATCTATCGAGAAAAAATTGAGAGAAATATGATTATGATGGAATGGACATGTACATTAACGACCAATGTAGGTTTTGATTAGATGATACGAAATTACGATAAGTACACGCGTTAACCGAGGGGAGGATGAGATAAAAAATTTTAGATGATAATAATAAAATATGATATGAATTAATTAAATATAAATAAATAGATGATATAAGAAAAAATATAATAATGGAGAAGTATTTAGTATAAAAATAAATAAACAAGTATGTAATATGGAATAAGCTATAACAAGGTAAACATATGAAATATTTCACCGATCACTGACCTCACCACAGTGGGTACTATCAGACTAAATGATTTGTGGTTAGGAATATAAAAATGATAAATACTGCCTGAGTGTTCATAATATGTTGCTGACGTTGGCCATTATCGCCGGGTGATTATTCAATTTTACTTTTATTTTTTTATTTTTTAACCTAAGAAAAGGTTAAGTAAAGATGGTACTGAATTCCAAAGTTGATGGTAAGTTTCATTCGTGATGGTAAAGGGCACCAAACAGCTGATACGCGTTGAGATTTTTGTGGGAGGAAAAGATCTCGTGAGATTCTAAACATGTGATGTTGCATACTCCTCTTAACAGGAAATAATGCCTTCGCGGTACAAGATTCTTATACTGTCGAATATTCTCGTGAACCCTGAGGTCTTCCATCATCATCTAACCTGCCCCTCTCACTCTTCAGATTTGATTATTATAAAATTTATTTAAAAAAATTAATATTTTTAAATTCAAAATTTTTAATTAAAAAAATAAAATATCTTATCATTTATCGTTTAATCCGAAAGAGTTTGATTCGGAGGTATCTTCCATTCCAAGAAACGAACAATTCCAAACAGTAAATCGTGACATTTACTCTTGAGAAAACGATACTCTTTTTAATTGATTCCAAACAATAAATGTGACGGTGGGTGTCAAAAAAGTACAAATACTTTTCAGAAGTTCAAAATTTTTCTTTAAACCAAAAAATATATGAATTTAATTTATTTATTTCATTTTGAAATAAAATCTTTTACCTGGTATTAATGAGTAAATTATGAAATTCAATTAAATTTCCCTTCTTGAATCGACCAACATAACTTTAAAGTTAAATTTTAAAATTATTATTTAGTAGTCGGGTAAAATCCACACCAAGTTTCGTAGATTTCATTTTGTCATTCTCTATTATTATTTTTTATATATTTTTATTGATATATAGTTTCTTAATAAAATATAAGATGAAAATTACGTACATTTATTATCTTTTTTCTACTTTTATACTAAATAAGGGAACATTTTGTACTATGGGAGGAACTTTGTTGATATACAAATTTTCACCTTTCTATAAAATTGGGGTTGAATTTTTATAATTTTCTATTACATTCAAAAAGCAAAAACTAGAATTGTATTGCATTCCATATATATATATATATATTTATAAAATAACATGATAATTTTTTTAATTGAATTTAAATTCAAAACTCGAAATTTTACGATGTTTGCCATATTCACTTTTCCTGCCACCTCGTTGGTTAAAATGAAATGGCAGAGCTGTTAGTTCATTTCAGGTGAATGAAATTAATGATGAATGTACAATTGAAGCACAGATTCAAATAAAATTCAGAAATACAAAGTTTTTTTTTTTTTTTTGGGTCAAATAAGAGTAAAATTACAAAAATTTCAACTACAAATTCAATGAAATGTAAATTTACTAGATAAATATTCAAATTTTGGATTTGGGATTCAAATGGGAACTAAATGATTTTTTTTTTAAATGATGATTGAATTTTAAAATTTATTTTCAAATAAACTCCTGTATTTAGAATAAAAAATTAAAATATAAAATTTAATTAAATTTCTATATTTGAAACAACAAAAATAAAATATGAAGCTTTTTTTAATGTTGTTATTTACACAATTACGTTTGATTTTTTTCTTTTTTCTTTTTAGAGTTGATTAAAATAAAATAGTAACTGAGGTAAAATTAAATACATATATAAACTCTTATGAAATTTATTTATAAATTCTGTTTGTTTTAACTGATTTGAAAATTTATAATTTTTATATAATTAAAAATAAACTCAATATCTATTTTTAGATTCAAGTAAAAAAATTTAAATTTAGAAATAAACTCAACGACAGTTGCCATCATGACCTTACAGTGAAAACCCTACTTTTGGAAAGAGATTGAACCTAAAATTTTAAATTTTCTCGGGAAAAAAAAGGATGCTGCTAGAAAACTTCATCTCTAGTGTAGCATAATTTAACGTTGATTGAAAGTCATCCGATGCCTAAATCACGTCCAGGAGAAAAATTACAACAAAAAAAAACACACACACACACATACACAGAAAATGGAATCAAGATCAACATTTGACAAAATTCACGTCTATAAGTTCTTCTCTATTCTTATTCCTCGCAAAATACAAACGTGTGCATTCGTTAAACACTAGTAACTCATACAAAAGTTCTACACAACAATGTTGTTCTGTTTCCCAACTTAAAAGGCCGGTGAGGCTGTCGTGGTATGGGTGGATGAGGAAGTAGCTGGAGAATTTGAGTGAACCCCATTATCACTGTGACTTCTTTCCTCAGAATTAGAACTATGCGATTGCTTTTGTTGTTGTTTATTATTAGAAATTGTCAAGGATCCAGAGGGTGAGGGCTTTTGGACCGGCAAAGCCGGGGTTGCCACCGGAGCATAAATTCCGTTTCCGGATGCAATCGTGGTGGTTTCACCGGTTGTTGTGGCTGCTACTGCCGCGTATTCGGGAGGTGGAACCCAAATGCCTCCTACTACCACAAATTGGGGTGGGTGTGGATTGCCGGTGCTGGCCATTGCAGGACTTGGTCTTCTTGTGTGCAGGCGATATTTCTGAACATTGCACAAAAATGAGAATTAGATCTTATTACTTTGTTTAAAATTAAATGTGGGTGTTAAAAAAATGATTGTGTACCTATTTATCATAATCCTTTCTCTTTATACAAATTCAGGAATTTCCAAATTGTGATCTTTGCGATTGGCACAATGACCAAATGCACAAGTTTCTGGAACTTTTAAAGAGATGCCCACCTTTAAACCTTTGATCAAATTCCAAGTAACCAACTTGGTATTTATGCCATTAATTCTCTCTCTCTCAGAATGATGCAAATGAAGCACCAAGGTTGTAAATTTGTACCATAACATAAAGAAAACAAACCTGTAAATGGCTTTTAACTTCATCATTAGTAAGTCCATCAACCTTCATTAGCTCCCTAATCTGCTTCGGCGTCGCAACTAATCACAAACCCAAATCACCAAGATCAACAAAATCATCCCAAATAAAAAATCAAAACCTTGACCAAAACAAACAAAACTAACCATGTGCGCCACCGAGTTGTTGCAGAGCATGTAAAAATCTCCTATGTAACTCCGGTGACCAGCACCGCCTCGGCTTCCTCTGTGACTGCCCTTCTTTCTCTTCTTTTCTACCTCCTCCGCCACCACCTCCGCCAGTACTAGTGGTCGCGTTTGCCGTCTCCACAGTCGAGCTCGTCGCAGTCGAATTCGAAACCCTAACCGTCGCGGTTTGTGGACTTATCCCACTAATCTTATTCTCTTTAGTAAAAGGATGAAATGCTCCCCCATTTTTCTTAACTTCCACAACTCCTTTCCTGGGAGAATCCTAAAACCACACAAAATTGTTTACAAATTTGCTCCTACATTTTCCAAATCTAACGAAATCTTTTGAGTTGAATATAAGGTAGTACCTTGTCGGGAGATCGATCCGGTGATTCGTTCCATAACTGAACAGATTTCAGCCAGTCTGACTTTTTGGTAGATTTCTCCTCATTTCCCACGTTGTTCTTCTTCGATTTATTAGACAGTTGTTCTTCTTCGTCAAACGACGACGTTCTTTTTATCGGAATGAATTTATATTCCTCAATCACCGGTCCGTCGCTTGATGTTTGCTCCGAACACTCTGATTGTCCATAATTCTCCGTACTCGTCGTCGACAGTTGCTGTTTACACGCTTCAATCGCTACCCAAAAAAACCCACAAAAATCAGCAAAAAGAAAATCAGGAGAGAGAAAAAGGAATAAATATATATACTGAGAGAGAGAGAGAGAGATTTGGACCTTGGGTAACAAGTTGCAAACAAAGGGGAAGTTCACGGTGGAAGACTTGAATCTTTTTTCTTTCTTCCTCAAGTGCCTCGCAATATTCTTTACATCTCTGCAGATTATCCGTGTAATTCATCATTTTGTTCTATGTTTTGGAAATTTTAATGTTTGGACTTGGAGAGAGAGAGAGAGAGATTTTAAAGGGATTGAGAGAGCATAGATAGATCCGGAAGAAGGGAAAGGTAACGAAGGAAGAACAAGGGATCTGAGTAGAATCAAAATACGGAATAATCTTGTATTACAAGAATACAAGTTCTGGAGAGAGGAAGAAAAAAATTTTGATGAGAGAGAGAGAGAGAGAGAGGGAGAGAGAATGCTTAGGATAGATCGGAGGGTGTAGGAACGCTCGAAGTCGGGGCGTCGCGTGCAAAACGAATCTTTGATGAGAGAGAGAGAGAGAGAGAGAGAGATAGAAATAGAAAGAGAGTGGAAGAGGAGAGAGAGAGAAATGGACAATAATAATTATTTTAAGAAAGAGTGGGTTGAATATTCGGAAGAGTGATTCCGCCCCGTCGTTTCTCTGTGGGCTGGCATTTACGTCATCCATTATCATATCAGATAAGATCAAAGCCCTTTCTCTCTCTTCCCGAATATCCGTGTTGGGGGTGTCAAGAATCACGAGGCTCTTCTAAATGTGAGAAAGAGAGGGAGAGAAATCAGAGAATCTTCTCGTTTCGGCATGGCATGGTTCTCAACTGCCCACGCCGCGTACGATAACATATAGGGACAGTTTTGGAAATTAGAGAAAAATTAGGTTTCATTTAATATTTCCACTTTTTGAGGAATTATTGTTTTCAAATTCTCCATTTTTATTTATTTTTTTTTTCCGGGGTGTGGCTTTTGGAGTATATAAAGGGCCATTAAAAGATGATTGGCCAACCCAACAACCAGGCAAGGAGCCAACCATCTGTTTACGTTTTGGGGAAGTCAATGTTCTCACACCACATTTATTTGTCTCCAATCAAACTTTGACACGTCAACTTTGTGTCTGATGGCAAATTACTGTTGCGTCTCGGACGTACGAGAAGTACAATCATTTACTTTTGTTGCAATATTTTCTCCGGGTCACAAAATTTTTTGTGAATTTCTTCTTCCAGTTTTGCCCTCGGATGATGAAATTCTAGAGGATAAAATTCTGTCCAATCTTTTTCCTTTTCTTCACCTTATTAATTGCTATTTCTTCCGGACAAATTTCTAGCAGTGTTTTGAAATCAGATTGAATTGAAAACGGATCCGAAATGAATCAAAATTCTAATTGAATCAAGAAAACTAAATTGAATCAATCAGATCTAATTAGATTCTCTTAAATATAAAATATTTATAAATAAATTATAATTATGTGGACTTAAACTAAAATAAGAATCGGAAGAAGACATAACTTTCACCACTGGACTATAAATTATTGATATCTTTATTTGTTATAATTTAAATTTATTTATAATTTTATGATAATATTATCCAATTTTTTATTCGATCCGACTGATTTGACTCATTGATCCATTAATCTCTTTACGTAATCGGTTCATATTTCGATTCAGATTTCAAAATAATGATTTCTAGTTTTGAAGATTATTACTGTTTATTTTTATAAGGATTAAAATTAAATGCTATAGAAAAAGGAATTAAGAATATTGATAGAGGTGGGGTTTGTGATGCAAGAGAAAGAAGAAAATAATGCAGCTATAAAGAAGAAAACCATGCAGAAGAAACAATGTAATTGCAGTCAGAAGAAGCAACTGAAGAGTTAATTTACAACAATATAGTTATGCAGCAAGATAGAAGAAGTAAGGTGGTTCCAACAATATAGCTAATAGTTAAACAGAGATTCAGAAGGGTATAGGGACAACTGAGTTGGCAAGCAAGTTGAGCAGAAGCTAAGTTAGCAAGAAGGAAGCTGACGTGTAAGGTACTGAGTAGACAGGACTATTATTAGTTAGTTAGTTGAGATGTTAGTTAGAGTTAGTTAATAGATAAAGAAATTAATAGTTGATAAAAGGAAGGATGGGGGAGCCACTAGGGGATGATTTTCTGATTGATTCTTATTCCTTCCTTCTCCTCTCTTTCCATCTCTGTAACTTTGCAAATTGTTCTTGTTTTTCGATTCAATGAAGTTCATCATTTCAGTTATGGAACCCTTTCTAAATTCTAAGTTCGATTGATTTCTTTAGTTTCCTGTCAATCCCACTTAGAATTGTGGAAATCTTCTTTCCTCTGCAACAGTGGTATCAGAGCCCAGGTCTGTGTCACCATGGCAGAGGGGACTAGATCTCAAGATCTAAATAGAAAACTAGAAGATACAATGAAGGTCTTGTTCAAGGAACAAAAAGAAGCTCTCGACAGGGAGATGGATGCTCTAAGATCCTTGGTCTTAGAAAGTCATACTCGAAGCAACAATCATTCTCCTCGACAATCAGGACAAGGGCCAAATCTTGGGACAAGTGGAACTGGTTGTGCAGCAGCTACAAGGCTCTCGAGATTAGACTTTCCCAGGTTTCATGGTGAGGACTTCAGAGGTTGGCTTTATAAGTGTGAGCAGTTCTTTGAAGTAGATGAAACTCCACCTGAGACTAAGGTGAAGCTAGTAGCTATGCACTTGGAAGGCAGGACTCTTCAATGGCACCAAGTGTATATGAAGTCTAGGTATACTCGTGAGTTGCCAAATTGGGAAGAGTATGTGAGGAGTTTGGCTGCTAGGTTTGGAAATACCATATATGATGATCCTATGGGTGAATTAATGAGCCTTAAACAAAGAAGAACAATGGAAGACTATCATGAAAAATTTGAAGAACTCCTTAATAGAGTAGAGTTACCTGAAGCTTATGTAATTAGCTGTTTTCTGAGTGGTTTGAAAGAAGAGATCCAGATTGCGGTTAAGATGTTCATGGCAAGAACTATAGACTATGCTGTGAATTTTGGCTAAATTAGAGGAAAGAAAGTCCTCAGTAACTTGGAGGAGTTGGAGGGGAACTTCAGGGAAACCAACAAACACTGCTGGATTTAGTAAGGTTCCTGCAAAAAATGATGTGGCACTTCTACCCTTACCTAAACCTATTAAGCAAGGGCCTTCCAGACACCCATTCAGAACTCTTACTTCATCTGAAGTAGAAGAGAAAAGAAAGAAATGATTATATTTTTGGTGTAATGAGAGGTATGAAAGGGGTCATAAGTGTCAAGGGAAATAATTGTATAGAGTGAAGATGTGGTTAGAAGAAGGTGAAGAGGAGGAAGAAACAGTAGAAACTGATAATGAATTTGAGGAAATGACTACTAATGCACATATATCCTTATATGCTATGTCTGATATGTTACTTCCTAACTATCAAACTATAAGGGTGTATGGTCACATAGGCAGGAATAGCTTCTGCGTACTGTTGGATGGAGAAAGTTCTCACAACTTCATTTACCCCAGCATGATAACCAAATTTGGATTAAAAACTCTACAAGTAGAAATGATGCAGTGGCCTTAGCTGATGGAGAAAAGCTTCAGACTACCATCATGTGTACTGAATTCAAATGGGTTATGCGAGGACAAGAGTTCAGCACCAAAATCATGGTATTACCGATTAAAGGATGTGATGTAGTATTGGGGGTCCAATGGCTGTCAACATTGGGAAATATTACATAGAATTTTGGAACCTTAAGAATGGAGTTCACTTACAATGGGAAGTGGATAGTGCTGAGAGGGTCGACTGAGTTGAAGGTGGTTAAGGGTTCAACAATGCAGAAGATTCTGAAGTCATCTTCCTGTTTATGAACAAGAGCTATTAGTTGTACTGCTGGCTGTGCAGAAATGGAGGCATTACTTAATTGGGGCTCATTTTGTGATAAGAACAGATCATCAAAGCTTGAAATATATCTTAGAATAGAAGATCTCAACACCTGCAAAACAGAAATGGTTGGTTAAACTCTTGGGATATGACTTTTCAATAGTATACAAAAAGGAGACTGAAAATATAGTAGCTGATGCATTGTCCAGAAAACCTCAAGAATCAGAAGAAGCTGAACTCAAGGCAATCTCAACCATAAGTACAACCCTCATGTCTGAAATCCAACAAAGTTGATTACAAGATGATAAACTTCAAGAGGTACTTTTATAGCTGCAGAATGGAAAACCAGTCAAGCATTGTTCTTGGAACAATGGAGTTCTGTGCAGGAAGGGGAAGCTGGTAGTGGGCAATATACAAGAGCTATGCCTCAAGTTAATTCAACTATGGTACTCTAGTGCAATAGGAGGGCATTCAGGAGTAGAAGTTTCCTATAGGAAATTGAAGCAATCATTCTATTGGAAACATATGCATTTGGATATTGCCAAATTTATTACGGAATGTGATGTTTGCCAAAAATCCAAACCTGATAATGATGCTTATCCTGGTCTTCTACAACCTCTACCTATACCCACTTCCGTATGGACTGATGTAACCATGGACTTCATAGAAGGACGCCCCAACTCTTATGGGAAATCTGTCATTTTGGTGGTGATCGACAGATTAAGCAAGTATGCTCATTTCATCCTATTATCACATCCTTACTCAACAGTGACTATAGTTCAAGCTTTTATGGATTTAGCGTTTAAGTTTCATGGAACGCCAAGGAGTATTGTGAGTGATAGAGATAAAATCTTCATTAGTCAATTCTGGAGGGAGTTGTTTCGATTACAGCAGGTAAAACTGTAAATTTCTTCAACCTATCACCCTCAAGTAGATGGGCAATCTGAAGTGGTAAATAGGTGTCTGGAACAATATCTAAGACGTATGGTTAGTGACAGACCTAAAGAATAGGCAAAATGGTTATTATTAGCTGAATTTTGGTATAATACCAACTATCATACAGCCACAAATATGACTCCTTTTCAGGTGTTGTATAGGCAAGTCCCTCCTATTCATTACCCTTACCTGCCTGGGTTTTCTGCTATGGACGCCATTGACAGGAGCTTAACTGCAAGAGAATACCTTGTCCATAATCTTAAACATCATCTAAGACATGCTCAGAATAGGATGAAACAATTGGCCGTTAGAAGGACTGATAGAGAATTTGCACAAGGAGACTGGGTTTATGTTAAGCTTCAACCCTACCACCAGCATTCTTTGAAAGCTCATCATTGTCAGAAGCTGTCTCCTAGATATTTTGGCCCTTTCTTAATCCAGGAAAGAGTTGGTAAGGTAGCTTATCGATTGCAACTCCCAAGTGATGTTAAGATTCATCCAACATTTCATGTTTCCCTACTCAAAAAGAAGGTTGGAAATGAAACTGTTATTTCTCAATTGCCAAAGGAAATCAATGACCAAGGCCAGTTATTATTGGAACCAGTGGCAATATTGGATAGAAGGCTGGTAAAGAAAGGGAATGCAGCTATTATACAAGTTCTGGTTCAATGGAGCAATAGTTTTCCTGAAGATGCTATGTGGGTCAACAGGCATGATCTTAAACAAAAATATCCAACATTCAATCCTTGAGGACAATGATTTTCTTGAGGGGAAGGAATTCATACAAGAGAAAGAAGAGAATAATGCAGCTATGAAGAAGAAAACCATGTAGAAGAAACAATGTAGCTGCAGTCAGAAGAAGCAACTGAAGAGTTAGTTTACAGCAATATAGCTATGCAGCAAGGTAGAAGAAGCAAGGTGGTTTCAGCAATATAGCTAATAGTTGAGCTGAGATTCAGAAGGGTATAGGGACAGTTGAGTTGGCAAGCAAGCTGAGCAGAGCTGAGTTGGCAAGAAGGAAGCTGATGTGTAAGGTGCTGAGTAGACAAGACTATTATTAGTTAGTTAGTTGAGATGTTAGTTAGAGTTAGTTAATAGATAAAGAAACTAATAGTTGATAAAAGGAAGGATGGGGGAGCCACTAGGGGATGATTTTCTGATTGATTCTTGTTCCTTCCTTCTCATCTCTTTCCATCTTTGTAACTTAGCAAATTGTTCTTGTTTTACGATTCAATGAAGTTCATCATTTCAGTCATGGAACCCTCTTTAAATTCTAAGTTCGATTGATTTATTTAGTTTTCTGTCAATCCCATTTAGAATTGTAGAAATCTTCTTTCCTCTACAATAGTTTGCTCTACATATACCTATTTCGTTGATTTGAGTATGGAATCAGTGTGATGAGAAATCTTTAGGGCTTTCGTGAGTGATGAGACCTGTAAAGATCGTTAGAACATTATTCGATGGAGAGATTATAATACTCATGTCAGAAAAAATGATTTTTAGAGAATAAGAAATATATTGAGAAGAGTCATAAGATAGCCACGTGTTCTCTAGCTACAGAGTGTATGGTTAATGAACATACTTGGTTGGTCACCTGTGTTGAATATATATAACATGCTTATATGGCAAGCTCCGTATGCGTTTAGGGGTGTATGAACTCAATTTTCCTTATAAGGAGATTGTTGAAAATCTTTCAAGATTGTTGAGATTATGGTCAAGGATCTCTAAAAGATTCAGACTCTTGTCAACTAAGGAAAGTTTAAGTTAGTTACGGAGATCCCTTGCCTTATCGCGAGTGTTCATTAAGATATGTTTCTTTATTGATAAGGAATTTCCTGAGAGTAGGGAAGGCTTATATCCAATTATGAAATGTTTGAATTTGTTAAAGATTTCTTTTCTTATTGTCGTGCTTATCACATAATAGAATTATTTCTGTGTTAGTAAAACGTATTCACCGAGAAGTGTGATAATCGAGTGGCCAGGGAGTCGAGAACGGAAATAACTGAGGGGTCAAGGGACAACTGCCTTATCAAGAAGGGAAGACCGAGAGGGTTAAGAGGTGTTTAGTTATTCATGAGGTTTATGATCAAATGGATTTGAGTTATTCTGATCTTATTGTAATGGGTTGTTAGACCATGATCATCAAATATAAACATACTTGCTCTTAGATTTGGAATTTTCAATAAATTTCTTTTTTAGTATTAGAAAGTGGTTAGGGTCTCCGCCAAAAGTAACACACGAAGAGAACCAAAAAACAAAACCAAAAAAAATAGAGCTAGAAATGCTATTTTTCTAGGTGCCAATTAGAGTAAATTAAATGATACATATGATTCTTTTTGTATCACACAATATACTCTTGAGTAGAAAAATTTGTTATTCGACAATGAGTGATAAATGATAGCTAAATTGAAAGGAAAAAAAAATTAACAATGATAGATAAATTGAAAAGCTGAAACTTTATTGAATTGAACGAAATGACTATAAAATAAGTGAAATAAATAAATAAATAAATAACAAAAAGAATAGAAATTAGTATGTAGGGTTGTGTGTGTGTCTTCTATAAAATACTTCTTTCATAGGCTTCATCATCTAACTTTTTATTTCTTGAACTTGGAAATCTTGATCATGTTGTATTTTCTAAATTGGCTTGAAGCAATATTCGGTGTATGTTTAGTTTCTAACTCTTCAATGTTGGCCTTGGCCTACCCATCAATCCTTTCTAAATCTATCATAAAATATCTTCAAAATTCTTCCATTATCGGTCAACCACCATTTCTGAAAAGAAATCTTGATTCAACAAGTCACGTCTGTGTTATTCTACCCATTAGATTTTTATCCATGTCAATAACTTGTTGACATGCTACATCGATTGTCCCACAGAAATAATTCAAGTGATAGAATTTCTCCACTTCTATCTTTTCTTTCTCCATTCGATATAATTTAGTTGCATCTCTTATACCAAAAAAGACATGCTACATCGATCATAAAAGATATTGTTAACATAATGTCGCTTTGCAACCTTCAATTTTTTCAATCAACATCCAAAAGATGAAGCATTGCACATCATTTTGTGGTGTGACTTTCATGCAAGAGACTAGTTGAGTTTAGATTACGTGTGATTTTCAAATGTAGAAAGAAAATACAATGTAGTGATAATTTAAATTTCTTTTAAAAAAAATATTAATTTTTAGTTACAAATTTAGAATTCTTATTGAATTATTTATTTATTTATTTAATTTAAGCTACAATATTTAAAATGAAGCAAAATAGACCTCAACTTCAACACGTTGAGGTTCAGTTTAAATTTCTCAAAAATCACTCTAAGCTCACTTGTTTTCAAACATTTTGTCAGAGGCATTTTTGACCCCACAAATAACTGCCCTTTCTAACTTGAATGGGAAGCCTGCACTGATATGTTTGTCTGGTCTCCTCGAATGGAAAACCTACAAAAACCCCACTAGGACTGACCCGATGGGGGGATTCCGACGCTCAAGTCAGAAAGGATAATAACAAAAGGAAAATTGAATACAGCCGAGAGAAAATATGACTCTGGTGGCCTCTGTCATGTGATGCATCAATTGAGTAGATGTCGGAACCCCCGTGCGTGTGTGTAGCATGTATGCATATTGCATAGTAAACATTATGTTTGTCGCATATGTGAAGTCATGTGATGCAATATAAAAGTATACGTATAGAGTCATACCTCTGATCGTGTGTAGAATCAGTGTAAAAACCGTACCTCTGGTGGAATATGTTTAGGTATGAAAGTCCTCTCTGAACGATGTATATAACTGACTACCGACTCATCTAGAATTGGGCATGGAGTCTTACCTTTGTTAATGTATAGAATTGGATATAGAACCCTATCTTCGTTGATGTATGGAATTGTGTATATAACCCTACCTTCGTTGATATATGGAATTGGGTATAGAACCATTCTTTGAACGGCATATAGAATTGTCTCCCTCTGGTGTGTAAAATTAAGTCCCTTCTTGAGTGTTGTCTATACTCTGTATTTATAGTCTTCCCAAGGGTGTAGAAAACCTTAGTTTTCTTTTATTTGAAATCTTTCAAGATGGTTAGGATTGTAATTAGAGACTTCTGAAAGATTTAAATTTTCTCAAGAAATATTGAAAGATTTGATCTTAATAATGATTGTCTTCCTTATTGGATAATTGTACATGATTTTAGAGTCCTATAAAATATGGTACCATCACATTTTATACTCGTTCTTAAATTTCCCAAAGACCACTCTTAACCCAAAGGGATAAGGCATTTAGAAACACTCCCCGGTATCAAAGTTTTCGGAGGGTGGGTTACTGTAGGCTCAAGTTGGTAATTGTCTTTTGGGGTATTAACCCATTCACAAAATTCCTTGAATGTGTGTGTGTGTGTGTGTGTGAGAGAGAGAGAGAGAGAGATAGGATTTTCCTTTGGTTATGTGCTTTAAGAAAAGTTACTACCAAGGATCTGGTATCAAAGTTTGATTTCAATGTTCCACTCTACTGTCCGTTGCTTCTGAAAATCCCTTTTATCTTTTTAGAGACCGCCACATCTCTTGGTAGATTTGGCTTTCTGTGGGCATTCGTTACTTCCCTTCTGAGTTTTTATTGTCTTTAACCGTTACTTTGTGAGTTGGATTAAAGCTTGTGTTTGCAAACATCGTGTTTAGTTTTTGGACCCCCCCTTGATTCTCTTTTCATGTAAATCCTTTCATCAATTTGGCATGTGAAAAATAGGATTGCTTTTGAAATCTTTCCTTGTCCTAATAGCTCCTTTATATTAGAAACTGTCCTTGTTAAGTGCACACCTTTTCTCTCTCTTTCTAACAGGGCCCAATTCACTCATGTAAAGAGGACTGTCATAGTTGGTGGGGACACCACTCCTGCTGGGTGCCATGCCCTTAAACGCTGATGGTGTGTCTTTGGACAAACCCAAGGTGTTGGTTGGGTGAGCAAGGATCACCTTTTTTTGGTTACATCATGATTTAAATCTAAAATTATTAGATTGGGAGAGAAAGATTATAGTTACTAGATTCTCGATTCAGAACGTAAGCAGGGATCACTGTGGTAATGGATGGCCGGTTTCAGCTCCAATTTGTGTTGGGCCTATTCAACTAAAGCCGGGCTGGGAAGTGCTAAAGATTTGGGCCTCAAGTCAATTTTCTTCAAGTGGCCTCAGCTATGTTACTTGTACAATCCTCACCACAATGTCCATAAGGAGAGTTCAAACAATCGAGTCTCCTTATTTTTATTTTATTTTTTTGATTCGATTTTGTTTGGTTATAAATTTTATAAAAAAAATAAAAAACCCTCACCACAATTTCTCTCCGGTAATTGTTTATTGCAGGCTCTTGATGGGAAGGACAACTTCCGGCTTAAGCATATTTACAGGGAGGCAAGCACTTGTGCGAACGCCAATGCGAAGAACGAAATTTCTGAGATCTTAAACATTTTGTTGCATGGCCCTCCTCCAAATTTGAGCCTTTTATATTTCTCTGACTGTGCGGGTACTACTTCCCAGGGCTTGTAACTACTCTTTCTAATGCGTTTCTTTTCTTAGCACGTGAGAGAGAGAGAGTTATGCCAAACTCCTATAACTATAACAGTCGGTGGTTAACTATAAATTTTAGGTTCAAACCAAGAAAATAAAAAAAGAAAATTTAGAAAAGTCAATCTCTCCAACAGATCTACGGTGCTCAGATTGAATTACTTGGACGAATCCAAGAGACCAATTGACCGTATATAATCCACTTACACGGGAGAGAGAGAGAGAGAGAATTATATCCAACTGAACTGAGGCGGGCCCAGAGCCGGCCAAGGCTCGAATGAAATACATCAACGGCCATCTATCAAAAACAGGGATGACAAACTTTTTATTTTAAACTTTTTTTTTATTTTTTTATTATTATTTTTTAATCGGTGGCCAACCGGTATTTGTTAACTTTCATTAGTTTTGATTAATTTGGTTCGAGATAATTATCAAATCCATGAAGAGATACGTTTTTCTAATTTTCTTTTTAATTTTCAAAAATTATATCAAAATATTTGATTAAATGAGTTTACTATCTTGATACTTTTCTCCATCATTTGGCTAAGATTAGAATTGAGTACTAATGGGACATGGTCTTAGACCTGGTTAGAGGGGTTAACTCCTGAAAGGCCCACACGAAAAGTCCACATAAGGCAGCTACCGATCAACGTTTAAATATGACTATTTATTGAAGGGTCTCAGTCATCCAAACCTCTCGAACGATAGGATCTTAGTCGGCCCCCCAACTGAGCGTGATTCATCAGGTAAAGGTAATCGCTCCGATCGGTTATTCAATCATCAACCCATTCATCGAACGAACCTCGAAAACCCTTCATCGATCGAACGACCGATCGATAGTCAATAACTCCAACGATTTTGAAGGAAGATCAAAGTAGCTTAATAATTCATATTTCCTATTTGAGAGCAATATTTTTAGAATCTTTCAGTCAAAGAAAAGAATCTACCGAAAAACGAAAGTTTCCTAAAGGATGAAAATCACAATCAGTTCGGAATATTGAATTTCCGTGATTTTCGGATCGGCTCAACAAGAAAAGTAGAGTTGAAGCATTTAGCGGCGTACGACTCTTGTGGGTATAAGATATCTCAAAACCCTCTCAGATAGATATACTCTTTTAGCCTCACACATCGAGCATTTTGATAAGAGAGAACTACACCCTCGAGTACCTCAGTTTGTGTTTTCTTTATTTCGAAAATCGCTATTTTTGACTTTTGTGTTAGAGTCTTCCTATCGGAACACCTTCTAATGATTTTTACGGGTACTATATCCATTTAACGGTAATTATTCAAATCTATAAAGAATTGATATTTATAAAGTCGTAACCCACTTCCGATAAACACCCTTCAACATAACGTTGGTGATGACAAGAATAAGACGCAGCTGCTCTCTTCACGCCACCCAACATCCGAGACAAAATTATTTCCATTTGCATTGTTTTCCCTCACAAAAATAAAAGATCAAAAAAATTTTGTCAACATTTTCATGATAATTGTTTGCTCAAATTCATCCCCCCCCCCCAAAAGTCTTAAATGTTCAATTCCTCTCCCACAATGATGGAGTTGGAGACTTTCAAATTTCAAGCCTTGCGGTGGGGGGCACATAAATTTTTATTTTTATTTTTATTTTTTAGGATTACAGAGGGCATATAAGTTATGACCAAATCAAAGAGGCTATCTAACTTATCTCCTAATTGTTAAAACTCCTTTTCTTAATAATACTGAAACCTAAATGGGCTATAGTTGATATAGTTACTAAATAAGTATTATTAAATTAAATTTTAATTATGGCATTAAAAATATAAATAATTTTTATTTTAAAATCATTTTTAAACTATTTTCTAAAGAGAATTGATTAATAATGTCAACGATAATGTTATATTTGAATTACACTGACTTATTTTTAAATTATTTTTAGTCGAGTGGATTTAATTATTCTATGTAATACTGATATAACTGGTCAAATCCTTTTGATTATAAATGGTCTAGAGATACCCAAAATGAGAATTATTTATTTATTTATCAAGATTAATGTTATTAATTTAATTGGTAAAAATTCTTGAATATATTTTATAGTCAAATTTAGATAGTAAAAGGCCGAAAGATCGATGGGTAAATGGAGAGTTATTCTTATCGTGTAGTCAATTTGGTCCATATTACTTTTTGATTTAAAAAAAAAAAGTTCATCTTCGAAAAATAAAATTAATTTCTAATAAGTTTTTTTTTTTTTTAATTTTTTTGAATGGTAATAAATATGAGTAAGTAGAGATTGTGGTACCCTAAATTAAATCCAATAAATAATTCTAAATATCAGTCGATTATAATTAAAAAAAAAAATCTATGGTAAGCGGTCTCAGGTGCGGTAGTAGCGCATGAAAAGAAGTATGGGAAATGAGATCGTTTTCAAGTTTTCGTTTTTACACTACTAGAAAATCGAGTTTCAGCGACGGATTATTATCCGTCAGTAATTAATGATAGAGTTGCGACCAATTAGCGACAGACCATTTAGCGACGGAATTAGTTACGAAAAAATACGTCACAAAAAATTCTGTCGCTAATCTGTCGATGCGAAATTACCATAAAATTTTGCTCGCAAATTAGCGAATGAATTAACGATGAAAAATCTATCGGAAATAATTCCATCGCTAATCCGACGCTAATTCCGAAAGATTAGCAACGGAATTATTCAGTCGTTAAATTTTACCATCGGTATTTTTTTTATTTTTTAAATTAGGTTATTGTATTTTTATTAAATATAATTTTATATTTTTATTAAATGTAATTGTGTGTTTTATTAAATATACTTTTGTATTTTATATTTTTAATAAATTAGGGTATTGTTTTTTATTAAATATAATTTTGTATTTTTATTGAATATAATTTTGTATTTTATAATTTTTATTAAATTAGGGTATTGTTTTATTAAAAAAAATCTCAAAAAACAAACTAATAAAAAAAGAATAAAAAACAAAATAAAAAAGAATAAAAAAAAAATGAAAGACAAAAAAAAAAAAAAAAAGACAATGAAAAGTAAAAAATAAGGGGGTTCCACCGTGCATGTGCACGGTGGAACCGCCCCCTTTTTTTTTTTTATTATTGTGTGTTTTTTTTTGTTTTTTTATTTTTTATTTTTATATTTTTATTACTATCATTGTATTATTATTAATTATCTTAAACCACTATATTTTAATTATCAGTAAATTTATCATTATTATAAAAAAGTAAAAAAAATAAAAAAATAAAAAAGTTAAAAATAGGGGCAGTTCTACCGCACATGGTGCAATGGAACCGCCCCTTTTTGTTTTTTTTTTTTTTAATTATTTTGTATTTTATATTTTGTATTTTATATTCTTTTATTTTTTATGTTTTTATCAATACTATTATATTACTATTAATTACTCTAAACCAAACTTACCATTATCATAAAAAAAAAAGAAAATACAAAAATACAAAATACAAAATAAAAAAAAATTAAAAATAGGAGGGCGGTTCCTGTGCACGTGTCGCGGTGGAATCGCCCTTATTCTTTTCTTTTTTTGGTTTTTTTATTTTGTTTTTTAATTATTTTATGTTTTTATTAAATATAATTTTATATTTTTATTAAATATAATTTTGTATTAAAATATAAATTTTTGTTTTTATTAAATACAATTTTGTATTTTTATTAAATATAATTTTGTGTTTTTATTAAATATAATTTTGTATTTTTATTAAATATAATTCTGTATTTTTATAAAATATAATTTTTTTATTAAATATTATTTTGTGTTTTTATTAAATATAATTTTGTGTTTTTATTAAATATAATTTTATATTTTTAAAATATAATTTAATATTTTTATTAAATAAAATTTTATATTTTTTTAAATTAGGGTATTGTATTTTTAATATTGAGAGTTAGAAATAAAGTATAGAAATAGAAAAAAATAAATTAATAACACAAAGGTGATGGTGGTATGGTGGTTAAGGTTCTCAATATCTCTCTCTTACACCCAGGTTAACCTGGGTGTGAGCATTTTTACAACAAATTAAAAGCGGGCAGACGGGCGGACAGAATCTGGGACAGGTGTGTCTGAGGGTGACGGGTTGGGTTAGGCAGCCGGGTCAGTCTCTTGGGCATATACACTTGGGTTCTTGCTCACTTCAGCGACGGAAATATTTTCATTACTAATCCGGAATAATTAAAAAAAATAAAAAATTAAATTACTGACGGATTATTAACGATATAAATATTTCTGTCGTTAATTAGCGATGGATTTTCTTAGCGACAGAAAATTTTAGTCGCTAAATTAGCAAGATGGCTTTTAACGAAAAAATTTTCTGTCATTAATACTTTTAACGATGAAATTTTGAATACAAGCGATAGAATCCTTCCTTAATATCCGTTTTTTAGTGTTAGACACATAAACAAGAGCAAGAAATTGGCAATCTATGAATGTTTGTTTTCTCAAATATATGTTACTCAGGTATCAAAAATTTCATAAGCAAAGCCATACGTCTACATGTGCTGTCCACATGTTCTGCCGCCACTAAATCTCTTTTCTTGTTCCCTTATTGGCGTTTTATGGATTATGTATGGTGCCTATACCTTTTTCTTCTTAACCAAAATAAAATTAGATAAAAAAAAGGGAATCCTTTTCTTCCCGTAATAGTATTGACCAAAACCAATTAATGTGTATATTTTATGACAAATTGTTGAGTCCCTAATGCTAAATTTATCATGAATTAAATGGCAACGAGATTACTTTAAAGTTGATATATTATAAAATAATTGAAATATTATTTTTTGTCTTTTATTTTTAATTAACTATTTGTATCCGATAATCATATTGAGTTTGAAAATCTGATTAGAATTGAGTTGGACCCAACTCTTAAAGGACAAAACTCTTAATGTATCTTTTCTCCATACACAAAACTCAAATTTAAAATTTAAGGATTATTGTTCAATCATCAAACCAATTTGATGTTGAATTTTATATATTTTATATAGTAAATTATGGAATGACCACTCCTAATGTGTTTAAAATAATTCTTTTTTTTGTTATAATAAAAATCAAATCTTGAATTACAAGAGAGAGAGTTATTGTCACTGAACTATCGCATGCAGATTTAAAATAACTCTTATAATTGATACAAGGAGTTTGATTAGTTGTTCTTGGAAAATGGATTGCATTCCTCCAAATCGACAACGCAAAATTTTATTTTATTTTATTTTATTTTTACTTGTGTCTCTCTTTTGTCTTTCATTAGTGGTAGGGGTGTTTATCCTGAATAAAAATCTTTAATTTCATGCCCAAAGCATTCACTCGAATTTTTAATCGGGTGAAATCATTCACCTGATTCGATTTTTATTATCCCGAACTGAATAATATATCTCCACATAACATATCATACCCAATCTAATTAAAATCCAAATCGTTCAATCCAAATGATTAGAGGAATTTTTCATTTTATATAATTATTCAGGTAAATGAAACCTAAACCGTTTAACCCGAATTTAATTCGGGTAAATTAGTTTGAATTTTATTTTATTCGGTTCGGTTTTCGATTGGATTTGTTAAAGTTTAAAACTCGAATAACCAGAATTGAATAACCCAAAAAATCAAAATCCTTCCGAATGAACACCCCTAATTAGTGGGCTTATCATTAAACTAGATCTATCAATAGATAATTACTCTAATAGAATATAATGTTAAATTTTTTAATTAATATCTCATGTTTAAGTTTTGGGAATAAAAAAGATTATAGTAGGAGGATAGTTTTCAGAATGAATCACTATAATATTTTTTTAGATTAATTAAAATATGAATTCAGATATCGTTTAATCTGATTAAAAAAAAAAAGATCATAAAACTGGGCCCAGAATTAGACTTCTAGCGCAGATGAGGCCCATCCCAGGGCCTCCCCTTTGTGCCTTAATTAAATTAGATGATCTCGATTAAGATTTTAAGTCCTAATATCTCACGTTTAACCCCTGCTTACCTTGTTGAAACTTTATCAAAATATGGAAATTCGAAATTCAATTTTTGAGAACTGTACCATGAATTTACACACAGAACTCCCTGTGTACTTGCCTCGTACCCATGATTTATGAATTACTGTACGCCCTTATTATTTCACCACTGTATACCCACAAAATAGTTACTAAAATTCTCAAATGACCTTTGGACACCAAGGGTTGTTTGGTTATATCGACCATTTTCTGTTTTGAAGTCGTTATAAAAAAAAATGGATATAAGTGGAAAAAATCTATCGCTGATACTCAATTTTTCGTCGCTGAAAGTATCAACGACAGAAAATCAACGACGGAAATTTCCGTCGCTGAAAGTGACGTCGCTAATTTAGTGACGGAAAATTTCTGTAGCTAATAAAATCCATCGCTGATCCGTCACTAATAATCCATAACTAATTCGTCGGATTGACCAATGCATTTTTATTAAATATAATTTTCGTCGCTAATCCATCGCTAATAATCCGTTGTTAATAAAAACATAAAATTATATTTAATAAAAATACAAAATTATATTTAATAAAAAATAAAATTATAGTTAATAAAAATAAAAATTATATTTAATAAAAACATAAAATTATATTTAATAAAAATACAAAATTATATTTAATAAAAACAAAAAATTATATCTAATAAAAATAAAAAATTATATTTAATAAAAATATAATATTATATTTAATAAAAACATAAATTATATTTATTAAAAAATTATATTTAATAAAAATACAAAATTATATTTAATAAAAAATAAAATTATATTTAATAAAAACAATTTTTTTTTTAAGTTTTAGCGACGGATTAGCGACGAAAATTTTCCGTCGCTAATTTATCCGTAAAAGTTATAGCGACGGATTTTGCGAGGAAAAATTTCTTTCGCTAATTCCGTTGCTGATTTTTCCGTCGTTAATCCGTCGCTAATAGCGATGGATAAAAATCCATCATTAATTTCCGTCGCTGAAAGCTTATTTTCTTGTAGTGAGTGGAGAACAAAAAATTGTTTTCGTCTCCATTTCTATGATCAAATGTCTGGAGAATGAGTTATATTTTGTACTAAGAAGAAAATATAAAACTGCTTTAAACTGTTTTAACAATTAAGTTATAATTGAAAAAAATAAAAAATTGGAAAATTCACCATTGTGCTTTTGAAAAAAAAAAGAAATCTGTTTAAATATAATTTTTGTTTTTTATTAAAATTTTTAAAGACAAGTGTAGAAAATAAGATTTTTTTTTATTATTATTTTTTCAGTAGCCCCAAATTCTCACCATTTTGAAAATAGTTACTAAAGTTTATGGTTGGCAGACATTGCAGAAGTTAGCCACCACCTGGATCGGCCTTAGTTTCAGTAAGAAAAAGACAAATACTTGGGTGTTGCGCTAAAGTTTCAACATATGATCCCAAGCAGCATGAGGACGATGCAGAGTGAAGATAAATACGATACGCCATTGCAGAAAACCACAAAGCTTTCCCTGGTGGGGACACACACATGAGCACTTTGTTACGAATAAGGTTCGATTCATCCACGATCCTAGTGTCTCACTCCGTTGGGAATTTCAATATATATATATATTTTTGGGTGAAAAATGACTAGATACCATTGAAGTGAAATGTGTTGCTAATATATATGGGCACTGACTGCTTTTCATCATTATATATATATATATATATATATATATATATATGTATGTATATATATATATTTCATCTTCTGCGTTTAATATTTTAATTATGTATTAATATGTTATAGTAGTCAAAGTTATATATTGTCTGGGTTTAGTACCATGAATCTCTTATTAAAAAAAAATATAATATTGCTCATAATAAGATAGAGACATAAATTTTAACAGGTACATGCAACTTTTTTATATTTATAATTTAGGAAAAACCTCATTTATTACCTTTTGGGTGTGCATTCATTGGGTGGACTCTATAACCCACAAAACATGAACTGAGGTCAAAATTACTGAGCAAATTTTGAGTATGCCCCCAAACTTGGTGCACTTATTAAGAATCACTGTCCTACCAATCAAACTGAAGTTTGAACGAGACAACCTCTTTTTTTTTTACAAATAAATTAATTATATTAAAATCGATTAAATTAAATTTGAACCTAATTGAATGATTAAGGATTAAAACTCTTTCAGTTTTTATCATATACAAAATTCAAATTCAAAATTTTATTTTTATAAGATCAACAACTAGACATAAATAGACCAATTGTTATTTATTATATTTATTGTGACCAATAGTTTT
This sequence comes from Dillenia turbinata, assembly GCA_037126225.1. NCBI lineage: Eukaryota > Viridiplantae > Streptophyta > Magnoliopsida > Dilleniales > Dilleniaceae > Dillenia > Dillenia turbinata. Next base: position 17,816,819 of record JBAMMX010000019.1, read on the forward strand.
TTGTTGGTTCAAATTCAAGTGGTATTTTACCCTTTTTTGCAAGGGATGGTTGGCATAATTGTTTAATCCTTCTTTTAATATGTTTTTATGATGTTGCCGTCTAAAAGAAACATGCTATATACATACGATTTTGAAAAACATTAGAGCCAGGACATTTGAAAAATATATAGTTTTTGGAGAAAAAAATGAAGTTGCTTTTTCATAAAATTGGTAAAATTGTTTCCAGAACTTGTAAAATAATATATTAAAACCAAATATTTAGGGCACAAAAAATAATAATAATAATAATAATAATAATAAAAACTTAGATATATTAAAATAAGTTCGTACTGTATTTGGATCACCATCAAATTTCTATTTGTGAGTAAGAAAAAAGTTAAAAGAGAAGTGTAGTGGCTTTAACCCAGAGTGGAAAACTTTGGGAGCAGCAGTCCAATCAAAGATGTCTGAGAAATTTGCACTTGTCTATGACATGACTCCATGGTCATAAATTCTCTCTCTCTCTCACTGTATAAAACAGGAGCGATAAAACATGGAGCAAACCTGCCCCGTAGAATGCAAAGCGTGATTCTCTCTCTTCCACTTTTGATATTAAAAGAGATCAGTTGATTGTGATGCTTGGGCAAACAAAACAGGGAGAGACATGGACACTGGGTTATTTAAATTTGGTGATATGATATTAAATTATTTTAATTAATTTGTCAAGTTTGATTTTTAAAAATTAAAAAAAAAATTATTTTTAAATTGAATTTCATAATATTTGAATCAAATTAATTAGATAAATCAAATATCGATTGATCAAAGATAAAAACAAAAGATGAAGGGAATGCAACAGAGAGAAAATGCGGCCTAAAAAGTTTATTTTTACGTAGAATTAGATAACATCAAAATTATCTTAACACCAAGGGCTGAACTTTTTATAAAAGAAAATTGAATTATGAGCAAAATTGTTTGATGTGTTTGGGGGATTTATTTATTTAAAATTGAAAAAATTATTTTTTAAAATCATTCTTTATATTATGGATGATTTATTTGGTTTTTTTTTTTTGATTTTGAGTAAAAACAAATTTAATTTAGTTATTTATACGGTTACCAATTTTAATAATTTTTATTTCAGTCAAATTGAATTAATTGAAATAGTTAAATATATATACTTTAGATAATTTTTATTTATATAAATATTAATTAATATTATAATTAAAATTTAAAAGAGAAAAAAATATAACTAAAAAAATTCTAAAAGAGATGATATAATATTATAATTAAAAATTAAAATAGAAAAATATTTTAAAAGTTATTTTATGAATGATGATATAAATTTAGTTAATAGATAAGTAGAGTTAGATTTCATATCTTGTTAATTTATTTGAAATTTAAATTTTCAAATTTTCAAATTAAAATTTGGTAAACTATGATTATTGATGAATTTTAAAATTTAAAATTATTATTTATTGTCACACGTTGATATTAATAATATATATTACATTTACATAGAGAGAAAGAGAAGATATCGTTATTTAAATTCTTTATGAAGATTTTAATAATTCAATCAATTTAGATAATTGAATCGAATTAATTACTTAATTCGGTCAAAAAGAATTATCAGGTTTTTGTCTATTTGATTAGCTTATAAAATTATATAATCGAATTAAATTAGTTATTTTAATTTTTATTATTTTGATTACAATTTAATCGAATGCTTATCATAAAGGGGAAGTGCGTGTGTGTGTGTGTGTGTGTGTGTGTGTGTTGGGGGTGGTACGCCAACTTGTGTGTTTTTTCATCTTCTAGTATTAGGGGTTGAAAGAGAATTTGGATAGAAAATTTAAAATTTTAATGATGTTTTTGCAAATTTGAAAAGCATCTTTTTTCAGAATGGATAGAATGGACCATAGATTTTTTTTTTAAAGACGCGTGTGAATACATGAATAATTGTTTTGAATTATGACTTTAACTCATTGAATATATAAATATAAAAATAAAAAAATCAAATATTTTTCAAAACAAATCAATAATCGATTTAATTTTAATATATAACATATTTTAAAACTCACAAATCTTTCTTCTACCGTAAAATGTCTCCCCTATTCACAAACACGCTAAAACCATTCATGGATATTCCTCCACTTAGTATATATTCCGACCCAACATAAGCCCCCCCCCCTCTCTCTCTCTCTCTCATTGTAATGTTAATGTGGATGAACAACCATATTTAAAAAAAAAAAAAAAGAAATTAATGAGGTCCAATGTGACCGAGGGAAATTGTTTTCCTGCGTTTAGTAAAAAGGTCTTAATGTTTAGTGCAATGTCAATGAAGCATATGGCCAAACGTGGAGTGGACTCTGCTCCCCCATTTCCTTTTCCCTTTCTGTAGATGAGGTAGAAAATACAGAAATGCTATATAATTTTATAGTTTAGTTCTTAAAAAGTTGTGGGTCTAATATTAATTTGTTAACTCATAAGAGTGTTTCTCTTTCTTGATAATAATCACAAATAGTTAAAAAAAATATTTCAAGTTTAAAGTTAATATATATAACTTGAAAAGAACAATTACTAATAATTTATAGGTTAAATTTCACTAATTTGTTTTCTTTTATCTTAACTTTGAAGATATGTTTTGATTAATATAAAAATTAAGGAAGTAGCAGCGTTTTCTAAAATGACTTTTGGAGCCCCATTGCCCATTTCCATCGAGGGAGAAGCACCGAGTAAAACTGGGGAATGGCAAAATACCTCGCACCCCAAAAATAAAAAACAAAAGAAATGGTGAAAGAGACTGCCACACAACCACAGACACAGTGTTCCTCCCACGAAAAGTGCAAAAACCCTAATGAAACTCAAATTCCAGACACGAATACCCATACGATCCCTTTTTATTTATTGCCTTTCTCCCTCGTCCCCACTTATCATCTCCACTCAAAAACACCAACAAAAGGAAAAACATCCTCTCCCCCCATCTCTCTCTCTCTCTCTCTCTCTCTCTCTCACGCGCACACATATTTTTGCCCTAACCATGCAAACACCATCCTCCACCTACACATACTCAAGTGAGAGTGCTTTTCTTGAACCCGACGAGCTAGAAGATGACGACTTCATTTTACTCTCACTCGCACCACCTGGTCAACACATCTCAAAACCACCACATCAATATCCTAATTACTGCTCTAAGTACAATCCACCATATAAATATCAAAACCCTGATCTTAAAAATGATGGCGTAACGGTAGCTCTTCACATTGGTCCTCCGCTCACAGCCGCCGGAACTGCCACCGCAAGCAACTCAAGAACCACGAATAGTGGCCCCGTTGAAGGCCAGTACTGGATTCCTTCCCCTGCTCAAATACTTGTTAGTCCCACACAGTTCTCTTGCACTGTCTGTAACAAAACCTTCAATCGCTACAACAACATGCAGGTATATCATATCTAAATGTGCGCTAAAAAATTTGTATCATGGTTTATGTTCCTTACATGCCCCAAATGGTTGAGTTTAGGATTTTTCCCTTGTCATTTAAAAAAAAAGAAAAAGAAAAAGAAAAACCTATGTTGCTGGTGAAATTTGAATTTTAAACTAAAATTTGTACAATCGAATCATATTAAACAAATAATAGATGCACTACACTATTCTAAGCAACTCTTTTTCTCATTAAATTACTATGCTATGGTACACTTGGTGTGTATTTCGATCAATTGCGTTAGAGGGTTTTCTTTTTTCTTTTTCTTTTTTTTTTTTTTTTGCATCTTAATTCTTATTTTTGTTCTAGATGCATATGTGGGGACATGGATCACAATTTCGAAAAGGTCCGGAGTCACTTAGAGGTACGAGACCATCTTCATCCGTGCTGAGATTACCATGCTATTGCTGCGCACAAGGTTGCAAAAACAACATAGATCATCCAAGATCAAGGCCATTGAAGGACTTTAGGACACTCCAAACACATTATAAGAGAAAGCATGGCGCGAAGCCATTTGCTTGCCGTAAGTGCAGGAAGGCCTTTGCGGTGAAAGGAGATTGGAGGACACATGAGAAGAACTGTGGAAAGCTTTGGTTTTGCGTTTGTGGGTCTGACTTTAAGCACAAGAGATCTCTCAAAGATCATATTAGAGCTTTTGGAGATGGACATGGTCAGCATCCTGTGGAATTGTATGAAGTTGAAGAGAAGGAAGGAGATGATGATAACAATGATAATGAAAACGACGATGATGGTAATAGAGGTCTTGGTTCTATTTTCTGTTAATATATCTTAAAGTTTCACTTTTGTTTTTTTAATTTCATCTTTTTCCTTTTGTGTAAGTAAGAAAGGGAGAGGTAAGGGCAAAGAGAAAGGGCAGGAGGAAGCCCTTGAAATTTTAAGAAAATATATATAATTTTAAAAGATTATACTAAATTTTATTTGCATTCTTAAAATTATAACCAGCAAACTCCTAAAATTATAACTCAAAATACAAATTATATTCCCATCGCCTCATTTAAATTTTTTTGGTTCTGCCCCATAAGAGAGAGAGGGGGGAAGGGAAGGTTGCAATCTTTTAAAAGAATCAGATCAGCAGCTATTAAATCAAAATCCAAAATATATTCAAAATTTAAATTAAAATATGAGAAATGTCAATTGTCATGAGGATTGTTTTCATTGTTAGGTGTCCATCCAAACAAATTTTTTGAGTAAAATTTGTCAATATTTGTAATTATAAGGTTTTCTGGTATACTAACATATCAAGCTCTTAACTAGAAAACTCACGAAATATGTACAAGAAAAAAAAATATAGAAAACTCGGAATACATTTTATTTAAATATATACCAACTCATCCAAACTGTTTTCTTGATTTAAAGGAAGCACATCATCCTAAATTTCTGCAAGGTTTTTTTTTTTTTTTTTTTTTGTGTGAGAGAGAGAGAGAGGATGAAGACAAACTGTGTATAGCGATGGCGAAAGCCACGGTTCTAGGCACTAATAAATGTTGCAATTGTCCTTTCAATTATCATTATCTGAAAATTATGACTTATCTTCCTTTCTAACTGATGTGTCTCACAAAGAGAGAGAGAGAGGAGCGGGAGATGCATATGGAGAATGAGAAGGCAATGAACAGTAGAATCTGTGAACCGTTCACTGTGCTCTTATGTCTGCATGTTCTGATGTGCAGTGACCGAAATTTACTTGACTACTCTCTCTCTCTCTCTTCTTTAGGTCAGTGTTTTTTCTGGGAGTGGGACTGGGAACTTCGACTAGCACTAGTAGTAAAACACTTTGATCGAGTCCTTTTGTCAGAATCCCAAACAATGGACCACTGATAGTTTTACTGTTTTTGGGGTTTCACCCAAACGCCTCTCCTTTTTCCTTTTCAGACCAACAACCAAACACTTCCTTCCATACATTTTCAGACTCTTATGATCTCTCTCTCTTCCACTCTCTTTCTCCGTCCTTTCCTTACCACTTTTATGTTTAATCCTATCTCTTGCATTATTTGATCTTACTTGTAAAGTACTGAGCATGCATGCATACAGATATACATGTATAATTTACTGTTCCTTTAAAATAGAATTATGGTGATAATTTAAGAAGTCAGGGGCGCCCTTTGATATGGAAAAAAAAATTGTTTCATTTTTGTGCAACAGCTAAATTCACAAGATTTTGAAATTCTTCCTGATGAGAAATATATTTCATGTGGAGATTTTTAAATTTTGGATTTATGATTTTGCACACCATTTTTATCTTTTATTGTTTTTATTATTGCTTGAATGGGAGTTCCGAACTCCATGTTTCACCCTTTATGCAGGGTCTCTAGTCCCCTTCCAAAAAAAAAAAAAAAAAAAAAAAACTGAGAAAAGAAACGAAAAGGGTGATTTACTTTGGATTTACGACGGGACCTTCAACAGCTAAAAATTGGCTTTGGTGTCAAAAAGTTCAACAACTAGTCATATAGCGTACGGCTTTATATGTTTCTTTTGGGTTTCAATTTGAAGTTCGGGTATGAGATCCGAGGCATTTGTTATTGGACTCTTCGTATTAGGACTTTGTCACGCTTTGATATTTGGATCAAGCATGCGACAATCGTCGTGATAATCTTAATATACGGATAGAATCATCCAATATATCGGTATATCGCAAAATATTTAACATGTTTAACCTATTTTAAAAATAATAACATGACAATATATAAAGGACCATCTCAGTCCGTATTAACACATCAGATATGTAAGAGGCCAACCTGATCAATCCAAATCACATACACACAACAGGCCATCTCGACCGTTTCAAAATTCTCAGTAAAATCTTCACAAACTCCAAGTGTTTCAAATTCAGAGTAAAATCCAAATGTCCCATTTAAAACAATAAGTTTACAGAAAGAGAATTTAAACAAAATTACTTAAATTTCATAACAACCAAGTGTGAATTTTATCGATATTTGCCCCATGATATAGAACAAGTATCAGTTGAATTCAAACCAAAAGAATAGTACAATAGTTCCCTTCCATGGGTCATACTATATAATTCCAAAAATAAATCCAACATCATCAAAACTTACATAAAAACGACAAAACAAAGTCTTTAACTGGCTCCAATGACGTCTCCCACCTAAACTTCCTTTGAAAAATATAGAAGAGAAGGGTGAGTATGAGAATACTCAGTAAATGGAGTGCAATGACATAACTGTGCGATAAATAAGGGATGAGTGTGGGGGAGTCAAAACATATGTCATAAACAACTCATTGAATATAAAATAATTTCTGATAAATCAAAATAATCTCAAACAAACATGCATCCATAGAGTTTAGGTTTTCTAAAAATCACAGGGTCTCCCTAAGAAATCACTCTCGTTCCAGGTTTGGTCGAATCCGAACGAAAGCTTGTCAATGAATTCTTAATCCACATATTTCGAAGTACTAAATCCCCCTTTCTTGGCGTTAACTCGTACCTCATCAGGGTGCGTTCAAATATAGCACTATTTCGGTAGAGGGAGTCACGTCTGTCTCCCCCACTCATCCAACCCCAATCACGTCATCCCGTCGGATCGTTCTGTGGAAGGAATGACTAAAACCATTTACCTCATGTACCATCATTTCGCAAATATCTAATCCTCATTCAATGTGTTATAACATCAAAATTCAGATTTCCAAATCATATATCACAATCACGAGCACAATTTCAAATTTAATATGGCACAAGTTTATTCACAGATAATATAGATGCATATATAGTTAAATTCTCATTTCAGAACATTCCACAATCACAAAAATTTATACAAAATAATAGAAAAACATTTAAAACTATTTATAAAAAAGAATTGAAATCATTTTGTTCATTTAAGACACAATGAACTATCCACTCACCTCTTAGGAGGGTAATCACTCTCAAATTCTAAATCAAACAAAATCCAACTTCTCCTTTGATTCCGAATGTCTCAACCTAAGACATTGGTCATAAATTAATCATTAAATTGTATACAAACCCTAGAGTAAATAGGTTTTTTTCCAAGATATCATAATTTTTAATTTCCCAATAAATTTCTGACACAACATATTATAGAAAAATAACCGTATCTTGACCTACATTTTTTGGATCATGAAAATTCTAATTTTTACTTAAAGATTAGACATAAAGCTACAACTTTGATGTTTATGTCTTAAATCCAATCAAATCATACCAAAACATCTAAGTCCATGAACATCATAGTCCAGAATTCATAACTCATAACTGCGCAGTCACAGAAAAATTCTCATAACTTTAACCACATATATCGGATTTAAGTGATTCAGGTCTTAAATTAAAGATAAGACATAGATCTATAACTTTCATGTTTAGATTTAAGCCTAAATCTACCTTGAAAATAGCTCAAATCAGTAGCAAGTCTCACAGCCAGAACAGGATATAGAACAGAGTTTTCTACAGACTCATATCATTGCAAAAATTCATCAAAAATTCAATCCTCAATGAAATCTTTCGAGTTATACGTCATTTTAAAGTCCTAGAAGTCTAATTTCAACAGAAATAAACTATATTTAGTTTGCAGTAATGTAGAATGAGTTATGACTTAAAAGCTACAACAAGGTCATTTGTCCAGATTGTAGGAAAATTTAGGGTTTCCATTTAATTCCAACATTTTCAATACTCAGGCAAATTTAGATCATTGAGCATGTTATTCCCATAAATCAAAACCCTAAATCACAATGTATCTTCAAGAAACCCAAATTGTGGAAAGTGAAATTGATGAATCAAAATGCAGAGAAGAGATTGATAAAGACAATATACTTGGATCGACCCAATCAGCGTGTCGGAGGAGCAATTTTTTTTTCCCTAAAATAGAAGTTGACACAGGAGAGCAAAAACCCTAACCTTCGTGTTTCTTGCGAGAGGGAAAGTGTGTGAGTTTGGGTGAGAAGAGAGCAAGGGAGAGAGAGTGTGTCACACCCCGAACCGGGATCGTGAACAGCCGCCCGTTGCCCTGAATGCTGACTGTATTTTTATAGAAAATCGGACAGAATCTCCCCATAAATCGGAGGTCTCCCATGTACAACTAAATCTGTTTAATCCTGTAAAATTCAAAATCATCATGTAATTGAAATAAAAGGGTCATCCCGGCTTCATAACAACCTACCAACCACAGCAGACACCCAGGACAACGCTAGGCTAAATAAATAATCAACAATCCTAACCACAGACCTCTACTGTCATGTACAACTAGAGCATGAGCAGCCGCCACACCGAGCGGGTCTAAGTTTTTATACAATTTATAATAATTTTCCTAAATATCATTCAAATACGTACAATTGCCTCAATGCAAATGAAATGTGAGAGTTTCGCAAATAAATATACGTAAATTATACAGTCATCCCAAAATAAGTACACGGCCAACTACGGATCTCAACAAGATCTCGCAGGGTCGAAAATATAATACGTAATTCAAGTTTCAGCTTAAACTTAAAATCTCACCATCCAGAATAACCAAACCCGCCAATGATCAACCAAAGCCTCTAGAGTCTGAAACGTCGCTCTAACACAATGATCCTGTCTGAAGGGGGAAAGAAGAGGGGTGAGTATCTATGAGAAGATACTCAGTGAGTGAGGAGATTAATTTCAAATACTAATAGTGTAGGTGAACATTGGAGTGTCAATATCATTCGTAACCAATAATTCAAATTTCGTAGTAAATCATGATATTTTCGAATAAAATGAACTCATTTAATCATTCACACGATATCATACATATATGCATCTATTTAAAATCAAGTATAACATAGAGCAAGCCGAAAGAATCCTGGCAAGGGTCAACCATGACCAAGGACAAGCGCATCGGGGGTTTTATAATGCAAGGTGTTTCAAAAGTAGCTCTCTACCCCTACGTTGGCCGTGGGTTTAGCCATTGCTTACCCAGACTCGTCAATAGGACCACGTGTGGTGTTAGACGGTGATGGACACACGTCCTCCCCCAAATATGGGTTCAACCGATCGCGCCTATGAATATATATATGCTCGTCAATAGGACCACGTGCGGTGCTAGACGGTGATGGACACACGTCCTCCCCCGATGAGGGTTCAACCGGCCGCGCCTATGAATAAATATAACTGGACGTTTGCGGATACCTCCTGCAGAAGCGTATCTGGACAACTCGTGGCTCTACAAAGTCCCTTCGTAGCTACGGAATCAGCAATGTCATCATCTTAGTATCACAAGTGGGTATCTTAGTGCCCTCACAGATCTTAAAACATTTCAAATCCGTGTGCCAATACATTCATCAAATCATTTCAAATCAGTATACCAATGCAACAGTAGAAAATGAAACTTATCCAATTTTCAAGTAATGACACAATTTTGTTTCATTTCAAACATGGATGCATAGTCATGGAAAACATAAGTTTAAGACACTCCAATAATCACAAAACAGATTTGAGATTTAATATCACATATCGAATCAATGCATATCAAAGTATGTTTTGTTTAAAAACACGGTAAAATCAGATTTTTACTATTTCATGCAAGAGATTAGGGTCCCACTCACATTCTAGGGAGGGTAATCACTCCCTATTTTCACAATAAATCCGAATTGACTTCTCGAGTCTCCAACAAGATCAACCTAAGGTATTCGCAGTTCACGGACTTAGCCTCCCTGTGTCATTCATTTCAGTCCAAACCTATGCAGAAAGTGGAGTCAGGAGATTCGGCCTAGGGTTTTGAAGGTTTCTTGCTGCTGGGGTTTTTGCAAGGATCATAGAAATGTTCGCGGCTGAGGAGAAGCAGGGATGCGAGCGAATAGAGGAAGAGGGGATTTCGTCGCGCGCGAAAGAGGGAGAAGAGAGCGAGCGCTCTCTGTTCGCGTAGAAAAGGGAGAGAACAGAGGGAATAGAGAGGGAGAAGGAGAAAGAGAAAGAAAGTGTCACGCCCCGAACCGGAAATCGTGAACAGTCGCCCGTTGCCCTGGATACCGGCTGTGTTTCTATAGAAAATCGGGCAGAACCTCCCCATAAATCGGAGATCTTCCATGTACAATTACACCTGTAAACCTGTATAAATGAAAATCATTCTGTAACTTAAATCAATGGCCATCCCGGCCTCTCCAAAATAATCCACAAATTCTCACAACCGACATCCAGACAACGCAAGGCTAACAAATCAACAACAGTCCTAGCCACAGACCCCTACTGTCATGTCCAACTAGAGCATGAACAGCCGCCACACCGAGCGGGCCTAAATTTATACAATTTTATTACAAATTCCCAAATCAACACTTTAAATATTTACAAATGTCTCAATGCAAGTGAAATATGAGAGTTTCGCAAACAAAAGTCTAAAAATTATACAGTCATCCCATAATGCGTACACGGTCAACTACGGACCTCAATATCAAGACGACGCAGGGTCGACATAAAGTACGAAATTTATATTTTCAATTAAAACTTCAATCTCACCGTCGTATCACCAATCCACCAACAAGCTATCATATCTTTAGAGCCAAATGTGTCGCCCTAGCACCAAAATCCTGTCTGGGGAGGGAAAGATGAGGGGTGAGTACTCAGGGAAGAATACTCAGTGAGTGAGTGGGTCAATGTAATCGTGTAATATGGGGTGTGAAACTGGAGTGTCAAAGTATAAGTATACAATCATATTTCAAATCACCATACTTTTCATTTCAACAATATATCATTAACACGCATCAGCAAATCAAATATGCATCCAAAATACTGTCATTAAAATCATAGAGCTGCCAGCCAAAAATGTCCCGGCAGAGGTCTACTACGACCTATGACAGGCGCACCGGGGGTGTTATATGCGATTTTATTTAAAGTGCTCTCTACCCCGGCATTGGCGACGAACCTCGTCCAGGTGCTAGACTTGGAGAGTGTATCCAAATCCTCCCCCTTTCGGGTTCAACCTGGCTAGTACCGTGTCGTAAATATCATCTCGACAACTCGTGGGATACCCCAGGCCTAGGCATATCCAGATGCCACCCAAGCGCCTCTCACGGTGTCCTTCGTAGCTACGGAACAATACATATCACAGCACTCAAGGCCAATATCAATATCATATCAAACATGTGCCGTAAATCAGGTTCACAAACCAAATGCAACATATAGCATAAAATGGCACATTTCACGTTTCAACCACATGGATGCATATTTTCATAATTCAACCACATTTTTGGATACTCCATCGGTTCACAAAAATCATTTCCAAAACCAGTCAAAACATTTCAAGCACACGATAAATTATGCTCATTTATCAAACTATTGTAAAGCAGGGTTTACATATTAAACGAAAATATTGAAATAAAACCCACTCACCGTATACGGGAGGGTCAATCACTCCCTAAAATGCACAACTGTCAAAACCGTGCTCCCCTCGTTCGATCTCCAATCAAGTCACTACAATTATAATACATCACATATTTCTCACACCTCAACCTCAATTTTATCTATATATATTTACGATATCACACTGTTCAGTCCATATACACTTACATATACTCACACAATTCAATCAAATGAAATCTTACTCGATCCTCGATTGACCTTTTCTAATACAAATCATAATTATGTCATCAAATTTCTATTTTCTCTAATTTTTGTACAAACCTCAATTCTGCAATTCATGAATACATTCTAATAAATGTCACCAATTGCATTTCATTTATAAATAAGTAACACATTGAAAATCAAGTCTAATGAAATCCTAAAAATTCATTTAATATCAGAATTTACCATAAAATGATAAATCTTCTCCCAAAATAGAAATTCTTTGAAATATCATAAACTTTCCGATTCTCATCCGAATGTTTCAAAGTATATGTCATTTTCAACGTAAAAAAGTCTATTTTCATAATACAGAGATGATATTTGATTTACCTATATGCAAAATAACCTATAGTGTAAAAGAATGCATCAACCCTTAAGTCTAAATCCCAGATTTCCAACTATTCTCATGCATACCTTAAATTAAACTCAAGATAACTATTCTAATTAACTTAACATGAATTTATCATCCAGGACGTTCTCTTTCCATCTCAGACACTAGACTCAACCTTAATATTTAACGTAGAATTTCATTAATGCAATTCCAATCAAATCTAATACATTCCTAAATATACACAATGCATTCTTACTCTAAGTTACCCTAAATTCATCCAATGTATTGAAAGAATTTACAATTTATCTCACCTAGGGTTTCTTGGTTCGCAAGCCAAACGTCTGTGTGCCTACAACTCAGCCTGGAATCCTGCAATATCTCCAAACCAAAGTAAAGCTTAGTAATTAGACTAACTTACTAAGAAAATCAAAACCTAAAACTGAAAATCGGAATTTGACCTTTACCTAGGCAGTGAATGACTGCGGATTGAGCCAAGGGTTTCTGAAGGCCCCCTACTCCTATCTGTTTAGGGTTTCTGCCAAGGTTGGAGAAGAACCCTTGACAGTGAGAGAACAGAGTCTAATCGCACGAGCATGCGAGGGACAGAGGAAGGGGCTCTGTCCTTCTTGCGCGAGAGAGAGAGAATACCGTGAGAGAGGGTGAGACAGCGGGTGAGATAGAGAGAGAAGACTGAGAGTGAGGGCGAAACAGAGGGAGGAGACAGAGCTAGGGTGATCGATCGAGAGAGAAAATAGAGAGACTGAGAGCGAACAGAGAGAGAGGAAACAGAGACGAGAGAGACAGAGCTATGGTGGCGGTTTGCGACGGTGGACAGTGGCGGAGGACGGCAGAAGAGATGAAGAGAGCGTGGCAGAAAAATCGCGAGAGGGAGAGATCGAGAGAGTGAGTCAGTGAGAGATAGAGAGAGAAACAAAGACTGAGAAAGAGAGAGAGACGGAATAGATGAGGACAGTGGCTAGGCGGTGGTGGTGGAGTACGGCGACGATGGTGGTTGGTGGCAAGTCGTGGCTGTACGCGGCGGAGGGAGACGGAAGAGAGAATCGCGGGAGAGAGAGGGAGGGAGAGAGAAAGAAGTGAGATGGAATTAGGGCTAAGAGCCCTAATTCTCAATTGGGGGAAGTGCTGCGTTTTGGGCCAAAACGCAGCGCTTCCTCCCCCCTATTTTTTTTTAATATAAATGAATAAATAAATAAATAAATAATAATTATAATAAAATTTCTCTAATATATATATAGTCGGAGAAATATTTTATTTAATTCCTGAACAAAATATAACAGTACGGACACCGCAGTGTCGGTGTTACAGAGAGAGTGGGAAATAGAGAGAGATCGTAGGAGAAGGAGAGGGATCCGAGAGGCAGAGAGAACTCGAAAGGGGAAAGAGAGAGAGAACAAAGGAGAAAAGTGTAACAGCGGGAGGGATAGAGAGAAAAAGGGACAAGGAGGTGATGGCGATGGTGGTGTTTGGTGGTTGAAGGCGGTGTCGCAGCAGAGGAGAGGGCGGAGAGGCGACGGAGATGAGGGAGGGAGAGAAGGCGGTGTTCGGTCGAAGGAGAGGAGGAGAGGGAGAGAAAGAAAATCCAATTAGGGTTTTCCAACCCTTAATAGATTTGGAGGAAGTGCTGCGTTTCACCCTGAAACGCAGCATCTTCTCCATTTTTTGTAATTAATATATATATTTAAATAAATAAATAATTATATATATATACAAATTCACCCCCCCTTCTTTCTAAAATTTAAATTTTTCATAAAATGAGATTTATTACTATTCGCGAACACGATGATTTAAAATATACAAAAAATTTAAATTAAAAACCCCAAAATCTAAAATCAATAAAATTAAATATTATTCCATATATATATAAATTGGGGAATATTTTTATTAAATTCAAGAATGGGAGTACAAAAGTACGGTACTGCAGAGTCGGCGTTACACGACGTCTGAGCTCGTGCACTTGGGTTTGCACCTCACTTCAGCGACGAAAATTTTCCACCACTAAAATCCGTTGGTAATTAGAAATAATTTAAAAAAATATAAAATTAAATTATCGATAGATCAGTGACAAATTTTAGTGACGGAAAATTTTCGTTGCTAATCCATCACTAAAATTTTCAAATTAACGATGGATTAACGACGGATTAGCGACGGATTTTGTTAGTTGCGAATAAGTCTAAAGAGAACCCAAGATTTTTGTCTTTTCTCTTGGACGTATGAGTTTCATGTTTCAATTTAAGTCGAAGGTATTCTTAGTTTTATTAACAATATTTCTTTACATCATGTTCATATTATGCCTAAGTCTATATACTTACCTATGCACTCATTCAAAATAATATTCTAATTGAAGTAAGATTTATTATTAAAAATTTGCTAATTGACTTTAAAGAAAAAATATATATATTTTTTGGAAATTCATACTTTTCAATATGAAAAATATGATTTTTATTTGCAAGACTTTGATTTTAGCCATTGCTAAACGATTAATTGCTTTACTGTCCAAGGCGGGGACACACGCATGACCACGTTAAGGTTGGAAATTTCATTAGTTTGAGAAAAATTACAAGAAATCATTGGAGAGGTGCTCAAAATTGTTGCTAATATATATGGGATGATACGGAAAATTTGTATTTTGTAAAAATATAAAAAATAAAAATATGGGTAAATATAAAAATATAAAAAAAATATGATTTTTTTATATAATTATTAATTACTTTATAAGAATAATAGAAGAGTTATTTTTATAATAAAAATATAAAATGATCAATTATAAAATTATTAATTATAAAATAAATAATATAAAAAATTATAATTATAATTAAATAAATAAATAATTCATTAAATATAAAAATATATATATAAATATAAAAAATATAAATATTTTTACATAAATATTTTTATTGAATACTTTTATCAAAGTTCTATTTGTAAGGAAAAAGTAGAAAGAGAGGCATAGAGTGGCCTTTAATCAGAGGGGAAAACTTTGGGGTGGCAGTCGAATCAAAGGTGTGGGAGAAACCTACAATTGTCTATGACAAGACTTTATGTCCCTAAAGACAGTTAAGTGTTTCCTCATTTGATTATATCTTTTCATAAAAATATATATATATATATATATATTTATGACACGACTTTATTAGGATGACCATAAGATTATGACTACAAAATGAGTTGCTTCCTTTATATAATTATTAAATAAATTAAAATTACTATTAAAATTTAAATTCCCTATCGTCAAATGCACAACGAGGAGCAGTTTAGTCTACCCTCCTCCGAAAAAAAAAAAATAAAATTAAGCCTAGCCTATTTATACAATTAAGTGATATAATTAATTGGGCTCTTGGGCTTCACATTAGTATTTGACATGAAAATTGTATATAGTTGTGTGATATAATTGGCTATTGCTCAGGGAGACCTGAGTTTTTCGTCCCATTCACCTTACTAACTACGGGATCAGGGAGTAAACTAGCTAACACGCATGATGCTCGAGGCATTGTGCTTTTTGTGTTTTGATTTTCATTGATCGGTGTTTGGAGTTCGTCTAACTAATCTGATCTAAGAATGCCTGAAAAGATGGATCGCGCAGATAACTTAAAAATTTTCAAGCTACCATTTGCCCAAAATTCTTAGCAAAACTCTTGTCAAAAAGTGAAGTCCCCATTTTCAAGTGAGCTGATCGGGGAGGTCTGGACTTGAAATGAAGCTGGCAAAATGGTGTTTGTCCTACAATTTGGGCTTCCTTTCTAAGATTTTAGGGAGAGATGGAGAGAAAGAGAGAGGATAGATCCACCAATCCTCCGCTTATGGATTTCTGTGGGGCAACGTCCCAATGCGAGAGGACTGTGCTCAATATAATGGGGTTTGAAAGCGAAACATAATGGGCCTCTACTCTCTCCTTTCTCTCTCTCTGGTTGTATTGTTGGTTCCTCTCTCTCTCTCTGCTTGTTTCTTTTGCCGTCCTTTGCCGCTTGTTTCTTTTGCCTTTCTCAGCACCTTTTAGGGGAAAAAAAGATCAAACATTTTTGGCTGCTATACATGTGTTTGATCATCGTATTGTTCTATTCCTCACCAAAATTGAAATTAAATTTAAAATAGAAATAATAGATAATCCACTAATCTCTTATTCATTGCCATAGAAGTCCCGGTGGGTAAAATACTCCATAACACAACAAAGTCCCAAAAAGAAAAGCATTAAAAAAAGGGACCTCCAAACAAGCAGTACTCTTTAGCGACCAAAATAAAAATTAATTGGTGAAATTAGGGACGCTGGCTTGAGGCTCACATGCTTTCGCAGCGGGAGAGGGCTCAACACTCGGAGTCGGGTCAACGGGTTTACCCGTCAACTCCTTAGGCAACTCTCCAATTCCTTCCAGATAAAACGTGTAAAACAGCTTGAAGGGAAAAACAATCTGCTGCAATTTGACCTGTCCAAATGCGCCCTTAAAAATACCCGACCCGCCGGTTACGGCCAAATACGTATCCTCGTACGTCAAATACGCACCTTGTACGGCCAGGTGTCCGTAGTCTCCGAAGTGGAAGCTGTATATAGCCTCGTATCTGTCACCTTTTTTCTCCGGTACATGTTGGATCAGCACGCATATTCCGGCCGTGATTCCTAACCGCTTTTTTAGGTCTCCGGTGTAAAGCTTGTTTGAAAAGGGCACGAGGTCGCCCAGTGAGTTCTCCTCTTTCTTACTCAGTTTCAGGAAGGCTGGACTTCCTCTGTCTCGCTCGTTGATCTCGTACACATACAATTCTTGTACTTTTGCTTAAACAAAAATAATAATAGTAATAATAATAACAACAACATCACATTTAATAAAAAATTACAACAATTAAATAAGGGAAAAAAAAACCCAAGAAAAGAAATAGTGAAATTGCTTACTGGGTTTTGGCGAATCTGATGGGTTTTCATGTTTTGACTTTCCAAAGAAGGCATTGGTGGTGGTAGAGAATGGCTTGGAGTCATTTGGGGTTGATGATTTGAGGGCTCGATTTGAAAATGGAGAGGATGATGATGAGATCTGTCCGAGAGATGAGAGTTGGGTGATTTGCGGTGAGGGTTTGGTGCTGATTAGTTTGTAGGATGATGAGATTGTTTTGAGAAAGGTTGCGGTTGCAGAGGCCATTGATTGGGGAGTGGAGGAGATTGATGAAGACGGGATGGGAGGAAGGAGAGTAAAGTAGGTCAAAAGGAGTAAAGTATTACTGGTACAAACAATAATGGGTGCATGGACCGTTTTATGCACTTGGGCCATTTAACTGAATTTTTTTTTGTTTTTTATTTTTACTCTTTAAACTTTTTCCATCACTTGATTTCTAAAATTTTATTTTGATTAATCTAGATCGAACTGTTGAAATCTCTCAAAATGTAGAACGCTCCTTAACATATTTATTCTATCCAAAACTTGAACTAAACCTCTTAAATAGAATCTAATAACTTACCCGATCATGTGTTGGGTGCATTTAATTGATGATTAAAGGGCCAAAGGGAAGTTTGTTAACCAATTGGCTTTTATTTTTATTTGATGCCAATATGTGGAGGAATAGTGTAGTTAATGGATCGGAGGGTTTCCTATGACATGGTCGGCATGTGTGAGCACCCTGACCGTGTGCAACAACGTGCCACTGGATTTACGATTCAGAGGCTGGGGAGTTGGGGCGAGTCGAGTTGGAATCCCATTCTCTCCCCTCTCTTGGTCCGGTTGAAGAAAATCTTTACCGTCTTAGGAAATCGTGTGATTCAATGTATGAAGCGAAAGCGAGGAGGCATATCATATTTATGTGGCAGTAGTGCTTTGCCTTGTTGAAATTTCATACAGCTGAATTTATAAAACAAATCACAAAAGGGTACAAATAAATCTCATACAAGTGCAAACAATTAACTCAAGAGATGTATTGGTAAAAATGTAAAAAGTAAATTTTGATTTTATTTGTCTAAATTATACTATATATCTAAAAGAAATGGGTTTTCCATTTCCTGCAAGTTGATTTTCCGTTTCCTCCGTTGCACGGCAGTAGGCTTCGCCTATACATGCTTCATTCTTTCCTTTCCAACACATTCTCTCTCTCTTTTTTTTTATATATATATAAAAAAACTCAAACCCGAAACTATTAAACAGAACAGAAATGGTTTTGAATTATAAATCATTGACTCCTCTCTCCTCTCTTAAATCCTAGATCTAGTTTCAGTGTTTCAGATCTTCACCTTTTAACTTGCTCTGATTTTGTCTGCTTTGTATTTAAAGTTGCAATGGTGAATTGGAATCTGACCTATAGTACTGGTACTGGCTCTTTTGGTGAAGAACTCGATGGTGGTGGTTTTCTCCGATTGAGTGCGGTCCTCTTGTTGTGAACTTCTCTTCTTCTCTACTTACCTGGTTCTCTCTCCCCCCCCCCCCCGCCTCCCCCCAATTTATTTGGTTTATTATATTGAGTTTTGTTTTATAAAAAATTTGATTTAAATCAAATCAAACCAAATTTCACCATCTGATTTAGTTTAAATCAAATTAAATTAAATTAAATTTTTTATTTCTATTTTTTATTTAATTTTATTTTTCAATTTTTATTCAATTTGATCGTTAAATCAAACTGAATGATTGACACCTCTACTTATAAACATCAATGGTCCCGCAGCAACCCGCGTAGGCCCTACAGGTAGTATTGATCTAAAATTTCTCCAAAATATAAAATCATCAAATTACAAGAGACCAAATGGGCTACAATCACTTACCTTAATTTTAACATTTTGTCAAAATTTCGGCACCAGTTCTGGTAATTAAAATCGTATGTTCAAACTGAGCTGCTGGACTACCATCAGCTGTCATTGCAGTCCGGTTATCGGTCCATGTTAGGCACTTAGCCAAAAAATTCTCGATGCAATTAGCAAGTCATTTTAGTGTTAAAAGTTGATTCCTTCGAGTATTGAATTGAACAAACTTGAGATCTACTAAGAACCGTAACTAAGATAGAATTCCCCTACAGTCAATTGCCAATGGTTATGACCGAGCTTCTGTAAAATTTTAAGGTTTTATTTATTCATTTATTTAGTTGACAGACCTAAGAAACCAAAATACAGAGGTATATTTATTAACATAATCCAAAATTTTGACTCAAAATCATATGCTTATCATGTTTGTAGTTAGAAAAAGTGGGCACTCACCAATTGTAAATGTTTGACCTTCCACCATGCAACAGGTCTCTCATTGCCTGTGAACAGTTGAATTTTGTTAAAACCAAATTCAAAAATTTATTGAACATTAAAGATATTCTCGATATGATTGTAAACACAGGATCCATTAGTTCCAGGATGATATGTTTCATTGCAAGCCCATGTGCTTAATTCTTATATCTCGTAAATGTTACTTACTGTGATGAAGTTTAATCGGTTCAGAGTGAAATACAGTCCCCACACCATGTCCCACAAAGCGCTTGACCACCCCAAAACCATATTTTTCTGCATGCTTTCTGAGATAACCATTCACAAGGTTTAGGAACTGACGGTAGATAGCCCAAATTATGCTGGGTCCGAAAACAACCAGGCCCATAACACATCCACGGGCCCCTCAGTGCATAACAATCACCTCTCTAACCTGACATCCACCTGCTTGGGACCTTAATTGATCAGCTCACCGGTACCCAATGGTCGTTACTTAATCCATTGGAACAGTTTTCACTCCCTTTGAACCACGAGAGTAATCCTACGAAAACAGAAAGGGAATATATAATCGTAACAAACAAGAAAAAGAATTCTCACGACGATCTGGACTTTCTAGATTGATAAGATTTCACAATCTTTGAGTATTTTACGGCATGATGTCCCGAGACCTCAAGACATCCTCAGAAGGAAACTAGAGTTTTATTATCTCGTTTTCACACGACACTCATGCCCAAAAAGTTATATAAGGTCTCACATGCCTACCGTCAAGATAAGTTCCCTTGATTTACATAGAGCAAACAACCTATATAGAGCTCTCTCTCTCTCTCTCTAAGTCTGTTTCTTCCCTTTCAAAAACCAATCTCCCCTACCGAAATACCCTTTAACGGTCTTTTATATGTCTCAGCAATCGAGATCATTAGGTGAACAAGCCATCCCACTCGAGTTGACAAAGCCATCATTTGTGGAGCCAAACCTACCTCTAACAGATTGGTGCCATCCGAAACAGCTCTTACTCTCTCTCCTTCCTCCACTTCACAATGGCCTTAGCCAAGAAAATGAGACCCATAATCGATTTTGATGATGACGATTTGGTGGGAGTGGATACCAACTGAAATGATTTGTTGATCATCACGGCCAAAATCGACTCTTACTTTATTAAGAGGACATTTGTGAATTAAGGAGCAGATTACAACATTCTCTTTTGGGATGCCTTCCAGTAGATGGGTCTCACCCTATCCCATCTTGAATCCTCTGATCGGCCCATCAAAGGGCTCACTGGCGAATGCATACATTCAGAAGGCATCATTTCACTCGTCGCATCTCTGGGAACACCTTTTCATCATGCCACCATTCGAACCGCTTTTTACATGATGAGACTTTCATCCCACTACAACGCGATCCTAGGACATCCTAGTTTGGATGACCTTGAAACACTACCGAGCACTACTTACATGAGAATCAAATTCTGAACACTCTTGGGGGTCGCGACTCTCCGCAGCGATCCAAATCCTTTGGCCATCCCCATAATGGGAGAAAAGGAGGAGAACTTAGCGGTTGACACTATAGAACTCAGGGACAATGCTAAACAACATTCTAAACCTCAATTCAGAGAGGAGGTAGTCAAAGTGTGTGTCACGGATATGCGTGGTCAAACCGTTTAAATCGGCGTCCACTTGCCGACATCTCTTCAAGAGGCAATCATAGATTGCTTGTGATGCCACTCCAAAATCTTTGCGTGGTCCCCCAAGGACATGCGGGGTACTCACCCCTCAGTTGTAGTTCACAAGTTGACTGTAGATGTCAGTTGCAAGCCAGTCAAACAAAAGAAAATGGTGATCATACTAGAACGTCAGTGTGCAATATAAGAAAAAATTCAAAAACTCTTGGCAGAAGGACTCATTTGAGAAGTGGAATATCCTGAATGGTTAGCTAACGTGGTCATGGTGATGGAAGCAAACGGAAAGTGGAGGATATACGTTGACTTCACTGATCTCAATAAGAAGTGCCCAAAAGACAGTTATCTACTCCCAAATATCGATAAGTTAGTCGATAACTCATATGACTCTTGAAAACGAGAAAAAAATCAGCTTCATCACAGAGCTCGATACTTACTGCTACAGAGTCATGTCGTTCGGCCTTAAGAATACTGGGACAACCTTCCAACGTTTGATCAATAAGGTCTTTCAGTGATCAACTTGGCAGAAATATGGAAGTATATGTCGATGACATGTTTGTCAAAAGCACCCACTATAGCGACCATGTGGAAAATCTAGAAGAAACATTTCAAACACTAGAATAACATAACATGAGGCTCAACCCTGCGAAGTACACTTTCAAAATCACATCTGGAAAGTTTCTGGGTTTCCTGATCTCCAATCGAGGGATCTAGGCAAATCTAAAGAAAATCCAAGCCATACTTGATATGGCACCACCCAGAACAGTGAAAGATATGCAGCGTCTCACTGGTAGAATCGCTGCCCTTAACTGATTTATGTCAAAAGTGGAGGAGAAGTACAAACCCTTCTACGATACTTTAAAGAAGTCCCAAAAGTTCGCATGGACACATGAATGTCAGGCCGTATTCAAAAAACTCAAAGAATGTCTCATGTTACCTCTACTCTTCTCCCAACCGGTTCCGGGCGAGAAACTCTATTTTTACCTCTTTGTTTCTGATAAGCACTCTGCTCCATCCTTGTAAGATAGGAATTTACCGCACTGAAGTTGGTGTACTACGTCAGTCGAATACTCCATGAGTTTGAGGTCAACTACTGACCTATCAATAAGATAGCCTTCGTACTGGTCATTACCGTCAGACACCTCCAGTAGTACTTATAAGCCCACACTATTGTGGTGCTAACTAATTAGTCACTGAAACAAATTTTATAGAAGAGGGACATTTTAGGCCGATTCATCAAGTGAGGCATTTAATTAGGCGAGTATGACATCGAATACCAGTCGAGACCAGCCATTAAGGATCAGGCCCTCAACGATTTTATCCTTGAGTGCATATTTTTTACTACTACCGAGCAGTCTCCTACCAATGACCAAAAGGAGTGCCCATCGCCCAAATGGACCCTCAATGCGGAGGGTCGTTTAATTCATTTGGCAGTAGAGCCGAGCTTATTCTAGTTAGATCGGATAACTTCAAGGTCGATTATGCCTTGTGCTTCGACTTCTAAGTGACCAACAATCAGACCGAATATAAAACCCTTTTAATCGGGTTGCGGATCGTAGCATCATTGGGAGTCTGAAATATATGAGTCTTTATCGATAATCAGCTGGTTGTCAAACAGATTAAGGGGGTCTACGAGACCAAAGAACCGACGATGACAAAGTATCTCTCCAAGACACACCAAGCTACAGACCAGTTTGACAAGTTAGACATACAAGAAATCCATTGGTTTGAGAATGCATAAGCCGACATGCTCTCGAAATTAGTCAGTTCAGACTCAATAGCGACCATTCGTACTGTTTATATTGAAAGTTTGTCGTACCCCAACATTGAAGAACCTAAACAAGTCCTGTGGGCAGATAACTCAACGAGTTGGAAGGATCTCATCAAGGCCTATCTGAAGCACGGACAGTTACCAAAATCTCCTACCGAAGATGCCAAGACGAGCCGCAAGGCCGCCCATTTTGTTATCATCGACGACAACCTCTACAAGAAGTTCTATACACACCCGTATCTAAGGTGCTTAATGCCTGAAGAAGGGGACTACGTCCTTAAAGAGATTTATAAGGGAATATGCAGCAATCATCAAGGTGCTCGAAATCTAGCGAACAAAGCCCTCCGACAATGATACTATTGGCCAACTATAAAAGCCAATGTTGACAGCTATATCAAAAGATGCAACAAGTGTCAGCGTTTCTTATCAGTGCAATACCTGTCCACTACCAAACTTAGCCCGATAGCCAGTCCATGGCTGTTCACTCAATAGGGAATGGATATCCTGGGGCCATTTTCGCCAGCAACTAGACAATGTTGGTCATAACCATCGACTACTTCACCAAATGGGTGGAAGCTGAGCCACTAGCTCATATCACTACAAGCAAGATATAGCACTTCGTGTGGACATCCATTATCACCAGATTCAGTATATCACATATTCTAATCACGGACAGTGGCAAGCAATTTGATAATAGAAACTTCCGAGACTTCTATAATAAGCTGGAAATCCAAAACCGTTTTACTTCTATTGTCTACTCGCAAGCCAATGGCATCGCTTAAGTGACTAACTGAACGATCCTATAAGGGCTGAAGGCCATACTAGACGAAGTCAAGAATCGTTGGGTAAATGAACTCTATAACATTCTCTAGACTTATTGAATGACGCCCCGAAGGGCCACCAGGGAGACACCGTTTAGTCTCTCATACGGTTGCAAGGCAGTCATATCAGTCGAAATCAGGAGTCACTCATAAGGGTGGACCAATTCATAGAAAGGCAGAACAAATCCGCACTATGCCAATAACTAGACCTACTTCCTGAGCTAAAGGAAACTGCATCCGTTCAAATGACAGTCTACCAACAACAGACGATGAGATATTACAATAGATAGGTCAGAACTAGGACATTCAAACCAGGCAGTCTGGTGCTCAGGAAGGTGGAGGCCACTGACCAGCCCCAACCAGGGGCAAGCTAATGCCTAATTAGGAAGGTCCATATAGGAAACACTCAGAAATTCACTCAAACACTTATCGCCTTGATCATCAAGATGGTTGACCCGTAACCAGAATATGGAACTCCGAGAACCTACGCATCTATTACCAATGAGGGCCGACGCCCTACCAGACGAACACATTTTGTCCCCCACACAAAATTTGACAATCAGGTAAAACCCCTACAATCCTCTTACTATGTTAACCTTCCGATTTGCTCTTGTATCTTTCAGGACGAACCATTGTTAGGGATGTATCTCCCCAATTGGGCCTACATTGTCATGTCCTATCATTAGGGAACTATCTCCCCGAATAGGCCTACGTTGCTATCCAATCATTAAAGATCTATCTCTCCGAACGGGCCTATAACACCTTGTCTTACTGTTAGTGATTTATCTCCCTGAACGGGTCTATGTCACGCTGTTCTACTTCTAGTGATTTATCTCTCCGAATGAGCCTATGTCGCCATGTCCTGTTGTTAGGGATTTATCTCTCAGAACGAGTTTATGACAGTCTGTCTTATCGTTGGAGATCTAACTTCTTGAATGGACCTATATTACCCTGTCCTACCGTTAAGGATCTATCTTCCCGATCATACCAATATCGCTCTACCTTATCGTTAGGGATTTATCTCCTTGAATGGCTCATTGTCACTTAGTCCTCCGAGTGGTGTTATCGTTGGGATCTGACTCTCAAAACGGGCAAGTGTCACCATGCCTATCGAACAAACTCACTCTTTCAGTTACAGACTACAAGAACGAAAGGACAACATCATCCCACGTTTAGCATAAGGAAAACCTGTCGTTTACAGAATTCCTCATCGACCAGATCCTATCAATCTCATCGATCACTCAATAGTCAAGTATTCATCATTCGCATCAACAGGGTGCTAATGACAAGATGGTTATTTAAAAAGAGATCGACCAGTGAGTAATAAAAGCTCTTCTTTTATTCCCAAATGACAAGTACATGTCAGAGTACACAGTTGGATATAAGGTAAAAAGAAATTACATAAGTCCCAGAGACGGATAGAACTACATCGAAAGAATGACCCAAAGAATCTATGCTGGAAAGACAACTGGATACAAAATGAGGACCCAAAGAGATTTTGTAGCCACTTGGCATTACGCGATGGAGACAAGAAGATTGCAAAAGAACCCTAGAGTGGCGGAATTGTAGAGGGTAAAAACCATGAACCCTTCCCACCAGAAGCAGGAAAGGATTTTGAGAAGGTGGGAGATGGCTAAAAAGAAACTGTGAGAATGTATTAGGTTTTCAACCCTCTGCCATGCCCAGTCTCTCACCGCCTCTCAACTCCTCCTGTTACCCAACCAGGCAGAGCACCAAAAAGTATGACAAACAACCCATGTTATACCTATCGGTCAAATAATGATTCCAATCTTGAGAAGAGAGTTTACTCCAAGGAGTATCTCATCCTCCTCAAGGTTAAGAGCCCTAATGAGGGCCCTGACGGGCTCCACCTTGACTTCCAGACACCAGACAACATGATAGAACCTCGCATCAGCGGCCCCCTCTTTGATGGAACCTTGCATTGGCAGAAGCCTCCTACACTATGGGGTTTTGTGGTTTAAAACCCATCATTAAGATATTTCTCAAAAGATCGAATTCTCAATAGTGAACACTCATAAAATCACTCACAATATGCAAAATCCCTGTATGGGTCATATGGCCCCTATATATAGCCAAGAAAATGTGATCTCCACAATCTCGGAGAGACGAAACAGTCTAATGAGAAACGTGCACAATGAATGAGGAGCTTTAACCTCCCCGACTTCCCACTTAGTATTAAATCCGAATTCATTTACTCAAGAGATGAACACATTTATGCCCTCACAGCCTTCTAGGTACCAACATTTTGGCTTACTCCTTATGCCTCTCCTCCGAAGCAACATAAGGAGTAGGAGGCAAAGGATCGTATATAGCCCAAATCATGTTGGGCCCAAAGATAACCAGGCCCATAGCACATTCACGGGCCCCTTCAGTGCATACCGATCACCTCCCTATCCTGACATCCACCTGCTCGGCACCTTAATTGATCAGCCTACCAGTACTTGATGGTCGTTACTTAATCCATTAGGGCAGTGTTCACTCCCATTGAATCACGGGAGCAATTCTACAAAAACAAAAAGGGAATATACGATCATAACAAACAAGGGAAAGAATCCTCCCGATGATTTGGACTTTCATATCGATAACGTTTCACAATTTTTGAATAACTTATAGCATGATTTCTCTAGATTTCGAAACATTCTTATAAGAAAACTAGAGTTTTATCACCTCGTTCTCACACGACACTCATTTCCAAAAAGTTATATAAGCTCTCATATGCTTATCGCTCAAGTAAGTTTCCTTGGCTTACACAGAGCACACAATCCATACAAAGCTCTCTCTCTCTCTCTCTCTCTCTCTCTCAATCTATTTATTCCCTTTCGAAAGCCGCTTTCTAATTTGAGCGTTGGAATTTTCCCGTCGGAACACCCTCCGACGGTCTTTTACATGTCTCAACGATCGAGATTGTCAGACGAACAAGTCATCCTGCTTGAGTTGACAGAGCCAACATCTGTAGAGTCAAATCCACCTTCAATAAGAACAATGAACAATTTTCCAACACCATTGATCTTATTGCATGTCACGATTATGAATGGTGTTATGCACGAACAAATAAGCACTTTTCTTTATTAGATTCAAATATAGAAGTCTAAAGATAATGAAGAAATGAAATTACCATATCCTTTTCCCAATCTTCTTAAAACTAGCACCATCTTTGCAAACAGCAAAGCCTCTCTCCATGCACTCTTCAGTTACCTAAACAATAGCAAAAGATTATCTAAGAACCACATAAAGCGGGCAATAAGATGAGTGTTAAAATAAAAGATTCATCTTACATTCCCTAAAGGTGATATATATATTCTTTTTGGTGGTGCCCTAAAGGTGATATGAAACACTAGAAGATAGACATATGGCATAGTTGTTCATTTTGTCAACACATTCCCAATGATTATTGTGAAGGCCCAATAAGAACGACAAGATACGAATCAAGTTGTAGATGATATGGTGGTACAAGCAGGATTCTTTGGCCGTAGAGGTCTCTCACACAAGAAGATTCTGGCTGATGAGGTAGCTTGAAGAAACAAGTTGAGTTACGAGGCATGGTAACAATGGTGCATATGCTTGTTGTCTTGATTTGACTTACAAGAAAAAAACAGCACATTTTCGCAATTAGGCAGATTTATGTGATACAAGGTTAAGGGTAGCATAGAACGAAATTTTGGGCTCTCCAAGTAGTGTACAATTACGAATTAGTTTATCAGCCTTCAATAAGCATGTGGGAACCCTTACGCCGTTGGTTTTAATATTTCTGAGCTCATGTAGTGGGTGTGAAAGTCCAACTATGGATCATTTGAAACCCTCCAAATGGAGCTTACAAATAAGAGTTTGTCTTAGACCTGAGTGCTCACATTGATGGTCACACTTGGCACAACTTTTAATGTGGGCCAATGCAAGCATCATCTATCTCATGGAGGATTAGATGGGGGCTCCTTAGCACAACTTTTAAGAAGGGCCAATGCAACAAACCAAACCATGGCCACTTGGGTAGTCCTTCTGAGATAATGACGCGGACAAAGGTTGGCCCAGAGTGGTTCACTCAGTATGAAAAACAGTTTGCTAGAACTCACAAATGGAATTCATTAAGGCACCAACAAATACTAACCTCCACAAGGCGTTTAAAGGCAACACTAACATCCCCACAGAGAAATGTGGTTGATGTGTCTCCATGGTAACCCTAGCACAAGGAAAAGAGAAGTCAGCACTCGAATTAACATAAAACTACTGAAAACAGTAGTATGCCACAGATTAGATTAGCTTCACTCTTGCTATTATGTTTTGAGGTAATTTATTGTTAGACCAAAAACTGCATAATGTCATTGAATGATGAATATAGGTTCTGAAAGTTTGTGTATACAGATCATATTAGCAAATCTATCAGCTGTGCTTATATTCGCCATAAGATTTAAAAGATGAATGAAGCGTCAAATTTGTGAATATAAAAACAGAAGGGCAGACAATTTACTTCAAAATGTTGTCAGTTTGACATCATATTTTGCTAATTTCAGTAATATATTAGGATGACATGATAATGAGCTAGAAATAATTAAAAACTAGGGATGAGCATAAAGACATGGGAACCAGTAAGAATAACGAAAAAAGAAAAAAAGAAAAATTCAGCTCACTTACATAAATCTACGTTTATTGTCACCATCCTGCAGTGAAGAAGACCATCAGTGATGAGTATGGTAGTACAGATATGCTTAGCATTCTATCGAGTAGCAATAGGCACCGAGAGTTGCCGGAACCTGAAGTTGGCATGAATCTGGAATTCCATGGCACATGAACTCATTCACTCAGGTGCAGACACTCTTTGGAAATCCTCCATAGCCAAGAGACGAAAGATAAGCACCGGAATCAGTCATCATCAAGTGCACAGCTTTGTCAATCTCATTTGCAGTCACTGATGGATGATAAGAATACATGGCAGCATGTAAATATAGTATACAGTAATATTTCCCACTGCCTAAATTAAATGGAAATGATTGTGATGAATAAACGGGATCAAAGAAAATATGCAGAGCATGCATGATGTCTATCTATATCAACAACAAACTAAACCTTAATCTCAAATTTTGGTATCAGCCGTTTAAGACCAATATAAGGGAGAGAAAGATAGAGAGGGAGAGAGAGGGAGAGAGAGAGAAAGAGAGGTCGAATATGATTTCACCCTAACCTTCAAATCCCTCGTTATGGAGCAATCTTGTATAGATTAATTTTGAGACATATTTATCCTAAATCCTAAACTCTAAACCTCAACAGGTTTAGATTCTCTTACATCATTCATTTCTGTTCAAAATCATCTCCTTAATTAAATTCTTGGTAATTACATCTTTACAGATAAATTGTATCCACGTATTCAATAACCTATCCAATATTCAACCTATCCAATATTTCGCAGAATCTTCTATATTTAACATCCTGCTCCTCCCAAATGATGTTCATCCATATAAACAACAATAACCTAAATCTTCTATCCCAAAAATTGAGGTCATATTGTCTATCCAAAATATTAGCGTCGGTGACATGAGAGACAAATATCGAAATAAAAAAAAAAAATAAGAAAAATTTAGTTTGTACGAATTCTCCTACGCCACTCATTCCTATCTAAGACAATCTTCTTGACTAAATCCATAACTATCATGTCTTTACAGATACACTGCATCCAAATTTTCAACGACTTACCTCTATATTTTATCCATATCAGTATGAAAATATACAAGTGATATTTTCACTATTCAAACATTTATAAGACTGATTGGGTTCATTGTCCAATGTACAAGTAAACAAGATTTGCTATATTCTAAACCTAAAGGATGTGCAAACCAGAAAATAAGTTAAACTGAGGTTAAAAAAACTCTGCCAAACCTCACCCTAACACAAGCAGCAAGCTGCCTTCAGAGTCATGAATTTGGGGTTCACTTGAAAGTTCAGGCAACACATTTGAACCTCTATAAGGAGGCCTTGGTATATGATCTGGCACTGGCAGACGTGGTGATACTCTACCACGCCTCAATGGTGGCCGCCTTTTAAATGGTGCTGCAGCTCAAAGTTCACGCTCTCTAGGTGAACAAAATTAAAATAAAATGATAAGCAGGTTAAAGTTTCCTAATACTCCACTTAGAGCAATGAAATCAACCACGAGCACTACAATCATAAGGTCTAGTGGAAACCATACCGTCCTTGACCCACGTTTTCATTGCACATAGATATCAGTCTCTTGCATGAACAAACTCCATGATGCAAAATATTTGAAAGAAATTTGATAAACTTCTGAGACCCTTAGTTCCTTACTTTTCATTAATTAATGATTAGTATCCATCAATATCTCTCTCTCTCTCCAAACACACGTGCTGACAAGTACAACGGCTTCACAAAGAACAGAAGTCGGGGCAGAAGGGGTACACCAAGTCCAGCAGAATATGTCAGCAAACCAGGAGGCAGTCCAAATCAGTTAAAATATTACTAATAGAAGGTTTTAGAAAAAATAACATTTCCATGATGTTTGACGAAATGTTTAAAAGATAAAATCCACTTCCATCCTCTTCTGGCTTGGCCTTGACTTAGTTTATTATATATTGTTAAGAGGATCATCAAGGTAATTGATGGGGCATGATCTAAAGGACTATCGGGGCAGAGTCCAAAGAGTCAGAGACCCATATCAGGATTCACATCGTTAAGAGATTTATCTCCCCATTAGAGTGGTCGACAACTGATCGCTAGATTAGTTTCCGATGATAACAGTTCGACCGGTTAATAGAAGCGTTCAATAAGTCCAAATCGATAATCTTTTCTCCTTAGCTGATGAGCAAGTGCTTCCTAAAAAACTAATCGCATTAGTTAAAGGTAATATTTGACTGAACCTTACATCAACTTTTTGTTTCCTATTTCAACACGAAACGTATTTCGTGAATAAGGAAGAAAACCTTCAGAATCTAATCGATAAGAAAAGAGATTTCCCTATATCATTAAACTTCCTACGCAATAAAAATCATGAATCTTCCGGAATATTTGACCATGGAATTCTGAAATTTTTTAATTTTCTCAAAAGAAAACTAGGGTTGCAATACTCCAAAAACATGCGACTCTTGCGGCACACCGTATATAAGTCTTCGGTATACCGAAATCCAGGTATACTCTTTGAGATCGCTACACTTGACATACAGGTCACAAGGGAGACCAGCTCTCTCTTTCTCTCACTCTCTTGCTCTCAATCTGTTTCTTTCCTATCGAAAACCGCTCTTTCTGATTTGAGTGTTGAAACTTTCCCCATCGGAGTGCCCTCCGATGGTCATTAGTAGGTTTCAAATCGTTCCTGGGAGCAACTGTTCGAGTCAAAGAAGCCAGTATCTATGGAACCGAAATCCATCTCCAACAGATTAGTGTCGTTCATGAGAAACAGATACCCAGTTCGTCGTTAAGCAGATCAAAGAGATCTATGAGACCAAAGACTCGATCATGGCCAAGTACTAGAGTAAACCGCGCGAGACGATGAGTAAACTAAATAAAGTCGATATTCAATAAATCCCTCAGTCAGAGAATGCACGGGTCGATACACTCTCTAAGTTAGTTAGTTCGGATTCGGTCGCCTCAAGTAAAATAGTTTACATAGAGAGTTTACCATACCCCAATATAAATGAACCCGAAAGGGTCCTCATAGTGGACCAGTCCCCCAGTTGGAAAGATCCTATAGAGGCATATCTGACATACGATCGACTGCCAGATTCACTATTGGAGGCTACCAAATTGAAACGAAAAGCCGCTTATGACGCAATCGTCAATGGGAACCTGTATCAGAAGTCTTTCATCTATCCATACTTGAGGTGTCTAACCCCAGAAGAATAAGACTATGCCATCCGAGAGATCCACGAAGGGATATAAGGGAATCATTTGGGAGCTTGAAATTTAGTACACAAAGCCCTATGCCAAGGATGCTATTGGCCGACCATGAAGGCTAACTCTGACAATTACATCAAGAGGTGTGACAAATGCCAACGTTTCTCCTAAATTCCATGACTACCCTCAATTGAACTCAGTCCTATGACAAGCCCTTAGCTATTTGCCTAATGGGGAATGGATATTCTCGGACCATTCCCACCAACCACTGGATAACGAAAGTTCCTTATTGTGGCCATCGACTACTTCATGAAATAGGTGGAAACCGAACCTCTGGCCCAGATAACGGTAGCCAAAACCCAATCGTTTGTGTAGACTCATATTATCACCAGATTCGGTTTATGCCATGTTCTTATAACGGATAATGAGAAGTAGTTCGACAACGCTAACTTCCGAGAGTTATGTAGCAAATTAGAGATTCACCACTGATTCTCATCAGTTGCTCATCTATAGACCAATGGGCTTGTCGAGATAACTAATAGGACGATCTTACAAGGACTTAAGATGGTACTGGATTAAGTCAAGGGACGATAGGCAGAAGAACTTTACAGTATACTCTGGTCATACCGTACTACGTCTCGAAGGGCAATCGGCGAAACACCGTTCAGTCTAATATATGGAAGCGAAACCATCATACCTATGGATATATAAATCCATTCACTCCGAGTAGCTCAATATGATGCTGAACGAAATGAACTTGCTTTATAAGAACGACTAAACCTACTCCTAGAGTTGCGGGAATTCGCATCTGCTCGAATGGCTGCATACTAGCAGCAAATGGCTCAATACTACAACCAAAGAGTCAGGAACCGAACGTTCAAACCGGGTGAATTGATACTAAAAAAAGTGGAAGCCACTGATTAGCCCCAGCCCAGGGTTAAGCTTGCCCTCAATTGGGAATGCCCATATCAAATACGTTCGGTAGTTCGCCCGGGGACCTAGAATTCAGAAAACCTACGCATCTACTACTAGTAAATCCCATCGCTTCCCGAGGTCGGAAGAGTCTCCGATCAAGTGAACCCGTATGTCTTTCCTTTTTGATTATCCTATCGATCATTTCCTACCGTTTTCACCTCTATCGGTTGTTATCTGTCGATGGAATCTATCTCCGTGAATGGATCTGTATTGCCCTGACCTACCGATAAAATCTATTTTTCCGAACGGGCTTGTGTCGCCCTAACCTATCGATAGAATTTATCTTCCCAAATGGGCTTGCGTCGCCCTGACCTATCGATGAAATCTATCTTTCCGAACAAGCCTACGTCGCCTTAACTTATCGATGGAATCTATCTCCCCGAATAAGTTTACGTCGCTCTGACCTACCGATAGGATCTATCTCCTCATGCGTCACCCTGACGTACCGATGGAATCTACCTTCCCGAATGGACCTACGTCAATCCCCGAACGGGTCTGTGTCGCCCTGATCTATCAATTGGGATCTCTTTGAGCTTATGTCACCTTCATAGAATAAGATAAACACATTATGCCCTAATGATCAAGCAAATATGAGTATCATCCTTTGAATCATTTGCGGGTCTACCACTTGGATATTCCGACAGTGATGCCATTCAGACGAGAGCACAAACATTATCAGAAAGAATTCAATTAGAGACAAAAATCAACAAATAAGTAAAATAAAATTTCTCTTTTATTTCCATATGACAAATACATGGATGAACGCACTTTACAAGTCCCTAAATTAGATCGATTATATCAAAAGAAATACACAAGAAGTCTAAAGCATTGTTCTTGGACAAAGAGGCTACAAAACCCCAATCATTCTACAGCACTAGAAAGTACAAAAATAGTAAAAAGAGAAAACGAAAAAAGAAAATTTAAAACCTACATACAACCAAACTTAGACAAGAAAAGTGCCGAAAAAGGAGTTGAGGGGGTACGAGGCAGAAATTGTGAGGATGCATCAGTGTATCATCAAGATTCAAACTTTCTACCATCCTCATCTCCCTACACTCAACCAGTACCCTTGTCGTCCGTCCTGAGAAAACACGAGTCAGATGACAAATTCAACCTAGAGAAATAGTTTGTCTTAATCTCCCCACTGAAATTGAGAAGCCCCATAGGAACCTTAATGGAGCCCATCATGGCGTCCGAGAGTCAAACGATATGATGAGATCTCACGTCCACAGTCCCATTTTTTACAAGACCTCACATCCACAGGAACAATCTATACTACTGGCCTTACAAACAAAAGCACTCCATTGAAGGAACTCCTAAAGAAAGATAAATCTCGACAGAAAAGAGATCTCAGACAAAAAGGAATACACAAGTTCTTCTAGAGGCAACACGGGATTCAGCTATCGCTATTTATAGCCAAAAGGGAGAAAGATCTCAGTGAATCACTAGACAGATGAAACGGTTTGATAAAAATCGTGCAAAATAAATGGAAGGATTAAATCTCCTCAACTATCCACGCTGCAGTTACTTTGGAATTAAATCGTGGGAAGATAGAACGGTTGAGAAAAAAGAGGGATTCACCTTAATTCCACATCACACAAAGCGTACTGAAGACGATTCGCACCATCTGAAGCGACGCATGTGACATTAAAGGCTCTTGCACCTTTCCAACTCCTGATGAACATCCATCACTTATGGCGCTTTTCTTGCAAAACGACACCATAAGTCGATGACAAATGATGAGACATAATCCAAATTACTATCAGGGCGAAACCCAAAGACTCGGAGATCCATATCAGGATTCACATTGATGAGAGATTTATCTCCCCACCAGAGTGGCCGATAACTAATCGCTAGGTTAGTTCCCGATGATGGCAGTTTGACCTATTCATAGAAGTATTTGGTAAATCCGAACCGATGCCCTTTCTCCTTAGCCAATGAGCAAGTGCTCCCTAAGGAATCGATTGCATTAACTAAATGTAATATTTAACTAAATCTCACATAACCTTTTGTTTCTTATTTCGACATGAAACGTATCTCTTAGATAAGAAAAGAAACTTTCAGAATCTAATTGATAAAGGAAGATATCTCATTATATCACCAAACTTTGTAAATGATAAAAATTGCGAATCTTTCGGAATATTTGATCATAGAATTTTGAAATTTTCGGATCTTCTCGTAAGGAAACTAGGGTTTCAACACTCCAAGAACACGCGACTCTTGCAGCGTCTCGTATATAAACCTTTGGTATACCGAAATCTAGATACGTTCTCTGAAACCCCTACACTTAACACACGCTCACAAGAGAGACCAGCTCTCTCTCTCTCTCTCTTTCACTTTTTTGCTCTCAGTCTGTTTCTTTTCTATCGAAAACCGTTTTTTTTTATTTGAGTGTTGGAAACTCATCTATCGGAGTACCTTCCGACGGGTTTTTACAATTTTCAAATCGCTCCTAGAAGCAACTGTTCGAGTCAAAAAAGTCAGTATCTGTAGAGGTAAAACTCACCTCCAATGGTAACCTTCTATAGTTGCATCCATTAAAAAAAAAAAAAAAAAAGGCTTCTCCACTGTTGTTTGCTGTTTAAGGCTGTAGGGAAGCTGCCACTTTTCCCTGTTAACTTGACATGGCACATTTTGACTATGGAGCAAACATAATGGGCAACCAATGGACACAAGGTGAATTGCCAACGAAATGAACCATAGAGGGGCATTTTGCCAGTTTTGAAAACTCGGGAATTACTTGCCAAACGCGCAAACCTCAGATAACAAATTGTAGTTTTCCCTAAAAATATTATACTATTATAAATTACCAAGTTTCTGTGTAAGATAAGGAGACACTTATTTCTAGAAGTGCGGCGAAATCATAGGGACGGTCCAAATAGCCTCCCGCGACTCCCAGTTAAAACTACTTACGAGCAAAAATTGCATTAAGAAGACCAAAAAACCACAATGATATAGCATCTCATTCCAAACCCAGGAATAGATTTACTTGAATTCTCAGAAAATATAATTAATTAATTAATTTGGTACCTCCTAATTGTGATAGCCCCCTCCAATCCTGATATCCTTTTTGAAACGACAATAAGTGGTGTCCTAACACTCGATTCTTTTCCTGAATTCAACCAACATAATAATAACAACAACAAAAATACCCAGATTAAAAAAAAAGGAAAAAAAAAACTGAACAGATTTTATAACTACAATAAAATGGATAAAGAGTGAGGAGTAACTGAGACGGACCAGATAGACTTGAAGTCGAAAAGGTGAGAGAAGAACCCTTGAGAAAAGCCGAGGACGTTTCCCCCATTAAAGAATAATGAGAGCTTTGCCGAACCTAAACATGAGAATGAAGAAGCAATTAGCCATTTTTCTTCTCTTTTGGATTCTGAGCACTCTAGGGTTTTTGAGGAGGGATTGGTTCTTTCAAATTCTATAGTTTTCATGGTTCAAACTCAAAATCTATAATCAAGAAAGTTCAACGTCCAACCACTACATTGATAGAAGTTTGGTGAAGCAGTAGCCATTTGAACAAGAGAGAAAAATTAAGAGAGTGCGTGCGTGTGTGCGAACAAGGAGAGGGACATAACAGATACAGGAGGAAATTGTCCGCACCCATAAATATCTTCTAGCATTAGAATGGCTCACTCGGACCGGGTCCCTTTTGAGTCCACAAACAAAGGCCAACTTTCTTGAAGAGCCCATTTTCTAATTCTGATTGGCCCAAGTCAGTACTGAACCCAGCTGAATGCATCTAAGTTGCAACAGTATTCAACATCGAAAGACAAACACTAAACTTCCCGATATAACAATAAACACTATACTTTCTTAATTATAAATCTCGAGTTTTGAGCTATGATAATAAAAAAATAAGATTTAAGAGAGCCAACTCTTTAATGGGCTTCACAATATTCGGACCGAATTAGTTGGATGAAGTTTAAATACTAATTTGTGATAAAAAAAAAAATCCGCTTACATAAAAGAAAAAATGAAAATCGAAAGAGAGATCAAACATAACTCCTCCCTTTGCGTTTTACTTAGTCTTTACCTATTATAGAATATCCAATTTAAGCTACAGCAACTCTACCCAAATCTGTTCATAAATTGATTGGTTCTCGAACTAAAAGATACTATTGTTGTTGTAACTAGGCTCCACCTACTCTTCTCTCTCTCTCTCTCTATAAGGGGATCAAGATCATTCATGAACGAGAGATGATAGGAGAGGAGGTGACCCTCACCATTCACACAAATCTTAGATCAATAATGTTACAACCAAATAATGTCATCCTAGAATAGACAACCTAGCATTTTATGTGATGACCCATGGAGGGCGCCTGGACTGGAAATCAAATCATCTGGTCACGTGGGTACGAGGAGCCCACAGTAGATGGTTCACTCACCTCATCTGCCACCTGCCGACTTCTCTGTCGTGATACTAATGGGCCGTAGTCCATTGCAACCCCAGGCTGTCATGTATCCCAAATCAGATTGCCTCAAAAGCCTCCGCCCCCGTACTCTACTGGACAGTACAACAAAAATATTATTGGGGGGCTCCCATTCCTTAGTTGCGTTGCAGCATACAAATGTAATGTTCCTAGAACATTAAAAAGAGATGGAGGGTACATTTGTATGAAAATCCCATGTTAATTATTTGCTTTTGATTGGACCACACCAATATCATGCAAGTGCAATTATGAACTATTTCTTGTTGTTTGACCCCTTTTGTGATATATTGACATGACAAGACGAAAATTCATTTAACCAAGAATAATTTAAAGTTAAACCAATAAAGATTATTTCTATTTTTAATCTTATTATTATTATGATTTTACCTACATATGTTAGTTATACTAGCTAGTAAAAATTTTGTAGAATCAATCATCAGTTAATTCTGTTAATAAAGACTTGTGTGGGTGATCAAATTCTGCTTTGGGCTGAGGTTGAGAAAGGTTCAGGACACCTGAAAGAGAGAAAAGGGTATAAGAATTTTAGAATTAATTAACCTTCTATAAGGTTGAAGGAATTTTTTATCAGAACAGAGTTGTTCTATTAGGAAAAAGCAATAAGATTAAGGCTATTCATGACACAAAAAATGATTCCCAATTCTTCTTGCGCCCATAGGGTACTTAAAAAGTGCTCATGCTGATTTTCCTATATTCTTCTCATTAGGAGATAAAAGCAAACTGAGCCTAAAATTTCTAGAACGAAGAACCAATGTGAAAAATTTAAGTATGAAATTGATTAAAGATTCTCTCTCTTACCTACCACCAAGGCACAGAGAGAGAGAGAGAGAGAGAGAGAGAGAGTTCATGTGACTTGGGACAGAAGAAAAGAGGAAAGTCAAAATTGGCGAACAGGCTGATATAGAGTTTGGGCCAATGCCAAATCAGTGAGAGTCCAAATGGAAGGATTCAACCAAAATTATTCTTAGAGCGACCGGAAACGATTGGACGGCTGTGATTTGGCTGAGTTCAGCTGAGAGAGAAAAAGAAACATTAGAAAATGACTTGTGAGACGCGTGAAAAACTTATTCCCACGAGTTTCCTATTCTTATGTATTCAGTTTTTAGCCAAGCAAAAAACCTAGGACTTTTAGTCACTCATCCCCTCATTGTACATCACACAAATCTTTTGTTGTTTCCCTACATATATTTCCTCACACGGTTATGTCCAAGCTGGCTAACTTTACTTGTTCCTATGATTTTTTTTAAAAAAAAAAAAAAATTATGAAAAGATATACGTTCACAAATATTCGAACACTACCTCACTTGAGTAAGAATTATTTACCACTCGTGTGTTCCTACAAGGATATTGCTATGATTTTGATTGTTCTACATAAAATAGATATAATGTGTAATTATTTAACCATATTAATCCAATGAATGTTTTATTATTTTTCAATGAATTTACAAAATTTATTTATTTTTTTTGTTGAAATTCATTTCAAATGGAATCTTCAATTTTTCAAGCAAAAAAAAAATTAGAAAAAGAAGAATTGCCGATCCTCAAGTGGGTTTCATAGAGATTGAGATTCTCACGCAGCATTTCCTCGGAAAATACACGGTTTGAGTAGATTAATATTGGCATACCTTAAATTACTTAATTAGGAAATTTTTAAACAAGATTAATTATCGACTCCAAGCACAATTTTTTGATTGATTTGATTCCATTGATACAATAATCAACAATTAATTAATTAATTATGATAACACTCGCTTAGTGTTCACGAATATGTTTCCACTCATTACTTAAAAGAGAATCTAACGTTGTTAGGGAATTATCTCTTTATCAACTGGTTAAAATAGACAAGATATGATCTAATTTTAATTATTAATTTTAATATATATTATATATGTACTAATAATTTATCAGATTATACATATAATACTGTTTTTCCACCGTCCAACCTAAGATCTAATTAAATACAATGGGCTATGAACTTAATGCATAAAATAATTGCAAATAACTTCTCATTGCCCAAATTCAATTAAAAAAGCAAGAAAACTATAATATATTTGCCCTTGGAGATTACTAACATATCTTCTGGGTTCCTATATCTTGACTACTATTTTTTTTTCTTCTTCTTCTTCTTAATCATTGTTTTCTATATGGAGGGCACATGTGCTAGTTTGCAAGCAATTAATTTCAAGTTTGAGAACAACT
Organism: Dillenia turbinata; assembly: GCA_037126225.1. Classification (NCBI taxonomy): domain Eukaryota; kingdom Viridiplantae; phylum Streptophyta; class Magnoliopsida; order Dilleniales; family Dilleniaceae; genus Dillenia; species Dillenia turbinata. The sequence continues at coordinate 17,856,085 of JBAMMX010000019.1, forward strand.
CTCTGCACATTGGATGCGAAAATCACATGCAAGTTGGCTCTTTATGTAATTAGTAGTACCATATAAGACTTTAAAAAAAAATGGGATTTGATGGGTCTAAAGTATCACAATCTAAAATTCTAATAATGGGCACGAGAAAGGCGGATGGAACTAGGTAGGAAACATCATAGAGAGAGAGAGAGAATTACATTTAATCAAGATTTACACTTGTCACATAAAGAAAATGAAAAGCATAAACGCCACATAACATGTGTTGTGCTATGTCTCAAGTCTTATAAAGAGACAGGACAATTAACATTTGCAAAATATTAATATATTCTTTTCTAGTCAAGTCATCTTAATTTACGATGGTGTTCATGAAGAAAATAAATGGAAAGTACAAAAAGGAAAAAAAAAAGATTAAAAATTAAAAAAACTTTAGTGGATGGATACCCTTTTCTGATTAATCAACCCTACCTTTGGTTTCACTGCCCATGGTTGCATTTTTCTTTTTCTCAAGTAAAACTGACGGAAATTAGAAATGCCGTTTGTTATGAATATTTTAACTTTTGAAGAAATTTATGCTTTTTGTTTTTAAAAATTATTTATTTTGATAATAATTACAAAATATACCTTATTCATGAAATTTACAAAAATTAATAAATAAAACGATTAAATCTAATTTAATAAAGGAAAATTTCTATTAATTGCTGCTCTTTGATCAATGACCAATTTTTTTCAAAAATAAATAATAAAATAATGAGAAAACAGAATTACTTCACTTACTTACTCGCCAGGACATCACAGGCTCAGAAAAATATTGTATTTACTTTAACATGCAAGTGTCATTTTTATCATTATTACTTGCCTTATTCTTCTCGTGTCCCCGCACTATTTTATGTCGACCAAAAGTGGGATGAACAGGTAACCCTATGCCAAAGTTCCTCTCTTGTACAAGGGAAACATGGCTTGTACCTAAACAATTTTCCTTTTCGAGCCTAGTGAGAGAAAGTTCTTTTCACACCATATACCCCCCCCTCTCTCTCTCTCTTCTCCCCATGAAGAAGGCATATTGTGTGTCAACATAGAGATATTTTCGGGAAAGCAACAACACTGGAAAAGCATGGAAAAAATAATGCTACTACCAATTTAAAGAATTGCAGACAATTATAAACAGAACATAGACAGTTGAGTACTTGTTTTTCCTTACGATTCTATTTTTCATTTTTGTTGTTGTCCTTGCCATTGTTACATCTAACTTCAGCTTTCTTCAGCTTTTTGTCTTGTAATATACAAATCAAATTTGCAACTTGCAACTTGCTACACCCCCACCCTTGCTCTCTATCTTCTTCATCTTCTCCACTGCCCCCTTTATTAACATTCACAAAACCGGCCAAAAAAAAAAGCTAAAAATAGATCTTAAGAAAAAAAACCTAAAAATGTTACAAAGCACCAAGAACTACCCTTTGGTTCTTGCTACCCTCCAAAGACAACAACTCCATTTCTCTCATTCTCTTCCCATTAACATTAACATTATTGTTGTTCTCTGCAAAATTGTTTGGCACTTTCAAAATGTTGACACCAAATAGCCTAACCATCTGAACAGGCTGAACGGGGCTAGGAAACCCGATAAGACCCGACCCAGTTCTGGCCTTCCAGTCAATAAAAAGCTGCTTATCCGACCCGGTTGACCGATGAAAAGTCACAATGTCTCCGGCCTTCAAATTCTTCTCCTTGACAAACCTACTCCAACCCTTTGTGAGCACATAGCTCTGACTACTATTCCAGTATGAATACCTAAATCTCCAAACCTTTCCACTGACGTCCTCAAAATTCAAAAGCACTCCCTTAGAAGTGCTTCCAATTTGCAAAGGAAAGTGCTTTTCCGCATGCTGTTTAGGAATCACTAACCGGTTCAGCTTACCCACATCACTCGGTGTGACTGCCTTTTCAAAGAGTTGTTCACGGGCCTTGATAACCCGGTCCGACCCGAATGTGGCTAAAAAACCGGATTGATAATCATTGTCTCCATTGAGTCTCATGTTTTTGCCAAGTCCGTAGTTTCTCCTGCTTTGCTCGAGCTCGTCATGGTAGGTATGTTTTCTAAGCATGTCGACGATCTCGGCTTTCGAGTGAGAGTTAAGGAAAGCGGATTCTAAATGGTCGTCCGCGTTCGAGGACTCCGATAATGGTTTGAAGTTGGTTACAGCGTCTCGTCCGCGAAAACGTTGTGCGGCGATGTCGTATGCCTTGGCAGCTTCTTCTTCCTCATTGAAAGTTCCGAGCCACACGCGCTGGTGCTTCTCGTAAATTTGAGCTCCCCAACGGCCGTTTGGTTGGGGTACCACGCCTTTGAAGCGCGAGGAAGGGAGTTTTCGAGACTCGGCTTCTATGCCGGACTCGGAGTCGAGGATTACGCTTGTGCCGCTGCCTACACGGCAGAGACTTTCTGGAGATTTTGCTGATTTATGATTAGTTGGAAAGGCGGCGTTTGGAGTGAGTGGTGGGACTGAGATTGAGATTGAGATTGTGTCACTTGTTGTGCTCTCATCTGTGCAAATTTCATCCATGGTTTAGAGAGAGAGAGAGAAGAGTTGTTGGTTTGTTGTAGGTAGAGAGAGAGAGAGAAAGAGAGAGAGAGAGAAGGATATGAGGTGGGAGGATAGAATGTGGGATGTATATATAGGCAAGGAGGGGTAGTTCGAGTGTATATGCTTTTGTTTTGATTTGATTTGGTTTTATTTATTTGGGGTTGGGAAATATTGTTTTGGTTTTGGGGGGCTAAATAAGGGGGTTGTGGTGTGAAGTGGGTCAACCCTGAAGGAGTTACATTGTTAGGAAGATTCATGGTTACGGGAGGGGGAGAAGAGAGAGGGAGAGAGAGAGAGATCAGAAGGCGGGGTGGGTGTTAGTACGTGAGTGTTGTGGGCTGTGTATGTGACGGGGGACCCACACCAGCAAGTTGATGGGGTTCACATGACTGTGGACCTTGGTTTTTGTAAGTTCATCCCCCCTGAGCTTTGCTGCTACTGCTGACCATCAGCATGGAGTCTCTCTCTCTCTCTCTCTCTCTCTCCCTCCCTCCCCCTTTCCATCCTTCTTTCTAGAAAATAATTTTTATTTTTATTTTGGCAATTATCTTATCTGATACTTCCATCAAAATCTCCTCTATTATTTGTTGCTGCTTTTATTACACCCCAATTATATATTCTAGATAAACATGGTATTGAGAGAGAGAGAGAGAGAGGGAGAGAGAGAGAGAGAGGATTTATCTGGCCCAACTAGGATGGGAAGTGGCCCAAAGTTAATGAAGGGGGGTTGGAGAGATGGATTGAGTTGAGGGAGGGAGTACACAATAGCTCCATCCAACAAGTTATTTCTCACGTCTCTTACCTGGCGTTTCCTCATTCGTCCTCTCCAACTTTAGTTTTTCTGTCTTATTGGCTAGGTTCACCATGGTATCTTCCCCCGGCCCCCACACCCCCATAATATTTCATTTCTAGTATTTCGCATGAACAATATGTACGACCAACATTGGCATATTTTTCCCCTTTTATTCTTGGATTTTGTTTTTGATTTTTCATATGTTTGAAGCCTTTAAATCTGTGTGCATCCATTCCTCTGTTCATCCAATCTAACAAAATCTGCCATTCACATCCATTATTTTATAAGATTAATATGTACAGAGATCAAATATATGACATTGTATCACTAAATTTTATTATTCTAAATACAATAATTATCTCAAAATCTCCAAATCAAGTTAAGAAAATCAAGATTGATTACCACCAATTCCAAAATCTTTTAAACATACTGGCAATGAAACCTTGGAAAGATTAGATGATGCCGTGGGCGTTGCCTAGTCCTCTATGTTATGATTATGATTTTGCCATTGATGAACAAGAACATGATGTGAGATAAAAATCGTGTTGATTCTGTACGGTCGTGTCCTTGGGACCTGAATGGGCCCACTCCCAACACAAGTTGATCCAAACCAGAGCGCCCAAGACGGTGGATCTGTGCTGTGGGTTTTGATTTTGAGTTGTTAAAATGTGGGCCCCCACCCTCTGGATTCCAATCTCGATTTGATCTTGATCTTCAAATTAAATTTTTTTTTTTGAAGAAATTACAAAATAATCTAATTATAGAGTTTGCAAGACCCGAATCAATGAAAGACCAGATCTTGCTCAAAATAATTTTTAAAATAAATATTTGTTAAAATAATTTCCAAATCCAATAAAAAACTTTTTAAAAACTTACTTATACGAACACTCCATAAATTTTGATTAATTTAATTTATTTAATATTATTTAAATCAATATAATTTTTTAATTACAAATCATAATATTTTTTAACATCTTTTCTTAATATGCTGTTGCATTATTTGGAATAACACTTAATGAATTGAGTATACATACCTACATATTTTATAATTGATGCAATTTATCAACAATTGAAAAGCATGCGATGGTTGATGTACCCATCTACGATTTACTCTTATATATTTGATGAGTTTATAAAAAATATATATATATTAAAAATTAATGTTTAAATAAATCATCGCTAGCCGAGGATAAATTAATAAATTTGCATTAATTTAGTTCAATATTTTTGATATTATATGCTTCGAACATTATTACATTTTGTTGGTAGAGTAAGAGATCGTGTTGGAAATAAAGAGAAAAGAGTTATTTTTGAAGTGTCCTTTGTTTTTATTTGTAATAAAAAACAGTACAAGTACGGTATTTGGATACGGAAAGGCTGTCTACGGAGGAATTAAGTGGCCAACGGACCTCCCCACAAATGGGGAACTTGGGACTATGCTTATATGATCCCTTACGAGAAAGCATCATGTGATGAACGTAAAAGTCTATCATCTTTGAAGCCCCCCCCTTCATGGACCCTACTATTCTCTCTCTCTCTCCCCCTCCCAAGTGCTTCATGTCTACTAAATCTTATCCCTTCGTTTATATTTTAAAATAACATGCTTTAGGTTGCACCCCAAAAAAAATCTTATTTAAAATTATAAATAATTATTATTTCAAAATAAATTTTAAATTATTTTTATATTAAAAATTTGACTGATTATATCAACGTCACGTTAACTCACTTCCAAACTATTTACGTTCAAAAAAAAAAAATTAAATAGAAATTATTATAGTTTTTAATACCACAGTTAAGATGTTATTCTTGCACGAGGGTTTCAAAAATAATCTATTTATTTAGAGGCCCCAGAAACTTTGTATCACTTAGGTCTAATTTGCCTATAAGAACTAATATATAATGTAGAATGCAAGGTAATTAGTGAAATATTTTAATTTTGTATGATATGTATAAAACACATTACACAAAATATCATATTATTGTAATTAAAATAACCAATTATAAAAATTAACACATTGGCAAAAATTAATCCGTATATATAGTTAACTTGAATAAATAAGTAGCACCAAAGTATTGCAAGGAAAATGTATCGACGCTATTGCTTTATTTCTTTCTTATTGCGATATCTAAAATATACAAGATATTGTTGTATTACATATAACCACCTTTTAGCTAGGATGGATATAATTTACAATTTCTTATTCATTTAGGGACCTTGTCAAAATCGCAAATTCTTTGCAACAATTTGGTGACATTTTGGAATGAAATGTCAGGATTGATCCAGAAATTTATGGACGTTTCTTATGACTAAATGTCACTTGGTAAAAATTCCCTATCATCTCTCAATTTCTACATGCTTTTAGTTTTGGGTTATCTTTTTGTATAGAAATATCGCCAATGACATGTTTTGGTGATGTTTTTTTTTTTAAAAACGAAAGTCGATCAAAGAAAATTCTTGACGACGTAATTAGAAATGTCAGTAAATATAAGTCAGGAAATTCATAATTTTTTGTAATGATATTTAAAATTTATGTGAATTGTTAAACAAATTAAAGTTCAAATTTTCCTATTTTTTGTTATCATGAAGAGTTAGACATCATAGAACTTCAATCGAAGTGATCCTAATTGCCCTTTATCAATTATCAAATGATTACCCCATTAAGTATATTGTAAAGCTAATAGTAGTGAACGTGTAACACAAGGAATTTCTTTTTAGTAGAATAGAACAAATAGTCCCAAGTTCACGGTGGAAATCTTTTCCTTTTTAAAAAAGAAAAAAGTAAAATTAGAGGTGGTAAAGCATCCATTATCTAGTCACTAATCTTACTTACGTATAGCTTGTGCCAACAATTAGTAAGATTAATCAATAATGTCATTATTATAGGACATTGATATGTTTCTCAAAACTATAGATGCATAATTTGAGAACAATTTAAGCTCGTTTGAGCGTATCAAACATGCTTACATCTACTATTATTAATTTCTAAACTTTTGATTTATTGATAAGACGTACCTAATCAAATTCCCTAATGTAGCTTAGACCACTAAACTTCCATCGAGGTGACCCAAGCACTAGCTTGTCCTCATTTGGAGATGTGCTTTGGGGCACACGAACGGATATAGCAATGGTGTCATGAACACATCAGAATCCAACAGATGCAACAAATCAGCATGCAATTCCATGTTATGAGATTTCCCTAATCAATGTGTATGATATTATTCGGTTTAAATTCTAATTGAGCATAGTTGGCCAAGTACTTTTAGGATGATGAACTCCTTTTTTTCCTTTATTATTATTATTATTTTTTATTTACATGAGATTTGAACTCCAATTCACGGGATTGGGGGAGGAGATTGTGAACATTAGACTGTTCTGTTGGAGACCTGTTTTTTCTTTATAAAAAATAAGGTAACTTATCTTCTTGGTACCACTCATCGGATGACGCCATAAATCTATCATAACTTGTGGACTGTGGTCTGAAATCTCCCACTTGAAATCCAAGATATGACATGAGAAAAATTGCATACATAGGTTGATAACTATGTTCTTGTTCGTCGCTATAAAATTAAAATACTTTTTAGTCACAAGGTTTTTGGTGCTCCTCCACTCATCATTTATCCTATTCTTCATCATCACACAATCTATTACTTCATTTTTTATGATGGGATTTTGAAGTTCTTTTGATTTCACAAAAGGGTCCAATCTATCATGGTTTATCTCTTGACTTGGCCTTTCATTTTCAATGGGATAGAATAGAATTTGCCAATTTTTTTCTTTCCTCTTTTCAACATCACCATAAGTAAGTTGCTTCTTTGAAGTTCTTATAATTTAGTACCATAATATTTAATTTTCTTCCCCCCTCCCTTGTGCTTGATGCAGTACATAAACCTGAGTTGGTGAAAGGATGATGCAAATTGCAAGTGAACGAAACCCTTTTCATATGTCATCTAAATCTCTGAAATGGGGTTAGTGCAGTGCCTTTGCCTCAAAAGCAAAAGAGAAAAGCATGACTCTATCTAAATCTAAATCACTTTTCATTAAACAAATTATGTTTGTGATTATCTTAGGCTAATTTTTAATTAAGTGATATTTACCACTTTCCCAATCCCCAGGGTTTCTTTAGTCGGGGATTGACTAACTAGATGGCCCCAACCCAAAGATGTATATGCCACGCTATACCCAACAGAGAAAGTGCAAACACTGCCACGTCACTGTTTGAATTTTCAACGAGAAAAAGATTGTAAACACGTTTCAGTGTGATGACTGACGAGATCATGATCTGAGGGAATATAGGATTTGGTTGCTTTCGGTGATCATTTGGATTGTGGATCAGCGTTTGTATTATTTAAAATTATTTCTAGAATCACCGACTGATTCTTTTCTACTATTCTATTAATTTTTTTCTCAATCCATCGATATTCGATTTATTTAACTAACTCGATTTGAATATTATGAAATTCTTTTTAAAGATTGACTCTCTGACATCTATTATTTTATTTTTAAGAATCGATTTTAAAATTTTGATTAAAAATTTTATTACCTTTTATGCATTCTTAGGTATATACATTAACAATATGTGAGTTGGAATATAAAATAAATGCATGAATGTATTTTCTTATCATTATAATTTATTCAACTGTGGACCATGCTCTTAACAAAGATTTTTTTTAAAAAATCAATTTTTTTGACTTTTTTGTATATGTCAAAATTTGTTTTTTTATTTATTTTTCATACTAAAAATGTCATGTGGGTATTAATTTGTATACTCAAATTTCCGTCATTAAAAATATTAATGATGAAAAATTCCGTCATTGAAAGTCACCTCACTAATTTAGCGACAAAAATTTTTCGTCGCTAAAAAAATCGGTCAATAATTTAATTTTTTATTTTTTCTAATTATTCCTAATTATCAACAGATTAGTGATGAAAATAATTTGTTGCTAATCCGTAGCTGAAGTGAATAAAAGCAAACCCAAGTGCACGAACCCAGACGACACAATGCTTGGCCCTACCGCCCACTTTTAATTTGTTATAAAAATACTCATACATAGATTCGAACATGGGTATAAGAGAGAGATATTGAGAGTCTTAACCACTATATCATCATCACATTTGTGTTATTAGTTTATTTTTTTTATTTCTATACTTTCTTTCTAACTCTCAATATTAAAAATACAATACCCTAATTTAAAAAATATTAAATTTTATTTAATAAAAATATTAAATTATATTTAAAAAATATAAAATTATATTTAATAAAAATACAAAATTATATTTAATAAAAATACAAAATTATATTTAATAAAAACAAAAAATTATATTTAATAAAAAAATTATATTTAATAAAAACAAAAAATTATATTTAATAAAAATACAAAATTATATTTAATAAAAACAAAAAAATTATATTTAATAAAAACACAAAATAATATTTAATAAAAACAAAAAATTATATTTAATAAAAACACAAAATTATATTTAATAAAAATACAAAATTATATTTAATAAAAGCAAAAAATTATATTTAATAAAAAACAAAATCATATTTAATTAAGATACAAAATTATATTTAATAAAAATACAAAATTATATTTAATAAAACACAAAATCATATTTAATTAAAATACAAAATTATATTTAATAAAAATACAAAATTATATTTAATAAAAACAAAAAATTATATTTAATAAAAACACAAAATAATATTTAATAAAAACAAAAACTTATATTTAATAAAAACACAAAATTATATTTAATAAAAAAAATTATATTTAATAAAAACAAAAAATTATATTTAATAAAAATACAAAATTATATTTAATAAAAATACAAAATTATATTTAATAAAAATACAAAATTATATTTAACCAAAACAAATTTTTTTTTCAAGTTTTAGTGACAAAAAAATTAGCGACGGATTTTTCCATTGCTAAATCCATCGCTAATCTGTCCAAAAAAGTTTTAGCGACGGATTTAGTGACGGAAAATTTCTGTCACTAATTTTAGCGAAGGATTGAGCGACGGAACAATTAGCGACGGATTTTTCTTTCGCTGAAGGGCTGTTTTCTTGTAGTGTTAATTTCAATAACTTTCATAGTATTCTTTAATTAAAAAAAAAAAACTATTATCTAAAATCATGATTATAAATATAATGTTCTTTTAAATTTGAAAATGTCGAAGATAGTACATTTTGTCAATTATTTAACTAAATATAGTATTATTATGTTCAAAATATTACTTTCTTCGAAAACTAATGTAAAATGTTGAACCAACCCCATATATATATAATTCATTTTCAAAATTACCTATACAATAGATAATGCGAGTCTATAATACTTTCCAACATAAAGTTTAAAAATAACAAAAAAATTTGTTCTATTATTTTTTTTTTCTTTTCTTTTTATGGAAACTAAAGAATGTATTCTAGCAAAATGCATTATTTAGCTTTAAAAAAATAGGAGCATGAGTTTCATTAAAATATTACAATATATTATATTTATATAGAAAACTCATTGTTACAAATATGAAAGAAAATATTAGAGATATAAAAATAAAAAAGTTAAATATTTTCAAAATTAAATCAATAATTGATTTGATTTTTGATATATAATATTTTCTAAATATTCTCAAAACATATGTTACTGATTTGATTTTAAAAATATTTGATTTTCTTTATTTCTATATTTGTGATATTTATTTCAATATTTGTAATGATGGGTTTTTTATTTAAATCCAATATACCGTAATATTTTATTGAATCAATGAATCATTAGATTTTATATTATTATATTGTTTCTAATCTCTAATATGGAATCTGAGCCATGTTTAAATTTCTTTATTATGATATCTTCTAACATATCTAAAATATGTTGTACCCAACAATACATTCCTATATGCAAAAAAACAAACACTATATTACATTTGCTTCACTACATTACATTTGCTTTCTGTCACCCAGCAATGCATTATTTACCTAGCAACTAGCATTAAAGACATTCTAAGAGAGGAAAACATCCTTTTTCTTGTTCTTCATACACATTTGGAAAGTCTCTCTATTGATATGCAAATTGATAGTCTTGTCTGTCCCTAAGGAACAGCCTAGTGGTTAAGAGCTCTTGCTCTAATGTCTATTTTGAGGTTTCGTGTTTGAACTTTCGTAGGCGCGTATAATCTCCCAATTATCATTGCCACTATGTAACCAAAAAAAAATTGATGTTCTTCTCTTTGTCCATTCTTTTCACAAGAGAAAACACATTTATTATCTTAGCTTGTGTTCCAACCCCCCCAAAAAAAAACAAAAAAAGGGTCAATAGCCTCTAAGATTTTTATTTGAATGTTATTGTTTGTGTTTTTTTTTTTTAAAAAAAATGAAAATGTATAAGCTAGATTATTAAATCAAAAATAATCATTTGACATTGCTCCTAATTTTAGAAGAGCTGAGTTTGAGCTCAATTTTAAATTTATTTATTAAGTGAACAATGTTCATATGGTAACTCAAATCAAATCAGGTTTACTCTTACAAGAGGAATATTTTATAAAAATACTTCTAGAAGATATGTTTCATGAAGATACTTATATATCGAGAATATTTTCTACTTATCATTGAACTTGTTGAAGAGATAAAATATATGTAATGAATATCTTTTGATCATAACTTGACTTAATCACGAGAAGAAGAGTTAGACTAAAGATCGAGATATATTATAGGAAAATAAAGCTTTCGTCCTAGAGAAGCTTTTTATAAAAGTTTGAGAAGATTTGAGAATGAAAGTTTTCATTACATATATATCAGATCTTGATATTAATGATTGCACCCAATTTTAAAAAAGAAAAAGAATACAAATTAAAGTACAACTTGGTTACAAATTAAAATCTTCACTAACGTCTTGTTCGCAAAACTAACTCAGAGACCATTTAAGATTGCTTAAAAAATACTGTTTATAAGCATTGAAAACTTATAAATAGTTTTTTAGCTTATAAACCTATTTTAATTTTTTTAAAAAATAAATTATTATCTGTTTGAATAAATATTACTTAAAACTAGTTAACTATTTGGTGAGCTGAGTACCTATAAACTATATAAAATACAAAAAGATCATAATAGACATAAGATGTGGTATAGTTATAATTTTTATTAAATGCAAAATGGTAAAAATATAATTTTATTGATCAAAATAACTTATTTTAATTATACTTAAAAGCATTAAAATGAAAAAAAAAAAAACTAGTGGGAGCAGATTTTTTTTTTTTTTTTTTTTTTTGCTTATAAGAATTTTTTTGAATTTATATATATTTTTACAAATTTTAGTTACCAAACAATTATAATTTTAATTTTGCTTGATAAGTTGGTTTGACCAACTTATAAGTAATCCTAAATACCCTCTTAGATCGATTTTTTTTTAATTTATTACTATTTGATTTTATTCTAAAAATGTGAGAGTTTTTAAATACAAATTAAATTTTTTATATAAAAATTAAAATTATTATATTAATAATTTTTATATAAAATTTTTATTTAATCTCAAATAATTCTACTCTTAATTTGTCAAAGGCCTGTTTTGGAAGTTTCTTATTTGAATTAATTGGAAAGAAGCATGGAAGTTTCTTGCATGTCAACAGCCATTTTTGTTTCTTTTTCTGTAACTTGTTTCTTCAACATGTTCACACACAACCTGTTTAATAAAATAAAAAATAAATCAATTATTTTAATCTCCATAAAATCTTTCACCTAATTAAGTTATTAGAAATAATAAGATTTTAAATTAAAAAAATCGATGACGAGGAGAAATCTTTGACTACCGCTTGATTTTCTTCTTACCGACGTGGACAAAGACCCATCTTTTCGGGTCAACCCACGTGATCGAATCACCAACTAGGAAGCTTGAGTGTGATTTTTTTTTTTTTTTTTTTTTTACAATTTTAGATATATATATATATATATATATATATATATATAATATTATATTTTCTCAAATTAAATTAATTAGGAAAATTCGTTCCATTTGCTTGCTGAGCTGACTTGCATGCAAGCAACAAGGAAATATTTAGGTATTTTCCATAGCAACAAGTCCAATTATGCTAAAATATATCACATGTTTTGAAAATGTAAAATAAATATTATGTATCAAAATCAAATCAATTATTAATTTAATTTTAAGAATATTTAATTTTTTTAATATAATGTTTGATTTTCTTTACTTATATATTTGTAATAATTATTTTTCATATTCTTATTAATAATTTTCTACATAAATTCATTATATTATAATATTTTAATTGAAACAATGAATTATTAGATTTTATATTATTATATTATTTTCTATTTTCTAATAAATTTTATCTCTTTTTCGAATATAACTTAAATCGGTCAATAGTTAGGGGTGCAACTTGAGAACCAGAAGTGAAAGGAGCCATTATTGTTGCACACAATGCAATTTTCAAACATACATGGTGTTTTTCTTCTTTTTTTTTTTTCAATAATAGTTCCTTCAAGCCTGGTTACACAAAAAAATTAAATAAATAAATTTACAAAATATTGTTATTCAAAAAATTTAAATTTAAATTTCTCTATAAATTGATCTATATTATTGTTGTATCCAAAATAAAATAATTAAATAAAACTTATTTTGGGCAAGAACCAACCAGAGGTAGCAATCCAAACGTTTCTTAAGTCATTTGTTACAAGCAAATAAAGTTTTGTTTAGCAGCTACCACATACATTTGTATGAAACTAAAGCTAAAAATTCAAATTTAAATTATTGTGTCAGAATTTTTTAAATTATACATAAAAAATTTTGTAGTGTGCTTATCTAATTAAATAGATTTATTATTGAGCATGCAAAGGTTAGAAGCTGATATTCTCGCCGTGATTAAAAAAAAAAAAAACCATCAAAGACTGTATAAATAAAACATAACTAAACGCCATACAGCTCAAATATTTAAGCTATTAAACTCAAAGAAAATTGATTTTAGGTGTACATTTACATTCTTATTTTAATAAATCATCAAATTGAAGAGAATGTAGTACAATTACACATTGAGAGTTAATAATAATAATAATAATAATATAAGAGAGAGGGAGGGAGAGAATCCCCAAAGGGACAGTCCAGGGCAACAATCTCCTTTCCGACTTTTTGATTTGAGGTTCGATTTCTATTATAACATTAAAAGAGACGGAGAGAGAGAATGTGCCATGGAAGGTTCATATTTAAGCAGTTAAACACGTAGGGGACATTTTTCTTTAGTCTTTACTCTTCCACATGCATATTCTCAAGTTGCATCCAGCTAAATTTTGTAGACTAAGTCATTCATTAGACCCAAATGATTTTTTAATTAGCACATATATTTCTGTCAATCACTAACCGAAATATTTTAAGTTCAAAGATTATTTCAAAATTGTCCCATTATTATATTTTGCGACAAGAAAAAATAGAAAATAATAAAAATATATATATAACCTAACCTAAAAAATTTAAGGAATTTATAGTATCACAAGCCACAATGATTCACTTTCGAAATGCAAACCTCAAAATCCCCGGAAACAAACGAAAAACAATATTAATTTCATAATTTTTTTAAATTATAGGTTCTGATTTCGAATAATAAGAATAGAGAAATAAGAATCGAGAAAATCAATTCCTTAATAAATTTTATGATTCTTAATTAAATTAATCAAACTAAAGCGGAATTAAATAAAAAAAGTGTAATACTTACTATTCAACCAATCAGAGTAGTTGTATGTACAAGATTGTTCAAGTGTACGAGTGTGATCACACCTTGATAACGATGAGACAAACAGAACAAACCTAACTTGAATCAAACTTTGCATGGAGCCAACCAGGACACGAAAACAAATTTTTGGTCAAAAATAGCAAATAAACAAATTTGCTTTAAGTCATAAGAAAGCGTGTGAGAAGATTACACCCCTTAATAATATTCAATTATTTTCATAATAAATATATAAATTCAATTAATTTTCTTTTTTAAGAAAAAGATGTAACTAAACGATATCAATTCAAAAAAGAAATGATAAAAGTGAAAAAATTTTATCGTTTGAGTTGTTCCTGAGAGATAATTTAATTAGTTTCACGTATATTTTTATCTGAAATTATATTTTCATATGCTTTATAGGCATCTTCTATTGTCACAAGTACATTCCATCGAGTTCACCGACCTTAGTCATATTATCCTACCGTATTATTTTCTTGTATATGAAGTTAATTATCTATAAAGGAGGACACATCTCGTATTAATAAACTCAATATTCAGAATGTGATATATAAGTATAAAATTTTTTATTTTAATAATTATTTTTTAAGATAAAAATCGATTTCTCATCATCCTATGATCATTATTCTCTAAGATATGGTAGAAACTGAAACAAAACAAAATAATAATGAGAGCTTGGGAGTATTAGGGGCACTTGGGTTGTCAACCAATGTTATGCAAAAGTTGCTTTTATTGACTAACGAGCACATCCCAATCCAATAGGTCATTTTGTGGGACCCATTGACTCCTGCATACCACATAAGGCTTCCCATTGGCTGAGGTGATTGTCATTTGTCAGGTGGCCCATAAAGAGTGTGAAAGGATAAGGAACTCACCTTGTCTTCTATCTTCCAACTATCGTTCATGGTTCCTATTAATTCTAATATATTAATATAATAATAGTTTCCTTCGATTCTTTTTTTATATAAATCATAATTTATGATTAAATTTGATTTAAATCAAATTTAACTTTTAAATAATATTTTAAAACCCAAATCAGAATATGAACCGATCACATTATGAAATCAATACATTATCGGATCAAACCAATCGAATCAAATAAAAAAATTGAATAACGTCATCTTAAATTATAAATAAATTTAAATTATAAATAGTTATAGTTAATTCCACTACAGTCATTTCGTGTTTTTTTTTTTTTTTTTGTGATTACAGATTGTATTTTTGTGGGAACCAAACAAATAGGACCTAAGCAAGCTTAGTTTTAACCTATAAAGTATTCAAAAATCAAAATCCTGATTGAAGAGAGGACGACCAAGTAAGACCACTTAAATCGTTTAATTAATATATAATTCAAATTATCACATGGGTAAATGAGAGGAAATTCTCTCTCTCTCTCTCTCTCTCTCTCTCATGTGGGTGTCCTACTACAAGAATTATTAATTTGGAAAATTTGAAATTCTAGCAAGGGGAAGTAGCGCATGTGGCTATGTTGCCGACACGGCACACACGACAACAAACGTAAGGGCATTACAAAGTCAAATTAGTTTTGGCAACTTGAGGTTGAGAGAGAGGATTTGCTAATACATGTCTAGCCAGACATTATTTTTGTTTTCTTCTGTTGCAGATAACTACTAAAAAAACTTTCCAAATCTATCGTCATCTACAGGAAACCATAATTCGGAGCTGGAATCTATCGTCATCTACTACTACCACTAATAGCACAAGTTGCTCTAGAGAAGGAAAAAAAAAAAAAAATAGCAGTATACCTACATGAGTGAATCATGATTGCATTTGAATTTGACAGAGAGAGAGAGAGAGAGAGAGAGAGGTCGATCTTAACAAGTTATGGGCATGGCGCATTTGTTGTGGAAGAGGACTTGCAATGTATTTCGAGGTCAATCGAGTCAAAAAACAATGCCAGATTGTGGATTTTGAATTTATCTAACGCGTTTACAACTGTTCATCGTTTTCACATTTCATGTGTAAACATTGTTTGATACTTTCCTAACCAAACTCCAGTCAAAAAAAGGAATCTCTCTCTCTCTCTTCAAAAAATTTGGAAGACTAGTCTGTCAAAAATGAAGAATTTTGATGATAAAAAGCATACTAAGAAAGAATATGAAAAGAAAAAAGAAAACCATGTTGCTTGCTTTCTTAAAATCCTCAATGTCATAGCCTACGTCAACAACCAATATGTGCTCTCTTCCCCAATCCAAATCCAAATTTGTTAAAAAAAATCACTTCTTTCCCATCAAATATCTATCTATCTGAAAAGAGACATTTGCATTCGCAACAGTGGAGTGTCTTGCAAATCCTATCAATTAAATTTCTTAATTCCCACAAGGAGGTGCACATCAAGAGAAAGACATCCAACCTCAATGGCGGATATGAAATTGGGTCTTCTCAATCTAGGCCAAATTTTTGTGAGATAAGATTTGAAGGGCGTGGTGGGTTGCGATAATATTTTGTTATTTTTTATTTTTTTTATATAAAAAGATACAATTAAATAAGATCAATCGGAAAAGAAACTATGAAAGAGGAAAGACTTAACCACTTAAGCTACCTATCATAAACAAATGATATTTTGTTTTTAACTACCATTACTTTTGATATATCACCGTGAATATTAATATTTTATTAATCATGTGTAATACATAAATATTTAAAAGGAAATTGTAAGTAAACTTGTTGCGACAGAGGCATTAAGTGGTAGTTTTAAAAATTAATTAAACTCAACTATAATGAATAATATCAAAAACCAAATGAGTCTAAAATTAAATAAATTGAATTTTTCATAGCAGCTCACTTCATATATTTTAGAATTGTTTTTTGTTTAATCTAAAATATATTTTGACAAATTTAAAATTTTTCTTAAATTTAAAAGATCATGAACTGTTACAAACAACTTAAATTTATTTTGTTTTAGTTTTATTTGATTCATATATCATTATTCGATTATGATTTCTATTTTTCTTAATGATAGTAATCAAGGGCAACAAAATGGTTTAAGATGTAGTTAATTACTAGTTATATGGTGGGACTTAATTATTAGTCAAAGACATATTCAAAGAGGTACTGTTGGAGTTTTTGAAATTTTAATGATTCCGGAAATTTTGCATTAATTAAGGCATCCATATATGTGTGTTTGTTTTTTTTTTTTTCCAATATCAATCATCTAGAGTAATATTTTGATTAATTCGATTCGAAATGACCTATTTAGGAGGCTATCATTCCAATATAATTTGTTTCATATTCAAATCGTAAGTTAAACTCAAGATCTTGATTAAGTGATCTAATATCGTATTCCATTATGCCCATACAAAGTGTGTTTGTATGTACTCGTAGGTGTCACTGTGCATGTAAACATTTTTTTTTTTTTTTTTTTTTTTTTTTTTTTTTTTTTACTTCCACTTGCCCTCTATGAACCGGCAACGTGGTTTAAACGGATACGGTGGGGTCGAAACTCAATGCGAGTAATTCTTTTTTTTTTTTTTGGTGAACTTCTCTTTCATTAATTACACTTCACAGGCATTGTTAGGTCAGGTCTCATTGATTAGGAATTCAATTATTTCATATATTTTGACCCAGTAAAAGTCTTTCCCTGCCACTCTCTCTCTCTCTATTCTCTCAAATATCAACATCCATTTGGGCAGGCAGCTGTGTGAGGGGCATAGGCAAACCAAGATGATAGAATTTTCAAGGCCAATGGATAACTAGGCTAAAAAAAAAATAGTTAACAGATATCTCATCTTCCCATTTTAAGAATAAAAATGTAGAACATGTCTAGTAAAAAAAATACTATCAAATAGAATTTTTTTTTTAAAAAAAAACGCACATATAAAAATTGATGCTTTTAATACATATGAATTTATGAAAAATATAGTCATTTCTTTTTTTCTTTTTCCATAGCATAAGAACATATTTTTTTTTAAGTGAAATGAATTATGAGGATCAATCAAAAGAAGAATGACCATAATTGAAAGAAAACGAGTTGAACCAAAATGTGGGCCAAATGACTCCGTAGATCATCTAGAAATTCTTGGTTTGGTTTTTGATTGTGTTAGATCACGAAATATCTTTAAGGAAATATTATTTTTAATTTGACAAATGTAATGTGAAACCTCAAGAGATTCGAATTTTAGTTCTGCACCAACATCTTGACAAATGTAATATAGTCTAGAGACAGAGAGAGAGAGAAAGAGAGGTTTGCTGCCCATCTCCAAGATTTATTTTGAGTTTAGGGTAGGCTTTTGACCTTTAATGTTTGTCAAAGTCCTACAAAATTTTTAATGCTTTATAGTACTCCAGAAACCGGCGGTGCATCAACTATCATAAATTTTGTACTGGGAGAGTTGAAAAATCTAAAACCAGGGTCCAGGAATCACAGGAAATTACATGGAATTTTTGGGCCGAGAAAAATGAGGTTTTGAGTTTTTTGTTAGCTTGCTCTTTTTCTTCCTCTCTGTCCAAATGGAGGGATCATCAACCTCTTGTTTGCTAATTCTAGTCATGGTGTGAGTATTTGACAAAACACATCGACAACCCATAGAGAACTTCCGATACAAGAAGTTGAATTTCTTGAGAAAGGGTTATGAACAACGGCGTAATTTCCAAGTTGAGTCGAGTTGGAAAAATGAGCCAAATTGAATATCAACAAGCCTGAAAAATCTTATTTAGGCCTAGGTTTTTGACTAGTTGAGGTGAGACTATACCTATACTCAACTTCGGCTCCTTTTTAATAAGCAGGCTTCTAAGTTGTGTTTGAACCCGATTAAGACATTGGCACATTCTAGTACTGACCAGATAAGCAGGCTTGTAAAGAACACTTACCCACCAAGGCACCTCAAAAGTTATCAGATCAGAACAAAGGCATCTCACATGCAAAGCAGATTCCCCCATACCCCCCCCCCCCACAAGCCAACAGTGACAACAAGACAAGGACTTGAATGCATGTCACATAATTTTTCAGAAATTTTAAAGACAGAAATTTACGAAGTACAAATAGAAATCAGGTATTGGAGCTAAGACAGGATTTTGCAAGTTGAAGAATCTGTGGGAATGAAACCAAGCCTGTAAGGCATCATTCGGGACAACGATCATATTCATTAAAAAGTTTAATTCACAATAAATATGTACTACATTAGGAAAATTGGATATGATACATTTATAAGGAATTTTCTGTAAGTGCCTTTTTTTTGGGGGGGGGGGGGGAGGGGGGAGTTGTGGGTAGGGTTTAGGAGGTATGACTTTGTTGTTTTATCCAAAAAGAATAAGATTGAGATACATTGCATTCCATAGACAATGTTGTTTTCCATGACCCCAATTTCGTACCTAGTTGTTTGAAAAAGCCAAAACATTGAAGATGATCTCTTAGCACCGGTACCTCTCCTCACGTGTATCCAAGCATTTTCTGTCATGCTTTCAAAGGACCACCCTCTATCCATCTTGGTGAGTGAAAGTTATCAGTATCGACATTATCCATTCATGAAAGGAGATTGTTAGCGTGGAATCAAGGTTGTTGGAAGTCCCTTGGCATGTTGGCTCTCCATTTCCAGCAGCATTAAGGACTTCTGCCTCTGATATTTATTTCTCTTTGCGGCAAGTGCTGCAAAATCATTGTCATGGTACAGTTAACATCAAATTTTCAAATAACTGGTAATAAACATTGTATCAAACCAAGTAACACACAATCCAATTGTCTCATGACAGGAGAATGAGACAGTTTCATGACCCATTTGATAATGCAACCCAAGTGACTAGAGGCAATGTAATTGAGTATGAAAGCAACATTCTCGGTTCATTCATCTCAGAAGGAAACATCACTTTGGTCTCCTATTAGGGTTGTTCAACTGATCTACAAAAAAGGAATGCCCAACAGATATTTTAAGCATACAGATAATATCTAAGGGCAAAGGCCCAAAAAACATGCCTAGACCTTTTTAGGTGATACCAGATAATCAAGCTCAAAATAGAATTGCCAACAGTAATGCAATTAATTAGTACATAGATGAGGACTAGCAGATGTGAAGTCCGCACATAACTTTTTTTCTACAAATACTATAGGCATTTGCCAAATGATCTGTGTAAGAGGATCTGTAAACTGAGAACAGTTAGTCTCCTTTTATAATGCATTTCCAGGGTACTTAGTAATATGTATTTATATAGCAATTTGTTTCCAAAAATAATCATAAAGTTGAAGAAAAGAAAAGAAAACAAAATCTGTGATGGCAATCCCCTTTGCATGTCAATGCAATCAAACAGGCCTTGATGAAGAAATTTCAAACAGGACTCGGACATGTAAATATCTAAATCAGAGTATAACCATACTCATGCTTACCATGCTCTTCAATAGTCAAAATTGGTTTGCAGCAACCATCAATAGTTCTTTTCAATTAAAAAAATGCAAATAATGATTTGGCTTCATATTGCAATTTGATCATTTTAATTGGAATCTTTTGTCCTTGCACTCAGCACTCACAACAGGCTAAAGAAGGGCAAGACACTGCTTCCTAGATTTAGAATTGTTAGAATTCTGGGCGTAGCAAACAAGTAGGCTTGAAATGTTTGTTATTCTACAAAGAAAATAAAAATTTAGATAAAAAATCTTTGTGACCAATCAAAATAGGTGTACCGCATGCTTACTTTGAAATGAGGATATCAAGTGAAATAAAAAATAATAGTCTTGAGTGACCAATCAAAGTATGTGTACCATCAAACAAGTAAGAGAGTTGAAGAGATTGAAATTAAAAGACATGGAGAAGTTTTTAAGTTTAGCAAAACTAAGTGACAAGGGAAGGGACACCAGGAGTTTGCAGAGATACTAAAGGATACCAACAAGTTGCTGGCCATTTTAAAACCTCATCTATATGCAGGAGAGGCCGAAACTGATATCAACCAGACTTTATATTACAACGCATCCATCACCTAATAATTTTGGTGGAGAAAATGACAATTGTACCTGGTAAGTGAGGATCACAAGAGTAAAGAGAAAATATGCAATATTATATATACATGATTCAAATGGATTGAGTGACTTGGTAACCAACTAAAATTGAATTTAGCGGCAAGGTTCAACAAGGACTTCTATGAAGCCAAGGACCAGATAAAGGTGGTATCCAGACAGAAACTTCTTAAGAGCAATAACCGACAGCTTGAGTATAATACTTTATACATTAGGTTGAGGAAAAATAAAGGTAAAAATGCTAACAAATGCATGCGAGAAAACAGATTTATTTCCGGCCTAGGATTAGCAGTTTTTCTTTTTTTTCCTTTTTTTTTCCTTCCACCTCGTGAGTGGGGAATAAAAATTCCATAGGTTAATTCTTCATTTAACCCATCATTTCTTAATGAGAATTACCAGAGACCATATTTCAAAAAAGTTCCAGAGTCCAAAGCCATTAAAGTATCTCAATGCTCAAAAGAATGACACTTTTATTTGAAAATGCATTCTGATAAGCGAGAAATAAATTGTCTATCACCTGAGAATATCAACTCACAGAAGATAACAGAGTAGATAATGTGCAAGTGTAAGTGCATGCAAGCAGATGTGTGAGCATAAGACAGCATTTATTCTTTCGCATTTTACTTACACATCAACTCGTGAGGAAGACCGAAGTCATAATCATTGCGACCTCTCCTAATGCAGCATACGTATACAACTAACAGAAGCACGGAGAAGATTACGGCACATGATAAGCCTATTGCAATTTTGCCACCTGAGGACAGGTGACCATTTTTCCAGAAAAGAGGGCATGGGGGCAAAGATGGCACTCCGCACAAGCCTTTGTTAGCAGACAGACTGCAAAAAAATTATGCAGGTTATAAGTTAATAGAATAATAATGAAGCTGCAATTTTGTAGTAATCATGGACAAATTTGATATTATCATACTAATACTGGTGAAAAGAGACAAGTCCATTTATTAAGGATGATGCTACCAAGTACCGAATTGTAAAATTCCAACTCAATGCATTTATTAGACACCCAAATTGATCCAAGTGTACAATAGAATTTAGTATTTTTCTTTTTCACATTAAGCGCATCAATTTTGGTGTAAAAAGGGAAGCATATATAAGGCAGACAGTGGCGCACATATTCAAAAGGTAGGAAGAACACAAGGAATATAGAAGATTTTGAATCCAGATTTAAGAGCATATGTAACTGATATCAATTGCATTGACCCTCCTACAGTTGCAATTCTGTAACTTTACCTGTTTTATATTTCTCAAAACCTCTATCATTTCAGATGTTTGTAATTTTCTAAAATTCCTCTAAATCTGTAGTTTCTGAGATTAGTAATCTCTTTCACAATTTCTATATGAATATCAACAAATATATTGTCTAACTTCCTCATCATCATTTGGCATCTTTCTACTTTATCAAAACCTTATAAGCATCATCTTTGATCCATAAGGTTCCCCACTCCCCCCAAGTTGGAACTAAGCCAACGCTTGCAATAGGTCTTCATTCATGACCAAGCCAGCCACTGAGGCCTATGCTACAAAATGTCCACCTCAAGTTATCATGAGCTACTATCATAGTTAAAGCCTATCAAATATTCAAATTTAAAACCAATCCAACATTTTCTTCTAAAACACAGCACAGAACTTACAACACAAATTAAGATGGATATGATAAACTATGTGTTTGTGCAAGTCATATACTAGTTTAGAATTGAAACCTGGTAATTAGACCTGCTCATATGGGTGAATTGATAAAAAAATTAGTAACATTTTTTGGCAGATATTGTTTATCTTATCTTGAATACCAATTGAATTCCTGGTCAGGCTGTAATTCAATTCTCACTTTTATCAGTACAAGGTTTCTTAAATTTGCACATCAAATCATTTAGCTTGTGACAGACATTGTCAAAGTGCTGATAGAACAAATGATTACAACTTACAGTGCTCAAGAACAAGATGATCACATTTTTAGCGATGATTACAAAGAGAGATGAAAAAATGGCAGATAAAAGGATTAACGTACTCAATGGCTCCACCATGGACTCCAATGGAATAAAGTTCCTCAGGTACTTGCCCTTCTAATAAATTGTCATTCAATAACCTGTAAAAGTGCTGCTGCATTAGCCAAAAAGCATCAAACCTATATATAACAAAAAAAGGTTGTCCAATGAAGTTCTATGAAGTTCTTAATGTTCTTAGTTATGGGTCAAAATAAGCTCTGTGAAAAGACGAAGACGATAGAGAAAAGAAATAGTGATGCATAAGCAGATTTCAGTTATTTGATTTATTTATTGATGTGTTATCATTTTTGGACTTTTGAACTTTTCTATCGATTTAGCAACTTATCAACAATCTAGTTTGTCCCACAAGACTCGGACAACTCCAAATACCATTCAGATGGCTTAATGTCCTAAATCAGATTCCAGATAAAATGGCAACTGATTTATGATCCCCATGGTAGTTCTACAAGCCTGCTGCATAGCAGAACATTGCACAATATCATCAGTAACAAACATTTCTTCATGCTTGAATGCAATAACATGCTTGTAAGATCATGCCACGTTGCTGTGTTTGTGCAGACCTATGCTTTTCACATTAGCATCATGGCCCTCTCCACTAAGTTATGCCACGTTGCGATGTTTGTGCAGACCTATAACTGCTTTTCACATGAGCATCATGGCCCTCTCCACTAAGTTTATGTTTAAATGTAAAACATGAAGAAGAATTCTGCTAATTTGAGCAAAATAACCCTAGAGAAAACAGAACACCATGAACCTCTTTTAACATGAAACATTTTTATTCTATTATTAGGACTTAATAGTTTGACTGAGTAATTTAACTCAGTTTTCAAAATGCAGCAATAACTCTTCCCGTATGCAGCTTGAAAAGGCCAAAAAGGAACAATTTCACTAGAAGAGGACAACTTACACGAGCTGCAAATTTGAAGATGCAAGACTATCTGGGATGGATCCGGTTAACTGATTGTAAGACAAGTCCCTACACCAAACAATCACCACCAAAAATAAAAGGCGATTACCATAGATACACAGATTACTTAACAAACTATTATACCCAAAAAAAAAGTTTAGAAGCATTTGTAGGTATTCATAATAAGTTAGTGGACAAGTGGTGTTAGAAAATATTTTGTCATAAATTAATTAGTAATTGATTTGAAGAATATTTAATTTTCTTTATTTTTATAATTCTATATTGGAAATGATAGGTTTTCTATATAAAACCAATCTATGGTAAAATTTTATATGAAACAATAGGTTATTAGGGTTTCATATTTGTATATTGTTTTCATGCTCAATTTTTTTGACATGGTATCAAAGTTACCGATCTTTGGTAGTCCATCTATTCACTTCTCTAAAAACTTCTTTGCAATTTTTGCATTGTTTCCACACATGGTTTAATGACACATTTGTTATAACCAAGTTTTTTGTATGAGTTCTATGAATTTACTATTTAAAATTATATTTTATTTAGGAAAAGGGTAACACGATATATAATTCATATGCAAACCTACTATGTGTGAAAAGTGCCTAGGGTAAAATTAGGGTTGTGAAAAACATTTTGAGAGGCTCTATTATTTTCTCTAGTTGTTCTAAAGGGTAGTGAAACTGTGAACGTTGTTTGAAATTTGTGAGAGGGTGTACAAGGATAATTGGATTTGGGTAAGTTCTCAAATAGGCTATTATCACTTGTATCAATTTAATCTAATAATAAAAGAATTTAGGTATCTCCAGGACAGAGGGAAAGGGTAGCAAACCACATAAAATATTTGTCTCTCATTATTTATTGTTGGCGTGGTTGCAGGTATTGTGTTTGTTAATTTCTTGGTATTTTCTTGTGTTTATTATGAACAAACATGCCCATCATTCATCCCTTCCCATGGTCAAGTAGAACTCATGGTTTTCGCAGATTCTTGTTGTTGAGTGTTAAAGTGGGTCTATGGTTAGAAAAGCTTCTAGAGTTATCAACAATATGAGTTGAGAGGATGTATCATAAATGAGGGAGAAAATTGTTGGAATTCATGAATTAGTGGTGAATCCACATCAAATACATAGTGGATGAGTGGGGTCTACAGAGATAAAGCTGGTGTAACGCCATAATGGCTAAACTTTTGAGGTAAAGATGGTTTCCAGCTTTTTATATATGCTCCCACACCCTAGGTGGAAGGACCCGTTATGTAGTGAGAGAGAAAAAAAAAAAAAAAGAAACAGCTGGGAACAGGCATCAACTAATGAAATTATATGAATTTAAAAATGCTACAAGAACAAAAACATCAAGTGAGCAAGAAAGCCAAAGCTTATTTCTATATTGAGTCAAAGAACAAGCTCTTTTCCTTATCTTCTGCATTCAGTCTCCTTTTTTCCAGCTATGTGGTAAACCATGCCAGTCAGAGGAGACATCACATGATGCAAGAAAATTTGCAGAAAGTATTAAGACAATATATGAAATATGGCAATTACTTACAATCTCACAAGAGAGTTTTGACCTAGCCCTGCAGGTATACTTCCTCCAAGTAAATTGGAGCTCAAATTCCTGGAGAACAAACATATAATTGTGAAGACAAATGCAAACCAACAGCCACAGAAGCAGAGGCAATAGAAGTTTGAACATGTCAATTTTGTGGCCACATATGATCATTGATTAAAAGTAAATAAATAAACAAGTAAAATAGGAATAACAATAGAGAGGGGGGAGAGAGAATAATAAGAGGACACAATCACATTCAATGAAGCCAAATTTCCAATTTTGGTTCTAGAAATAAAACAACTTAACATTCAACAAAAATTATCAGATTAGAGAGAGAGAGAGAGAGAGAGAGAGTTTTGTGGTCATATAGCGAAGGATCAGAAGTTTGCAGTGGAAACATTTTATCTTAGGATCTTCTAGGCTCTCAAGAGAAAAACCATTATTTATTTCGTCCATCATTACATAACCAATCATATTTCAAAAATAGATATCACCAACATAGGAAAAACATTCATATGGTATGCTTGTCCAATGCATAAGAACAAAAAAATTGGTACTTACAGGCTTACCAAATTTGATAAAAGACTAATCTGGTCACCGATGTATCCTTTCAAGCCTTGACTCCCAAGATCACTAAAATTATTAAATTTATTAATAACTATCTTTTTATCAATAATTAAGTAAGAAAGAAAAGAGAAAAAAACTCAAATAAGAAACCTTAAGGAATTTAACCAATATGGGAAAAGCTAGATTTTGAAGTACAAGTCTGAGATAATGTGAAATAGTCGTCTGGCCAACAAAGCAATACTTTATGGCAGCCAGATAAATTCCTGTAAACAACTTTAATGAACTAGACAAAGAACAAGGCAGTAACACCCAATCCTTAGCTCTTTGTTGCTTTCCTCTACCATAAATGCAGGAAAAAGGGAAAAGAGAGCCAAATGTAAAGGACATGCACAAGTTTGCATAAATGCAACTCATTCAACCCTCTTTTATGATTCTCACATTATGTTTATTTTTTCCCCCAATCCAACATTACCTTTTGCTCTTTCCTAGATTCAAGAAAGAAAAACCATTAATGTATCTGTTAGTGTCCATTACATGGTAAACATGTCTTCCAAATCACATATATCATCCTTGAAAATCTAGTTGTGTTTGGTCCTTTGTGTGTGCATGTGCTAATTATTGTACAACATAGAGAAAACTTCTTTTGATCGTCCCTATGATACGAATGCCTGCCACCCCCTTAAGATTGTTCGTGCTACCATTGCTAATCATTACAACTAACACCAATTATTTTGGTACAGTACAGTTCATAAACATAAAAGGAGGGAAAAGAAAAGGGCTTACATCTGGGAGACTACAAGGGCAGAATCATTCTTGTTGGGGCGGCAAGTAACTCCCTCCCATGCATCCCAACTCGTAGGAGCACAAGGATCACCATTCCATCCCATCCTATCTGGGATCCGAAGAGACTGTTTCAATGCCCTCATTGCAACAACTGCAAAAGAAAAACAATGTCAACTATTCAATTTCACATCCAATTTTCAAAATAACCAATTTTTCTCCATAACACATCCTTTCAACCACCAAGAACAAGGAGTGAATGAGCAGTAGGTTGCTCAAACTCAGCTCTTCAACACGCCACTCAAGCTGGGCCTTGACTCAAAAGTCAAACCCTGATCGTTTTCCAGCCCTATCAAGAACCTACATTCACATAAACCCCAAGAAAAAACCCTAATTATACCTTGATCAGGATCCGTCAAAAGATCGACAGGCACAAGAGCATAATTCTCAAGCCCAGAAATAATGGGTGCACCAGCAACGGGAACAAGCTTCACACTTAACACGGTACTGCTCAAATTCTTCGCAACATAGTACCAATCCAAAGCATGAAACCCTCCAACTTTATCAAACACATCAATTCGAGTCACATTCTCATCATTAATCAACACATCAAAAACCCTCTGCCCTGCTTTATTCACATTCAAATCAATCTCCGCAAAATGAAACCACACCATATAATCCAATTTCGCGTCCACCGGCAATTCATATTCCAACACTCCGTCACTTGGTACCGTCAATGATGTCTGATACAGCTTCATCGGAAAATAATTAGGTTCCTGATTAGTACCCAGAATTTCCTTGTTCGTAGAAATCGCATCGATTCCTTTCGAATTCTGTGACCTAAAATCGTAATCAGATTGCCAAGATCGACCAAAATAATCAGTGTCATTACTAAAACCAGGTCCAAATTGATTCGCTCCACATGTTAATCTACCGTAATTGACTAGAACATAACCGTTACCGATCGTAGATGAATCGTACGACCGAGAATCAATCTGATTGATTTCGAGAGAAGCGATGACCGGGGAATCTGTGGCAATACTGTAAAAGCAGACGTCGAGCTCGGAATCGGAGACGAAAGTGAAGAGATCGGAGTAAGCGCCATTACGGCTGACGTCATCCGGCCATGGAGAACGCCAGCTGAAAACTAGGGTTCCTTCGACGGAGAGGTCGAAGCTGGGAGAGTGAAGCTCGCCGTCGTAGTTGTCGTAGACGGTGAATGTACGAACAAAGTAACGGCCGTTCGGGACCGGGAGGATGTAGCAGTTTTTCTTGCCGGAGGAGATTGGGAAGAAGCGGAGGGTTTTTTCTTGGAGCTGGTTGAACCGGAGGGGTTCGGAGACGAGGCCGGTTGAACCGGAAGTGTAGAAGTGGTCGGCGAGCCATGTGGTGTTGAATTTATCGGTGAAGTTGGTTAGACCGCCGCAGTCTATGTGGTATGAAGGGCCTGCAAGAGTGAAGCTAACAGTCAGTGACAGTTAAAAGGTTAGTTAAAAATCACAATGTGAGAAAGACAGAGCAAGAGAGAGAATACCGAAGGGAAATGAGAGAGAAAATGGACAGAGGAAGACGAGCGGAAGGAGGAGGAAGAGAGACATGATTTGTTTGTCAGTCGTTCGGACATGAGGTAGGGAGAGAGAGAGAGAGAAGAGGAAGTAACTAATGAGGAGAAAACGAGAGAGAGAGAGAGAGGAGAAGGCGAGAATAGCAGATGGAAGATGTGAAGGTGGTGATGAGGGGGAAAGAGACGGCGAAGTGACGAATGATAATGTTTGCTTTTGCTTTTTTGTTTTGTAGGTCCGTTACATTAAATATAGAAAAATATCCGGAAGCAACATTAGATACCAACCCCAACTCAAAATGATTGCGTATTTACCTAAAAAAAAAAAAATTATGACTTTCTTTTACTATCAAAGATTTTCAATCAATTTTTAATTAATTAGCTATTTTACTAAAAGGATATAAAGTAAAATGTTTGAAAAAATAATTTCTACACTAAAATGAGTTTACCTTTTAAAAATTGATGGTAAAAAACTCGTTTCACTTGTATTATAATTTATATTTTAAAAGTTTGTTATTTTATTTACATAAAAAAATCATGTTGTTCGTGAATTATTATATTTTTAAGAATTTTTCTATAAGAAAAATATTAAATTTGACCTATAAACCGATTTGTCAATGATTAATAGACAAGAAAATGACTTTATAAGAAAATTTGTCAGCTATTTAAAAATAAAATTGTCCTTTTCATGTTGACAGGTTTCCATAAATATTAGAATTTTGTTATAAAGAACAAAAACAAAAATGTTTTTTTCACGAGACTGTCTTCGGAAAACACAGACAAAAGCTTCCAAATCCTATGATTAAATTCTGGTTTCCCAAGGTGGACAACTGTACAGGGTGGGACAAGTCCATCACTTGCTGCGTGACCATTGTGATGATTCCAAAATTTTTATTAAGAACCCAAAAAGCACTATTTTCACTAATTGTCACCCATAACTTTCTACAACATATTCTTTGATCTGAACAAAATCAATCGTGGGTTTGATTAGCAGAATGTCCAGTTACGTTTGAGTTTGCTGCCAACATGATTCATTTTTCATTTTTTTTTTGGTAGTTTGAGGTGAAGTTATAAATTTATATTAAAATCGAACATTTGTCAAATTAAGAGAAATTGGGTTGGGGAGCTTCAGGGTAATTAGGAGATGAGAGAGAGAGTGAGAGTTTGTCATTTAGAGAGGGCCACTTCATTATACTTGATGTTAGTCATAAATTCACACGATTTGTAGTAAAATCTTGGAAAGAAAAAAGGTTCGGTTTTTTTGCACACATACCTTATCGGTTAAATGTTCGGTCCAAATGATCTGTTTACTCTGCACCAGGGAGAGAGTGAATAAACAGAGAGAGAGAGAGAGAGAGGGGTGGGTGAGGTAAGGACGAAAGTGACGGCGGGGTCGTCTTAGAGTCTGTCCGCTTTTTACAACGTCGGCCTCCGTTGAAGTGTTGTTTAATTCTCGACCGGTTCATGCGGGGTATACGGAATCCTTCCAGACGTGGTAACCATGCAGGGGGCAATGCAATTGGCTACTGTGACGGCCCAGTTCGTGGACTTTTCCAGCAATTAATATCTTATAATAATGCACGTCGATAAATATATATATACGTGTATCATTCAGATTAAGACTGATAAGGAAAATTACAGAGTCCAAGACATCTGATTTGATTTGAACCAGGATTGAATTGGGTTTTGATCGAAAATATCGATAAGGGGATTAAGATTTAGATGGGTTTTTTTGAATTAGGTTTTCGACCACCAATAGAAGGTCCCAATTTTCAAACATTATAAAAAGAAAAAAAAAATACACCATTAACAAATAGTTGATATGATAAGATGAAGAATTAAATTTTTTAATCAAATTTCAGATTTAAAACTTGAAAATAAAAAAATTATAAAGAGAGAGTTATTTCTAAATAGAATCGGTAAAGATTTGAATTAAAATAATTAAAATATAAATACGTGAATATCGATCATAATAGATAAAAAAAAAAATAGAATACACCAGAGTTCGGTGCAAACCCAAAATCAAAGCACATTAAAAACCATTGAATGCCCCACCACAACTAATTCCTCTGTTTTTCACAGACTAAGGTGCAGTTCACACGTCTCTACTCTGATATTGAATAATAAATTCGTCATCAAGCTTAATAATATATCGCCAGAAACAAATAAATTATTTGATTGAGTGTGAATAGAACCGTTGTTGATTGTCCCTCGTGGGAGTAGGTTTCTGATAAACCTCACCCGTGAGTAACCTGTGACCTATAATGTCCTGTTAGGTTTGGATTTTCATGCTGTTTTGATCTCCTCTTCAGAGTTCAAACACTAAAATATGTATGTGTGTCGCAGCCATTTGCTTCATTATTTTGCAAAATGATGTAGTTTTTCTCAATTATTAATTTCTCCATCTATTAATAATTGTATCAGAAAACATGGTCACTATCATTCTTTTGCAGTAGGCAAATGAGTTTGAGAACATGATAACTCCTACGATAAGAAATTTAACTTTAATTCTAATTTTTAAAATCAGTTATGTAAGATTGATATAGAAAAAAAGGGAAAAGAAAATTATCTATAGAAAATTAAATAATAATCATAATCATAATGATAATAAGAAGTCAATCGGTCGGTCGCTCGATTCATTAATCAAAGACTCGAGTTTGAAACTTGAAGACAGAAAAAACTATGTTAGAAGACCCCATCCTCTAAAGGGAAACCTCCAAACAGGTCGAGCAGGGTTAATTAGAGCGAACCCTCGGATACCGGTTTGTCGGGGAAGTGTCCCGTGTAGATAAAAAAATATATATATTTTATATTAGTGATTTAAATTTATCCTTTTTTGAAAAAAAATTATAAAATATTATTTTCATATATAGTTGATGCAATGTTGTTATTTTTTCTTTCCCCTATTCTATTTCCATTGTTTTTTTTTCTAAACCTTGTTATTAAAAATAGGTCTTGACTCCACAGATCTGACTTTTTTGTGACTCGAATGGGTGTTCAATGAAGAGGTTTGAAACTTGTAAAAAACTGCGGGAGAGTGCTCCGACGGGGAAAATTCTCACGCTCAAGTCAGAAAGAGCGATTTTCGAAAGAAATAAAAAAAATTGAGAGAAGAGGAGAAGATAAATCTCCCTATGATTTATATGCCTCCGTGTAAAGTAAAGAGAATTTACCTGATTTCAATGTATTGAATACTTTTATATGGAGTCCACAAGAACCGTGTACACTCGGAATGTTACAACCTTAATTTCCATACTAGAAGATTCGAAAATTTCAAAATTCAAACGTCTGAAATTTAAATTCATTATCATTTAAAAAACTTGATTATATGGGAAGATTCCTTTCCTTATTGATTAGATTCTCAATGGTTTATTTCCTTATTCACAAAATACATTTCGTACTAAGAAAAGAAACAGAAGTCGTTGTAAGATTCGTTTAAATACCATCTCTGGTCGACGAGACTCCAAAGGTATCGGTCCCTTGAGAAGCTACTAGCTATCGGTCGAATGTAGAGAGGGACAAATATTCGGGAGTACCGAACACTTTCGCGAATCGATTGCATAGACCTCATCGAGACTTAACTAAACAGCAAATAAGATTTTATAGATGACAAATCCTCTCGATGAGTCAGGGCGACATAGCCCATTCATGGGGATAGATCTCATCGGTAGAGCGGAGCGACATAGACCCTTTTGTGTTTAAGCATATTGAACTTTTTAAATCACATGCCTTATGTTGGTTGTTGGACACTTTCATATTGAGCCTTTAGAATGGGGTCCCATCATTTGCCCCCGAATCGTGATATCATTTCATGAGAAAAACGTCATGAGTAATGACTTTATCGAAAATGTGCTAAACTTTTTAATGCGACAAATGTCCCTTTGATTTTCGCTAATCGTATTTAATACTCTTTTAAAAGCCACGCATTTAGGCGTATTGTATACTTTGCATCTTCGTCTATGAACTGTTTTCTCGTCTGGTGAAAATTTTTTTCTGAAAAATGCCGAAAGATTCTTTTTCTTCCTACCATAGCATTTAGTGAGATCCAAAGCACCATGACGAAGGAGGAGCTTAGCGAGATACGAGTTGATATGGCTCTGGAGGGTGATTTTGCATTGGTATTACCCACCGACAGAGATAGGGCGAACAGAATGTCTGATGGTTGTGTTCCTATGTATAGACAATTTGTAAAGTACGGAGTGAAAATTCCATATACGGGCCTGCTTGTTGACGTGATGTAGTACTAGAGGGTTTTATCCCACATTGCTCATTTCTAGCGCTTGGCGTTTTGTTGTTGCGATAATTTCTCTGTTAAAGTTTTGTCGCATTCGCTTTGATGTGGAGATTTTGGCAACTCTTTTCTCGCTGACGCGATGTAAGAATTAGTGTTCTACCCATGGTTGGTATCGGTTATAGACTCGTCAGGATTCCCACTGGAAGTTCTATTACAGTGAATCAAACGACAAGTTCTGGCTACAAAAGTTTTTCTTCGTGAGATTTTTAAATTGAGATTTTCTGCTTGCACTACTGAATACGGGCCAGGAACCACTGTTGAATGGGAAGCCTCCACTTCCCACTCACCATTCTAATTTTTTTGATCTATCAGACGTTATTGTGAGTCCACTTGTCTGAACATTTGGGATAGACTTGTTGGTGAATGATCAAATGTTACTTTTGGCAGGCCTGCTAATTGATGAGAGAAGAAAAATTGATAGGTCCATTTTGTCGGAGCAGAGGGAGAAAGAGCTGTTCGATGATCTTTAAATTAGTGGAGTGTTCCATCCTGGATGTGGTTTCAACTGATAAGAAAGTGAGGCCGAATTCTAAAAAGCCACGTGAGCGTTTTGAAAGGCCTTCTAGGGGGCCATCGAAATCAAAGAGAAGGAAATTCTAAGTGCTAAAGTCACCCGAAGAAGAGGAGGCCGGAGAGCGCACATCTTCGATTTTGTCAAGGTGCTCTGAGGAAGAAGAGGGTCATTGGAGAGCCAAAGAGCATATGTCTCCCACTACGTCAAAATGCTCTGAGTCTTTGAGAGTGGAGATGGAGGGGGTTAGTAGTTAATCGCTTGATGTGTTTTCCTCAACAGAGGGTGCCGAAGAGGGTATCCCTGTAGAAGAAGCTAATGAGGCAAAGGTGCCTATGGACACAGCTGTCCCATTTGTATGAGAGGGTCCGTTAGTGGAGTCACACGTTCCTATTGTGCCTACAGGCGAAACATCTGTTCATTCTCCTGCAGAGCCGCAGAACCCTCATTGTAAGAGAGCAGAGGAAGATGGGCTCCTACTGTTTATTTCGGTTAGACCTTTGGATATTCAAAAGGATAAGCAAGAGGGGAGATCGATTGCTGTTTGCATGGGGGGCTATAGATACGACTGTGTCGATGCTGAATGGGCGTTCCGACTGGCCGAACGGTTTGAGTTTCAGGATCTCGACTTGGAATTACGGTAGAGATCTTCCGAGTAGGTGGATAAAGCCCTTTAGTCTCTTTGTTTGATGGCACTGTTTCTAACTGGAACTTGTTTTGTTTAGTTCTTCATTTTGACTGACTTGTATAATTTTTTCCTAGATTACAGCTCTGGCAGAACTTAGAGGTAATGGAGGAAGTAGTCGGAAAAACAGATCAACCACTTGGGGAACCAAGTCATAGTGTTACAGGATGCCTTGGAGCAGAAGGAGAAAGATTACCCAAACTGAGAGCGTCTCCAATGCTTGCTCGTTGAAAAGGACTAGCGGATCAAGTACTTGGAAGAGAAGCTGGCGTCGGCCAAAAAGCACTGTGAGGAGTTGGAAGCTGAGCGGCGTCTACACATGGGTAACCTGATAACCATGGAGACATTGGTGCAGTTGCGGGAAGAGTCTCTTTGGGAAGCTGACCAGATGATATCGCATCTTGAGAAGTTTGGTCTTAGAAACGTTATAGCCCTCAGGCATTCCCAACACAGACTGCTAAAGAGGCTGAAGAGTGCTAAGGTAATAGCTCATGAAGTTGAGATGTATGAGACTTTACCCCCTTTGGAGAGGGCAGTTGGTAAGGTGATGAAAGGCCAAGGCCCTATTCCTATAGCTCCTGATAACGATCATGCCAGGCTGACTACAGTTCAAGCGGTCGTGGAGTTCTCTTTTTGAGAGATCTTAGCGCTTCCCCTTCTTTGATCCAACGTAACTTTGTAATTTTCATTTAGAAGGCCTTTGGTTGTATAGTGTGTATATCTTTGTAAGAGCTCCTCCTTTGGTTGAATACAGAATGTATCTTTTTTTTTGCATATTCTAAATGTGCCTTGCTGATGGCTTCCTAAGTCAATCGATTTGTGAGATATTATTAGTGTATCACCTCCCTTAGAAGGGCATGCTGGTCAAACCTTAATCATACTGAAGATCAGGTTTCATCTGTCACTTTGAAGCACTTCGATGAAGAAGAATATCTTTCATGGGCAAATTGATACGATATCGGTTTGTTTGGGATGGTGGATCTCATCAGCGGATCAAGGCGATATGAGCTCGTTCAGGAAAATGGCTTCGATAAGAGGATCTTCAAATTGATTGGTCAAACAACACGGGTTCGTTTGAAGAAACAGATTCTATCAGTTGGTCAAGGCAACGTAGGCCTATTCGAAGAGATAGATGCTTTCGGTAGGATGGAGCGACAGAGATCCAATCAGGGAGATAGATCCCTTCAGTAAAATTGGGCAACAGAAGCCCATTTGGAGAGATAGATCCTTTCGATAGGACGGAGTGACATAAGCCTATTCGGGGAGATGATCCATTCGGTAGCATGGGGTGACAGAGGTCCATTCGGGGAGATAGATCTCTTCTGTAGGACAGGGCAATAGAGATCCATTCGGAGAGATAGATCCCTTTAGTAGGACGGGGTGACAGAGACCCATCGGGGAGATAGATCCCTTCGGTAGGACGGAGCGATAAAGACTCATTGGAAGAGATAGATCCCTTCGATAGGATGAGGCAACAGAGGCCCATTTAGGGAGATAGATCCCTTCGGTAGTACGGGGCGACAGAGGCCCATTAGGAAAGATAGATCCCTTCGGTAGGATGGGGCGACATAGGCCTATTGAATTTGCTAGAGTGTCTTATTATGAAAAGAAATCAATTTTGAATAGACTGAATGTAAACACAGAAAGAGCTATCCACTAAGAGATATTGTAAAAACGTCTGCTAAGGGAAAAACATCGGGATTTACTCAAGAATAGAGGCAGAGAACGTCGGGTCGTAGACTGGAAAAGTGCAAGTAGGAATGTAGGGCTCATGCAGGGACTGCGGGTCAGGATCTGGAGGATCACTCCGTCTTGCCTATTGTGCGATGGTCGACCAACTAGCAAACCGTTCGGTTCATTTCCTTATGGCGAGTCGTGCCGATCGAGGGAAGGTATGTTTTTACTTTCCATGCTAATAAATTGTTGCAGCCTTTCGCTTCGAACCAAGAATTCTAGTTTGTCTTTGAGTTTTTTATAGTCATCGGTCATATGTCCATAATATTGATAGTAGGAACAGTACTTTGACCTGTTTTTTTTTGGGATCATCCTTGGTGGGATGAGGTTGCCCTCTAACATATGATTTGTTTCTGATTTAAAATAAGACTTGGCTAGGGGTCTCGCTCAGAGGGGTGTAAGTGTTGAACTTTCGCTAGTGCGGTGGGCCCGGTCGAATTCTCTTTTGATGTCAGCTGTTAAGGTAATCGGTTATGTTCTTTTTGAGATAATCGGTCCCTTCGTCGTTCAAACGTTTCAACGTCTTCGGCTGTAATATATTTTTCAATGCGTGCATAGAACTCTTAGATGGTGGAAGGGGGATTCTTTGTGATTGATGTCTTTATATCCGATGGGCATAATCCAGTAAGAAGCACGACCAACGTAATGGAATGGTCCAAGACCGGGATTTTCATCATCTCTATCTTGAATTTCTCTAGGAAGTCTCTTAAGGGTTCGTCATCCTTTTGTTACAATGAAAGTAGTGAGGTAAACTTCCTCTTGACTTCTTGACTGATTACGAAATGTGCTCTGAACTACTGTCGAAACTGGGAAAAACTCCGGATATTAAGCGGTGAAAGTGAATTGAACCACGTTAGTACATTACCCTTGAGGGTGGTAGGAAAATATTTGCACATAAAGACATCTGTCATGTCTCCTGAGATCATCACCGTTACGAAGTGAACTGCGTGACCACGGGGGTCAATCGTTCCGTCGTATCTCTTCATAGGGGATAGGAGTATATCCCCAGATACCGTTTCTAATGAGATCTTTGGATCAAAAGGTAACATAGCTGAGGGATATAGAGGTAAATCATTTTTTCTGGCATTCACCTGTTTGAGCTCGTTTGCAACAAGTTGTTTGATTTGCTTTCTCAGGTCATCAGGATCCTGACGAGATGTAACCGATGGTTCATGGTTCAATCAAGGTACGAACCTTCATGAGCATTCTAATCCGCATCCTCCTGAAGAGGATTGCCCTTCTGGCATAACGGTATAACTGAGTCTCTCTACTTGTCTGCTTATGCTCTATATTTTTGACTCCAATCTCTTCAATTGAGGGCGGTTAATTGGGCCCGTAACACTGGCGCAGTGGGCATGACTAGATCCCCTTGAGATACAGGTTGAGGAACCTACTCTGAACAGGAGGTTTAAGGAGGAGCACCACGATTGTCCCTGGAGCGAACGGGTGATACTGGGGAAGGGGAATTAGTCGAGTCGGCAGTGCAACTGTCTATGGTGGATACAGCCTTTGAGGCAATTCTGGTTTTCCTTTTTGGAGACATATTGATCTGGTGATCCAGGGAATTCAACAAAATTTTTCTAATCTGTTTCCCACGAACGGTGCCAATCTGTTGGTGATGGGTCTTGACTCCATAAATCCGTCTCTTTGTGACTCGAACGGGTGCTCGATGAAGAGGTTTGAAACCTACAAAAGATCGCTGAAGGGTGCTCTGGTAGGGGAGGTTCCGACGCTCAAATCAGAATGAGCGATTTTCAAAATGAATAAAACAGGTTAAGAGATGAGGGGAGAATGGATCTCCCTGTGATTTGTGTGCCTATGTGTAAAGTCAAGAGAACTTACTTGATTTCGATGTATTAAAGGCTTTTATATGGAATCCACAAGAGCTGTGTACATTTGGAATATTGCAACCCTAGTTTCAATACAAGAAAATCTGAAAATTTCAGAGTTCAAACGTTTGAGATTTGAAATCATTATCATTTAGGAAAGTTGATTATATGAGGAGATTCATTTCCTTATCGATTAGATTCTCAAGAGTTTCCTTTTTTATCCGCAGATACATTTCGTACTGAGATAAGAAACAAAAATTGCTGTAAGATTCGTTTGAATATTTTCTCTGGTCGACGAGACTCTGAAAGTATCAGTCCCTTGAGACGCTACTAGCTATTGGTCAAATGCGGAGAAGGACAAGTATTCGGGAGCACCGAACACTTCCGCGAATTGATTGCATAGATCTTATAGGGAGTTAGCTAAATAGCAAATAGGATTCTACGGATGATAAATCCTTTTGGTGGATTGCAGTGACATGACCCATTCAAAGAGATGGATCCTATCGGTAGAGTAGGACGACATAGACCCATTTATGTTTAAATATATTGAAATTTTTGAATCACAAGTTTTATGTTGGTTGCAGGACATTTTTCATATTAAGTCTTTTGAATGAGTTCTCATCACTTGTTATTGTTATTTCAAGTTTTATTCAACCTTATTTTTGAAAACCCCTCAGATTTTTTTTTTTTTTTTTTTTTTCACAATTACATAACCACAGGAGAGAAGAAAATTATCCCAAAGTTGTTTATTTTTTTACCCAAAGCTTTAACGGTCAAAGAGTTCACTCCGTATATCAACAAGTCCAATGGACTTCCACTTATTCCTGCCATAATTTTAGGCTCCGCCATGTGATCAAATGAGCCCCTTTCCTGGCCTAAGTCAAAAAAATTGAAGTCTCGAGGTAAAGTATCCTCTCTCTCTCTCTCTCTCTCTCTCTCTCCCCCAATTGATTATTCTTTATAGATTGCTTCCTATCTCGACTTTCTGGTTGTGGATGTAAGAGTGGCTAGTAAGCAAGTTGCTTTCAAAAGTTCAACGCCAACCTCTCGGATCGTAGAAAGAGAAAAATTTGTTCGCATTAAGAACTAGTCTAGCAAACTGGGTCTCAGTTTCTTTAGCTATTCGAATTAATGGTATTCATATATACGGTTGTGGTGACCATTTACTCAATTAATTCAATAGATTTATCCACATCTCACCTGCCCATTGTTAGCAGAGAGTCAACGGGGAGAGAGAGAGAGAAGTGATAGGTTTATCCTCATCTCACCTGCTGGATTCTAAAAGCTGGTCCAACTCTCTCTCCTTTTTTCATTTTCCAGAGCCTTATATTTGCACTGCCGATGTAACGCCTAGCAGCCCTTGAAAGGGGCCTTGGGCTACCATATTGGAGCCTTGGTCCTCAGTGTCATGCACTTCCATGTGCAAAACTTGCAGAGATCTCGTGAGGCAGAAAACTAGCCCAGCAAGGCCCAGTTTGTGTAGAAAATTTATTTTATTTTTATTTTTTAATAAACCATCATATATCTGATAATTACATTAGACTCAACTAAATTCAATTCGAAACAAATTAGGT
Source organism: Dillenia turbinata (assembly GCA_037126225.1). Classification (NCBI taxonomy): domain Eukaryota; kingdom Viridiplantae; phylum Streptophyta; class Magnoliopsida; order Dilleniales; family Dilleniaceae; genus Dillenia; species Dillenia turbinata. The sequence continues at coordinate 17,895,155 of JBAMMX010000019.1, forward strand.
CATTAAAGGGTAAAACTTTTATCATGCCTGTTTTTGTTAATACACAACTGAGATCTTAAGGATACTAATATCCGACCACTCTTCAATTGTTCATTTTTCTTTTAGGCAAAATAACCTATTTGAAGTAACTTAAGCGGAATGGAATAAATAGTCTTTATTCAAAATAATTTTAAATATGAATATTATATATTTTTTTTAAAATATAAATTACAAACCATATAATATAGTTTTTGGAGTCGGGGAGTGAGGAGACCATTAGTCTTCCAACTTCGTTGCCAAATTTTATCCTTTTTTCGGTGTGCATATCACTTGTGTCTCTCATTAATTTTTTACACTTATTTTTCATATGAAAATTTGTATTTGTATTTTTCTTTTTTTTTTCCTGCAATTCAAAAGTTTTCTAATTTTTTTCTATGATGAGTAAGCATGAAATTTTTAGGTGATATAAGTTTAGTAAGTTGAAAATTTTCAAAACCTTTTCAATTTTCTTTCTTTTTCCTTTTTGTTGGATTTAAGTCGGCAAATGAAGAGAAGTGAAGCTAAGCCATGCACGCTACTGGTTTAGCTCAGATGAACTTTACATGAACTAAATGATTTTTTAGCTGAATAGATAAGATTTTATACAATCATTATTAATATATTTCATCAATTTATAATTAAAATATTCATATATTTGACAAATTCAAATTAATATTTAATTAATAATCGATAAAAATGTTAATATATATATATATATATATTGTCACATAGAATTTAATTTATTTAATTTAAAGCTTTTTTAATCTATACAATATTATTCAGTATGCCACGTATAATTTCAAGTAACAAGAGATTCAATCACAAACAGATTATGCGGGTGATCGCTTGTTTGAGATTCACAATGCTCTTTTTGGCATTATTGCTTGTTATTCTTGAGCTCCGTACACATAAGAATAAGATGAAATTTAAATACATACATATATATGAATTATCAAAATGAAGTATGAAAAATAAAGTTTTTTAGCTAATGAGTTTCAGTTCAAGTGACATCTCCCCCCTCTCCTTTGTAATAGACTTGATTTTGAGTCTTAGTATGTGGAAAAAAAAAAAGGGTACGGGTTTTTAGAACATAAAATATTTTTTTAAAATACTATGTTTTGTTCAAAAATTCATTTCTAGACATATATTGGCCATTTCCCTGGTAACCTTCCTAGAATAGATATGGGCATTTGTTAACACACTTAAAGATGCTTCTCAAAGTGGCAAGGAAAAATCAACAAATATTTGATCAGGTGAAGTTGTTAAATTTTTTAACCAAATCTCAAATTCGAAATTTAAAAATGGAAAAAATTATATTGAGAAAACTCTTCCTAATTGAACTCAATAAGCGCTCAAACTGAATTAATCGGAATATGATTCTAAATATCAATTGTTATAATACAAAAAAAGGTGGCACGGAGAAAATTACAAAAGACATCAAAACAAAGTGATAGGGGGATGCAAAAGAAGAGTTATTTCTGTAAATATTGTGAAAAACACACAAAATCCAAAAATATGATTTTTTTTCTTCCAAAACTAGTGAAGTCGACATCATGGATATCGACTTCAAAGTAGTCCCTTTTTCGCTATCCGCCCATAATCCCAAAAAAAAATGAAGTCAACATTTGTAAAATCGACTTTATCAAAATCGACTTCAAGCCGAGAGCTTCCTCATTCCTGCCAAAATGGATTTTCCTTCAACCAACTTCAAAATCAACATTGGAAAAGTCGAATTCAAAGTCAACTTTTACAATGTCGACTTTAGAAGGTGATTTTTGGTTTTTTTAATTATTATTTCACCACTAGAATTTTATATAATTTTAATAAAATAAATTCAATACTATAATTTTACTAAAATAAATTTTTATAATAATTTTCCTAATTTTATAAAACATAAAGTTATTATAATTTTACTAAAATATAATTTAATAATAATAATTATTTCTTTATATTTGTTTACCCCTTCCCCTCTCCTTCTTTTCTTCCTCTCTCAATCTTAAATTTCTTATTAATTGACTTAATTAAAATTAATTAATATTGTTTGTGATTAATTTTAATTTCTGGAAATCATTTAAATTTTAAAAATAAAGCAATTTTAATTAATTGATTTTTTAAATTAGCGTATATTAAATGATTTATATCAATTTAATTAAATAATTTAAAAACATTTAAATTAAATGAGTTTTATAAATTTAAATGATTTTATAAAATGATTTTGATAAAATTAACATCAAGTTATAAGTTAATGATTTTTATAATATTAACAAAAATTAAAAGATTTTATAAAATTAATATAAATTGAAATGAATTTATAAATTATTTTATTTAAATGATTACAAATTATCTTATTTTTATAAATTAAATGATTTGATAATATCATCATAAATTAAATATAAATATAATTTTTAAGATAATTTGGGAGTATTTATCTTGGGAATTAATATCATCTTATGAGAATTGTGAAAAATATAAATTAATTGTCATAAGATGAGTTGGTAAAAAAATATAAAAAAATAAGAAATATAAACATATTTGGTGATCAAATAAAAAATATAAATAAGTTCAAGTGTCACACGAAGGATGATCAACATTTCAATGGAACTGGCATCTGGTGGGACCAGGATCGGGTTTGTGAGATGGCTTCGCAGTTTCATCGAAGGTGGGGACAATTGGCTAGGACTCCAATGTCTAAGACAATTAATTACAGTACTGATGGTGAACGCTCCTGCATGAAGGAATAATGGTGAAGGATAATCAAAACTAATATTGAAATCAGGCATAGAAGAACTCATCGTCTGATATGTGGAGCCAATCAGTATCTGTGTTGCAACATTCTCATCTATCTGACCAGATGTTGATGGATGATTTGCATCATCTGCCGCAGCAAAGGCCAAAGATCGATCTCCATCAAAACCAAAAAGTGCATGTGATGCTAAGTTTCTGACATTGATAGCTATAGTATCGGTTGGACACATTTTGGTAGAGTTATTTTTTTAGATGTAGCTAGTCACTTTAATTAGGACAGTGTAATTTTCGTTGCACTATACCGACTTTTGTGCTGGGTTGTGTTGATGGAGTCAGATCCATTATGAGTCTCTGCTACTTTTAATCGGTGCAGCATCACTGTTTTTTGATGAAGGAGAAGAACTAAGAGCAAATGTACATTTTTTTTTTTAATAAGAGGCGGGGACATGAAGCTAACCTCTAAAGGTTGGTAACCCCGAATATCACGCAACAAAACCCTATAGACCTCCGCAAGAGTGGACAACAACTCATGAATAGCTAGAGGCATCGAATGCCCCAACTGAGCTAAGATGTCCGCACATGTATTCCCTTCCTGTGGGGGTGAAGACAACTGCGTGGACTATTGTTTGTCTCATGAGTTGGTGACAATCAAGCACCACTTGCCATGCTGGGTGATAAAGATTAAACCCAAACGAAAGTGCTGAAACCAGCTCCGTCGAATCTATTTTGATAATCACCGAAGAAAGCTGAGCTTTGATTATTAGTCGTAACCCTTTCCTAATGCCGCATAACTCAGCCAAAAAAGGATTAGATTCATCCTGGTTCTCGGTAAAATCCCTAATCCAAAGGCCAAACTTATCCCTTATTAGACCACTAGTGCTTACTGCTCATAATTTCAAATGAACGGATCCATCCATCTGTATTTAGCTTATATACACCGGACTCTGGTGGGAATCATGCAACCCAACAACCCACCCGGGGGAGAGAGACTACCCTCGAAAAAGCTAAGCACCCATCTCTAATGTACCTAGAAGCCATAATCATAGCACCTGCATAAGAGAAATCACTACCATCAAAAACTGATCAACATCTCTTTTCAAATGGCCCAAAGGGAGTAGATAAAGATCGTAGCCCAAGAGCGACTTGGAAGCATGGCATGAGAGCAAATGTACCATTAAAAGAAAAAAAACAAAAAACTTTACATCCATAATAATGAATTGTTCTCTTTTTATCTTAATCATTAAATAATATATATTTTTTAGAGGAACTTTTAATTTCACAAAACCCAAATTATAACGTCTTGAATGCACTAGGGCTAGCATCATCACCGTAATTATACAGGAGGTGACAAAATTTAAACCCCTGCACCCAACGCCCAAAATCGGGAATTAAATGCCTCAGGCGGGGCAAGAAAATGGCAAGAGAAGAGTGAATCTAGTGAAAGTTGGCCCCATACTAAAATGAAAGGTCACGTACTCATTATAAGCAAAACCAACCAGCCTGGCCTGTCCAATTGAGAACCCCGTTCATGTCACGTCACCTTCCCCATTCATTCCCAAATCACTTTCTTGCAATTGTCTTTCACTGCCAGCTCTCTCTCTCTCTCTCTCTCTCTCAGATCGTTCAATTGAATGCGGTGAAAATGGCGGATCAAGGCTTTCAAATCGGTGCGAGTACATTAACCATCATCATGGAAAGTTGAAAGTTAAAATTGCCACTTTCATGTTTTCTTTTTTTCTTTTGCCTGTCATGTTAAAACGCCATTTTATCACAGTTACATCGGGGACTCTAAAACCTTTTGGTGTCCACTTGGGACGGAGGATTTGATAATATACAAAAATAATGAATTTATAATTAATAATATAATTTTATTTTGTATTGATTAGTGTTTTAATAATTGATTTTATAATTTTTTATTTTAAATAATTAGATCAAAAGATTTAAATAAAATGGATTAAAAAAGATAATTTAGAATTAAATAAAATAAGACATTATATTGGATCTATAAAAAAAAAGAAAAAATTTAATTTTTAGTTTTAGTTAATTTTAATAAAAATTTATTTTAGATAAAATTATTTAAAATTTTTATTTTCTCATTTTAGAGACTTTCAATAAAATTAAAATACCTCGTGAAATAGCCATCATGGACGTCAATTCCACATTTAAGGAGGGGAGGCGGCTACTGTGCACTCCTTCTTCTCCTCCCCTAAATTAATTATTTTATTTTATTTTATTTTTATTTTCTTTTAACTTTTATAAAAGATTCAAAATTATACTCACCATCGAGTGTGACTAGCTTATTTTTCTAATTTAAGAATAATTTTCATTTGATTATCTTCACTATGAGATTATATATTTCATTTAATTTCTTATTCTTTTAATTCAAGTATTCATTGATTCATAATTTTATTTATACGAAAGATTAGTATTGATTAATCTGACAATTTAATTCAATATTAATTTTTCTATTGTTTTCAGAATTTCAATAATCTAAATTGTCATGAATAAATGGTACAAATAACAACTAGGTTATTTATATTTATTGGTCTGTTATCAATATTCATGTTTAAATTGGGGAATCAATGGAACAAAATTAAATAATTGTGAATATCCCAATTATTTATATTTTAGTTTAACTGTTTTCATAGAAATTAATACTGTCATTATATTGATACGGAACGTTATCGTGTCCAGTCGATTAATGATAAATTTTGATTGGATGCTGGATTTGGTCGATTAAATTAGGAAAACTCAAAATTTATTACGACTATCCTAATAAATCTAAAATTAAATGCTTGAATTACGAGATAATTATTTTTTTAACCGATGATCAGTGAAACAATCAAATGTATGAACCCTTGGATCAGTACTTAATAGATTGAATTTTCTTCTCTAATTTTCAGTATTTTGCATTATTGATTTGTTTCTTTATTTTAGATTATTAATTTTTTATTTAGGAATTTATTTAAAAGAACCCTCATTTTGATTTTGACATTAACTAAAAAATTAAGTCAAATTAGTTCATGTGGGATTCGACTTGATACCACTATTGCTATCAAATTTATTGTATTTGTGGAATCAGTATAATTTGAGGGTTTCGACAACCCGTCAAAATTTTGGCGCCATTGTCGGGGAACTATTTTAATTTCTTAGTTGTGTTTTCTTTATTATTTGTGTTACTGATCTCTTTTATTTTATGACTCATTCTTTTCAAGAAGGTAAATTGAAATATATTCTCAAAATTGAGAAAAATGTTCGCCATTTGAGAAAAGAGACCAAACAGAGGAAAGGTAAGTTATGTCGAAAGACGAATTTTGACATTGATCTGACAATTTGTGACATGTCTATTTTTTAAGAAGAAGATGAAAAGATGACCGATCGTGAGAGAACTTTAAAGGAATTGGCTACACCCAATCTGAATCAACAACCCTTGTGCATCGAATACCCAACTCTTGATGTAGCATTCGAAGTCAAATGTGGTTTGATTTATTTACTTCCTACTTTCTGTGGTCTTCCAGGTGAGAATTCACACAAACATTTAAAAGAATTCCACGTTGTCTGTTTGAGTATGAAGCCCTAAGGTGTGATCAAGGAACAAATTAAGTTAAGGGTCTTTCCGTTTTCCCTAAAAGATAAGGCGAATGACTGGTTGTATTACCTACCTCCTGCTTCAATAAATATATAAAATGAAATACAGAGATTATTTTTAGAGAAATATTTCCCTACATCTAGGGCTACCAATATCAGAAAGGAGATATGTGGGATCAGACAGATTAGCAGGGTGACGCTATATGAGTATTTCGAGAGATTCAAACAACTCTGTGCTAACTGCTCACATCATCAAATACCAGATCAGCTCTTAATACAATATTTCTATAAAGGACTTCTACCAATGGATAGGAGTTTGGTAGATGCAGCTAACGGAGGAGCCTTGGTCAATAAAACACCTTAAGAAACTAGACAGTTGATCTAAAATATGATAGAAAACTCTCAATAATTTGGGATGAGAGTAGATGGAGTTACAAAACATGTTAATGAGGTAAATCACTCCCACCTTGAATATCAAATTTCTGAACTGACTGCTTTAATTCGTCAGATGGCTGTAGGGCAAATGCAGGCAACCAAAATTAGTGACATATGCTCAATTCCTGGATATCCAACTGATATGTGCTCATCCCTATAAGAAGATTTTACTCATCAAGCAAATGCCATAAGAGGATTTTCTGGTCAACCTCAAAAGAAATACGATCCCCACTCCACTTATTATAACCCTGGGTGAAAAAATCATCCAAATTTGAGTTACGGAAACCAAGGAGGACAAACTATATATCCTTCTCAGCATTTTAACAGACCAACACCTGCACCAACACAACCCTCAAACTCTGGTATGTCTTTAGAAGATATAGTTAAGCCTCTCGCAACTAATATTCAATAATTTTGATAGGAAATGAGAGCGAGCATACAAGATTTGGGAAATCAAATCACTCAACTAGCAATTTCGTTTAACAATTTGGAAGTTCGAATTTCAGGGAAACTACCCTCACAAACGATAGTAAATCCTAAAGAGAATGCTAGTGCAATGGTGTTGAGGAGTGGAAAGGAGCTACGATCAAACCCATCGTCGCCCAAGAAGGTGGAGGAAAAGAAGGATGAAGAGGAAAAGATTGAAGCTGCCAATGAAAATCCTATCAGAGTAAAATCCGATTCCTTTTTGCCTATGAGTTCTAACCCAATTATGTCACCTTTTCTCAGCAGGTTGAGAGGTCCTGGAAGGAAGACTATGAAAAGGAGGTTTGGGAAACTTTTAAAAAGGTAGAAATAAACATACCACTATTGGATGCCATTAAACAAATTCCCAAATATGCAAAATTTTTTAAGGAACTATGCACCAATAAAAGGAAGATGAGAGGTGATGAGAAAATAAGGGTGGGGGAGAACGTATCTGCTATCATCAAGAGATCCTTACCCGAGAAATATTCAGATCCAAATATGTTTATTTTACCTTGTGTCATTGGTTTGAGGAAATTTGAACGTGCTATGCTAGATTTAGGAGTATCAATCAATGTCATATCATATTCTATTTATAATGCTCTAAATCTAGGTCCCTTCAAGGAAACTAGAGTGGTTATTCAATTGGTTGACCGTTCTGTTGTATATCCAGAAGGGATTGTTGAAGATGTTTTAGTGCAGGTTAACGAGTTAATTTTTCCAGCAGATTTTTATATTTTAAAAATGGATGAAGACACCATTACAAATTCAGCACTGCTACTATTGGAGAGATCATTCATGAAAACGGTGAAAACAAAAATAAATGTGCATGAGGGTACATTCTCCGTCGATTTTGACGGCAAGATTGTTAAATTCAATATTTTTGAAGTCATGGGATACCCAAATGAATGTCATTCTATTTGTTCTGCTAACATCATTGATTCGATTGTGCAGGAAATTTTTGAAGAAGAAAATGACACAAATTTTGAATTGGATGCACAATTGAACACCAAGGAGGAGATAACCGAGACTTGTGAAATTTTAGAATCAATATTGGAACCACAACCAAAGTCATTAAATTCGAGTGTGCTATTGCCTATTTCTCACAAGAAATTGTTACCTTCCGTTTTGCGGGCTCCAACATTGGAATTGAAAACTTTGCCGAATCATTTCAAATACGTATACTTAGGTGATGAAAAAACCTTGCCCGTAATCATAGCAAAAGAGTTGACGGAAGAGCAAGAAAGTCGGTTACTCCAAGTTATAAAAGAATACAAGATAGCACTTGGTTGGACCTTAGCTGATATAAAAGGTATTAGTCACTCAATTTGTATGCATCGAATTCTCTTGGAGGAAGATGTCAAACCAGTGAGAGAATCACAATGGAAACTGAGTCCAACCATGAAGGAAGTGATGATGAAGGAAATTCTCAAAATTTTGGATGAAGGCATAACCTACCCCATCTCGGACAACAAGTGGATGAGTCCAATCCATGTGGTACCAAAGAAAACGAGGATCACGGTGATAAGAAATCAAAACAATGAATTGGTATCCATACGAGTGCAAAATGGTTGGTGAATGGTTATTGATTTTAGAAAACTCAATTTAGCCACCAGAAAAGATCATTTCCCTTTACCCTTTATTGATCAAATGTTAGAGAGATTGGCCGAAAAATCATTCTTTTGCTTTCTTGATAATTTTTCAGGTTATTATCAGATTGTGATTGCATAAGAAAACCAAAAGAAAACTATATTCACATGTCCATTTGGGACATTTGCTTATAGGAGGATACCTTTTGATCTATGCAATGCCCCAGGTGCATTTCAAAAATACATGTTGAGCATTTTTTCTGAATATATTGAGATGTACATTGAAGTGTTTATGGATGATTTCACTGTTTATGGTGACTCATTTGATAATTGTTTAGAACATTTGATCAAAATTCTGAAAAGATGCATGGAAACGAACTTAGTTTTGAACTATGAAAAATGTCATTTCATGATGAAGGAAGGCATAGTACTAGGGGATGTGATTTCTTCTAAGGGTGTAGAAGTCGATAAGGCAAAGGTTGATTTGATCAAGAGTTTAGTTTACCCTACAAATGTTAGGAAAATACGTGCTTTTCTTGGACATGCAGGTTTTTATCGTAGGTTTATTAAGAATTTCTCAAAAATTATTCTGTCATTATCTAAGTTACTTTAAAAGGATGTACCCTTTGAATTTGGGAAAAATTGCAAGGAATCATTTGATAAGCTCAAAAACTTATTGACCATTGCACCAATCATTCAACCACCTGATTGGAATTTACCTTTTGAGATCATATGCGATGCAAACAATTTTGCTATGGGAGCTATTCTAGGCCAACGGGTTGATAAGAAGAGTTACGTCATTTACTGTACTTCAAGCACATTAAATGCTGCTCAATGCAACTACACCACCACCGAAAAGGAGCTCTTAGCAATTATTTTTGTTTTAGATAAATTCAGATCATATTTACTTGATTCTAAAGTAATTGTGTATTCCGATCATGTAGTTTTGAAGTATCTATTGGCAAAAAAGGAGTCGAAACCACGGTTGATAAGGTGGATTCTCTTACTGCAAGAGTTTGATTTGGAAATCAAGGATCGAAGAGGAACCAAAAACTTGGTGGTTGATCATCTAAGCAGACTAGTAAAGGAAGAAGAATCACTACCCATTTTCGAGATTTTTTCTGATGAGCAGCTATTTCACTTAATAGGTACAACCTCTTGGTATGCAGATATTGTGAATTATTTGGTCACTCGTATTTTGTCCAATCACCTTTGTAAGTTAAGGAAGGAACATATTATATATGGGATGAATCTTATTTGTGAAAATTTTGCTCTGATCAAATAATTAGGAGGTGTGTCCCAGAAAATGAACATAAATACATTGTAACATTTTGTCATAGTTATATTTGTAGAGGACATTTTGGGCCAAAGAGAACTGCTAGAAATGTTTTAGATAGTGTATTATATTGGAAAACTTTATTTAAGAATGCTTACTTGTTTTGTAAGAATTGTGATAGATGTCAGAGAATAGATACTTTGTCCCATAGAAATGAGATGTCTCAAACTCCTATTCTTGTTTGTGAAATATTTGACATATGGGGTATTGATTTTATGAATCCATTCCCTTCATCTTGTGGATATGCTTACATATTCTTGGCAGTTGATTTTGTGTCGAAATAGGTGGAAACAAAAGCCACAAGGACTGGCGATTCTAAGTCTGTTGTAGGTTTTATCAAATCTAACATTTTCAGCAGGTTTGGAATTCCTAGAGTAGTCATAAGTGATCAAGGGAGCTATTTCTGCAATTGTGCAGTCAAAACATTGATGAAAAAGTATGGGGTGCATCATCGGATTGTTACAGCATATCATCCTCAAACAAATGGATAAGTCGAAGTTTCTAACTGGGAGGTTAAATCCATATTAGAGAAGACGGTCAACCCGGGGCGAAAAAACTGGAGTTTACGTCTAGATAATGCGCTATGGGTTTATCGGACAACATTTAAAACACCAATAGGGATGTCCCCCTATAGGTTTTTTTTTGGCAAATCTTGTCACTTACCGGTGGAAATTGAGCATAAAACACATTGGGCGATCAAACGTTACAATATGAAAATGGATGAAATCGATAAGTCAAGAAAATTACAATTTCAAGAGCTAAAAGAGTTGAAATTGGAGGCCTATGAGAACTCGAGAATTTATAAAGAAAAAACCAAATCATTTCACGATAGTTTGATCTTAAGGAAACAGTTTGAGGTTGGGCAAAAAGTGTTTCTATACAATTCTCGACTCAAATTCATGTCAGGTAAGTAACATTCTCATTGGGTTGGTCCATTTATTGTTACTAATGTGTCTTCTCATAATACAGTGGAAATTAAAAGTCTTGACACAAATAAGATCTTCAAGTTGAATGGATATAGGTTGAAGATATTTCATGATGATATAGAGATTTCTATAATATTGGACATTGCATTAAAGTCTCCAGATTATTCTTCCAACTAAGTTACCCATAAAAACTGTCAAGCATAACGACATTAAATAATTACGTTTGTTGGGAGGCAACCCAAAAATTTTAAGAGTTTTATTTAGTTTAGAGTATTTTTTTTTTAATTTCATTTTGGATATTTTATTAGTGTCATTTATCTCTTCTTTAAATTTTTACATGTGCCCGGCGATTTCCCAAGCAAAGTCCTAGATAGAGCAAGTCAGAAATTTGGATAGAAGCAGTCCTCGTGTTAAGGCGTGATCACACGGTTTCAAGAATTGAAATTCGCTTTGAGCAAAAACAGTCTTTGCATTAAGAGATGATCACACGATTTTCAGGAGAGGAATAATTTTTTTTTTTTGTAGAAACACTCTCTCTTTTACCAAATGATCATGTGGTTTTTTCTTCCAAAAAAAAAAGTGAGAAAGAGGGGTGGCGAAAAGAGAGAGAGAGAGAGGAGAGAGAATACCATCATCTTCACATTTCTTCCTTGCGATTTCTCTGCGATCATCGATCTTCTCCTTCGCTTCAATCGAACCTCCATCATCAATCATTCCCTTTGGCTCGTCAATCATCATTCTCGTTCGACCTCATCGTCAAACCCTAGTTTATCCATTATTATCTTCACCGAAAACAACCCCCCTCCTTTGTTTGAACCCCTAGTCGACCAAGAGCCCTCACCAATCACCACCATCATCGATCGACAATCGCATCACCATTGATCGCTCTTTTCGATTGAAGACTCAAATCCTCATTTCGATCGCAAACCCCAATCGATCCCAAATCCTCTTTTCAACCGAGAAGGTTTCTCATTCCATCATCGTTCGATCATCGTTCATTCTCATCAATTGAAGGTTTCTTTATCGCAATTTCATTCTTCTGCGGCCTTTTGCGATTTTGGGTATTCTCAATCAGGGACTCGAATTTGATCGACAGCCTCTGTCTCGTAAGTTTTAGGTTTCGATCGAAACCCTAATTTCTATTCCATTCTCCTTCCATTCGAAACCCTAGCTTCAATTCCCTTTTCGATTAAACCCTAGCCTCTCTTTTGATTGAAACCCTAATTGCTTCTGTTCACTCTTCATAACCCTAGATCTACTTCGAACCTCCCAAATAACTGAAAGAAAAGAGTTGCTGAGCATAGGTATGGACTCCGAGATCGACATCCTATTTCATCTCAACCCCAACGACCACGACTCGTGAATCCCTACGGAGACCCAATATCACTCTTATCTGAGGAACAACCTTCTCCATCCGCAACTTCTTCCATGTATTCATCCCCATCTTCCCCTGTAGGCCCTTCACTACAGCAAGAATCACGTTCTAGCCCTCAAATGCCACTGTTACATCCTCTGGCGTCAACACTACAAATGAGCCTCCTTCCCCTTCGATAGAACTTGAAGAGTTACCATTCGTAGACCAGCAAGCGCCATCCTCTTCAAGCAGACCTAAATCGTGCTCTTGAGTGTCCTTAGGGGAGTTTTCTATCTTTCTCATTTTCTTTTTTTCATTGTCTTCCTTTATAGCTTTGCATTTTTTGTTTTTATCTCTCTTATTGTATTAGGTACTTTTCTGATTATGGTTTTTGGATTAGTATTGTGCTAGTTTATGAGTTTCATTAGTGTTGTGTCCAAATTCCTTAACCTTTTGCATACATTGAGGATAATGTCGAATTAAGGTGTGGGGGAGGATATTCATGTCAATGTTATTTCTTCTATTTTCCTTGGAACTTCGTACTCTTTTGATGTTTTGTCTAAAAATTATTTTTGAATTAGTATACGTTGTTGATTTGAGTTGAAATGCATGAATGAAACAAGTGTGATTAGTTATTTTTGAATAAAATTGTTTTGAGTGTTTCATTGATCTTGATGATTGAATTAAATGAAAATGTAATAGATTTGATACAAAAATTAAACAATTTTGTGAGCTTTTGAGTCTTGAGAATATACAATCATCTTTACTCTAGTTTTCCTTCGTAAATGTTTATCAATCATAATATGTTTATTTTAAAACTTGCTTTACTATGCATTTTGACACCACATTCATGAGTTCATGTATTAATATGATGGGAGCATTTAGATTTACCTCCTTTTAGCTATCTTAAAAAAATCTTCCCGTGCATATTAATCTCCCTAGTAAATCCAATTGAGCCAATACCATTTTTCTTTGTTTATAACATCATCAATTGACACATAACTTTCTTTTTATACTTAACCTTCTTTTTTATTCTTATTCTTATATCAAAGAAACATGTGATTAGAGATTGAATGAGTGGTTATTTGTAAAAGGGAATGAGATAATTTATTTTGAGGATTGTTTTTAGAGGTTCAATCATACGATTTGGGGTGATTAGTTTATGTACTATGTCTTTATTTATCTTTGAGTTTGTTATCTTAAAAAAACAATAAAAAAAGCAAAAAAAAGCAAAAAAAAAAAAAAAAAAAAAAGGAAAAATTCTCAAAAAATTGAGATTGAGGAATTTGAAAAAGAAAAAATTTTTAAATTTTTGATCGAAAAATGAGATAGTCTTGATTAGGTTATTTTTCTTTGGGTTGATTATACTTCATGATATGATATATATTTAATAGTGGGAAATGGTCTTGTGTTCCGTTTTGATATGCTTTCTTTGATATACATCACATATCACATTTACCCTCTTATCCCACTTATATCTAAGCCACGTTACAATCCTTGTAAAGATCCCCCAGATTTTTGTTTTGAATTCATATAATTAGCAAACTTATGATAATGACATACTATACTTTGATTTTGAGAGTTATTAAAAAATTGTCTTAAACACTTTGAGTGTATAGAGTGAATCCTTTGTGAGGGTATTGGATCTTGATATATTGAATTTTGATAAAATTATTGAATTGATGGAATGCTTATGTTTTCTCTTAAGATTATGATACTATAATCACATATTCTCTGAATTGTTATTTTGATTTGAATTTTTTCAATTAGTGCTGATTTAGGATTGTTTGAAGATGAATCGAAGGAGGAGAATGAGTGAAAAGGAAAATAGTTGAGTGACATTAATATAGTAAACGTTTGAGGACAAACATTGGTTTGGTGTGGTGGAATTTGATAATATGCAAAATGTTAAATTTATTGTTGGTAATATGGTTTTATTTTGTGTTGGTTAGTACTCTAATAATTGTTTTTTATGATTTTTTATTTTAGATAATTAGATCAAAAGATTTAGACAAAATGAGTTTAAAAAGATAATTTGGAGATAAATAAAACAAGACATCATATTGGGCCTATGAAAAAAAGAAAAAACTTGATTTTTAGTTTTAATTAATTTTAATAGAAATTTACTTTAGGTAAAATTATTTTTAGGAATTAAAATTTTTATTTTTCTATTTTAGAGGAGTCAATCATTATCCCTTGGATGGAAACTTTTAATAGAATTAGAATTGCCTGAGAAAGTAACCCTCATGGATGTCAATTGCACATTTAAGGAGGGGAGGCGGCTGTTGTGCACTCCTTCTTCTCCTCCCCTAGATTAATTTTTTTACTTTCTTTTAGTTTTTGTAAAAGATTCAAGATCATGCTCACTATTATGAGTGACTAGTTTATTTTTTTAATTCAAGGAGAATTTTCATTCGATTATTTTCATTATGAGGTTATGAATTTCATTTAATTTCTTACCCTTTTAATTCAAGTATTCATTGATTCATTATTTTATTTACATAAAAGATTGGTATTGGTTAATCTGATAATTTAATTCAATATTAATTTTTCTATCGTTATTCAGGATTTCAATGATCCGTAATTGTCATGAATGAATGGTATAAGAAGTAACTAGATTATTTATATTTATAGGTCTGTTACCAATATTCATGTTTAATTTAGGGAATCAATGGAACAAAATTAAATAATTATGACTATCTCAATTATTTATATTTTCGTTTAACTGTTTTCACAGAACTTAATACTGTCATTATATTGATATGGAACGCTATCGTGTCCAGTCGATTAATGATAAATTTCGATTGGATGCTAGATTTGGTCGATTAAATTAGGAAAACTCAAAATTTATTATGACTATCCTAATAAATCTAAGGTTAAATGTTTGAATTGCGAGATAATTATTTTTTTAACCGATGATCAGTGAAATAATCGAATGTATGAACCCTTGGATCAGTACTTGATAGATTGAATTTTCTTTTCTACTTTTCAGTATTTTACATTATTGATTTATTTTTTAATTCTAGGCTATTAATTTTTTATTTCGAAATTTATTCGAAAGAACCTCCATTTTGATTTTGACATTAACTAAGAAATTAAGTCAAATTAGTTTTCATGAAATTCGACCTAGTATCACTATTGTTACAAATTTGTTACATTGGGGGAATCAGTATAATTTGAGAGTTTTGACATCCCAACTAGGATTTTGACCGAAAAAGAAGAAAAAGAGATGATTTTAAAAAATTTATCTAGACAAAACAATTAATTAAAAAGGAAAGTTTTGAAGGTTTTTTTTGAAACTTTTCATATCTAACTTTTTAATTCTATCAAATCAATAAATTTTGAGGGGAAAAGGATTTATTTTTAAAATTATAAATATTAAATTTATTTTTATATTTTTATTTTAAAATTTTAATAAAAAATAAAAAATAAATAAAAAATAAATTTATACATTTTTTGATTATATTTATTTCCTTCCACTCGTTTAAATTTTTTATTTTATTTTTTATTTCCTTCATTTTCAATCACATATTTTATTATCAAACGCGCTTCTTAATTTTATCTTCTTTTTCTTCTCTTTTCCACCATCTTACTTCATTTTTTTTCCTCCATTTTCTATGAGATTGTCAAAGAGATCATAAAATTATTGTATCTCTTTTTAACAAACAAATGATGATAGCTTAGCATAGGTCATTTAAAAAATGTGCCACAATATGATGAAAGTATTATATTTTTAATTGTATGAAACCCACTTGAAATATTAATATGAAAATTATCTCACATATCTACAATCACGTATATAACAGCTCTCTTCGCTCCTCTTTCTATAAGGATCAAACTTTGATCCGCCATGCTCTTAAGCAAAACCAAACCATTGACACCGTCACTTTATGTATAATAATGCTTTATGGTGGTCAAATGACAATTAAATATCATTAATTTTTTATTTTGGTTTTCTTTATTTGTGAGCAATACTTTTGAAGCATATTTATCTCGTTTTTTGGAGCTAACAAGGTTTAGGAATATTGATTTGGTACATGTAGTGAAAAAAGATAATTAATATACTAATCTCATGAATAAATTAGATTCCAATCAATATGATTTTATTTATTATTAGAAAATTTTTTCACCAATAAGTTATAATTCAGTTAATATCATTTTTTTTTTTTAAATTTAGAATTTGAATCTCTTTTATATATATTAAAAAAAAAATTTAAAAAAATCTTTTTCATGTGGGTTGGGAAGATTACTTCTCGGTGGTGATTGCATGGGTGTTTCTTTTGTAGATCTTAGGCCAATTTAACTACCTCAATTTTACTTTGTGTTTTGCCGCTAAATTTATTAAGTTAGCATGATTCATGTTTGTCAAACATGAGAGGTTCACCTCATTCAGTCCTGTGCTCACCGATCGAAGGATCTGGGTAATAAATAAACCACCGCTCGATACAGAGATCTTGGTATGGTGTTGGTAGGTTGGGTAGGTCCCAAAAAGGTCAAAAGATTGATTAGCATTTAAGTCTCCCTCATTAACGGCCACGATTGCGTTTGTCGGGATGATTAAAAGATCACTTTATGATCAGATTAGTCTACTCCACGCAGTCCAATTACCTTTTTCCTTGTTTCACTCACTTGGACAGCATATTGTATGCTCACTCCTAATCAAGCGCGTAAATCGCACGTTACAATCAGAGGATAAAAATGGAAAAAATTATTTATTTTTCGCACTTCAGTAATTTACTTCAAGGTCTACTCGAATATATATATATATATATTTTTTAACACTTGACCGGATTATTTTATCGTACCCCTATAATAATTTATAACCGTAGTATGGTTATTCAACGGCTATTATATTATATTATATATATATATATATATATCAATATTCACTGATATAATTAATAAAAAAAATATTAAAACGATAAAAAATCTTTCACCAAACTAATTTAAAGTATCAATTGAAAATATATAAATTAATATAAATATCACGATAGCAACAATATAAAATAAACTATTATTATAGATTATTACTTTTACTCTATTGAAACTAAATGACTTTTTATTAAAAAATTTAATAACTAAAATCACTACACTTAATATAGAAATTTTAAAAATTCAACAACATAAAAAAACATAAGTGACTTTTACTATAGTTTTGAAATCTAATTTCATTGTGTCGTATAACACTGTATTTGTAATTTTGATTATTATATTTTTATTATTATTAAGAACATGCTTGGTAGAAGGAACAAGGTGTGAAAAATTAACCCTTAAAATTTTTCCTTTTTTAAAAAATATTTGTGATGGAGATGGGTTATAACTCCACAGATATCAACTCTTTTTTTATTCAAATAATAGCCGTCGATGGGCGGATTCACCTGCAAAAACTGCCGGAGGGTGCTCCGGCGGGGAGACTCCGACGCTCAAATCAGTAAAAAACGGTTTTCGATTGAAAGAAAACAAACTGAGAGTTATGGGAAAGTTATTCTCTGTGATCAATGTACCTCATGTGTTAGGTTTAGAGAGCGTACCTGATGTCGAGAGTTTTGAGATCTCTTATACCTGTTAGAGTCATACGCCGCTGAGGGCCTTCTACCCTACCATCGCTATGAGCTTGATCTTCATAGAATGTCTTACGAAAAGGTCGGCAAAGCTCTTGAGTTCTTAGGTTTGAAGGTAATATTTTCATCACGTCTTTCGAGTTCTTCTTCCTCTTTTATCATTTGTTAATTGGGTTTTCTTCGCAGACCATGACCCTTGCTCAATTTCAGGGACAGCAGGGGAGGCAAGTAATAAGCCATTTAAAGGGACGGCTTTGACCCGTCCGCGGGAATCAGTCTCCCTTCGAGAAGGAGAGTCTTTGGCCACTGAAAACACACCCGGTGCCCTACTCAGTCAGAAGGAAGAGGAGTTGAGATCCCTTCGATTGGAATTGGTTCAGTGCCAAGGGTAGTGCGAAAGGCTGAAGTCAGAGGCTCTGGTGCACAAGAAGTTGGTTCAGTTTCGTAAGGAATCTCTTCGAACGACGAAACGTAAGATAACGGAATTTGAGGAGTCCTGTGTAAGGGAAGTTATTATCCACAAGGATTCCCATCGTAGACTAGCCGAGAGATTAAAATGCACCGAAAAGATAGTCCGTAGTATGAATTTAAGTGATGCTCTGCCCTTAATCGAAGCAGAGATTGATACTCAAAATCCGACTGTATAATTTATGCTCAAGATTCTGTACTAAGTGGCCTCCGTTCGTTTAATGAGAAATTCTTGTATTTTTCTGATAGAAGTCATCTTCTTTGTTTCTCACTGCATTGTCTCAGTAGAATTAAGGGAACTTAGATCTTTCGTCTGACTCAGAATTCTTACACGGGATGTTCATGCTCGTTGGTTCGAAAAGTTGTACCACTCGTTAGTGAAGTACATGATCAACAGGGGCCGAGCGGCTGAAACCTTCTGTACGATAGGGAATATTCAAATAGTTGGACCTCGTCCGCCTGTCCAGGGAGTTACATTCCTTATTGACGATGAGTACGAACGATAGATCTTGGACGACTAAAACCCTCCGAGCGATAGGAAATTTTTAAATGATTTGGTCGCGTCCACCCATCCGGAGAATTCATCCCCTACCGACAACGTGTACGAGCGATATTGAGGCCCTCCAAGCGATAGGAAATTTTTAAATGGTTGGCCGTATCCACCCGTTCGGGGAGTTACATCTCCTATTGACGACGCGTACGAGCGATAGATCTTGGGCGATTAAGGCCCTCCAAGCAATAGGAAATTTTTAAATGGTTGGACCATGTCCACCCGTCCGGGGAGTTATATCTCATATTGACGACACGTGTGAGCGATAGATCCTGGGCGACTGAGACCCTCCGAACGATAGAAAATTTTTAAATGGTTGCGTCGCGTCCACCCGTCCGGGGACTTACATTCCCTATTGACGACTCGTACGAATGATAGATCCTGGGCAACTGAAATCCTCCGAGCGATAGGAAAATTTTAAATGGTTGGGCCGCGTCTACCCGTTTGGGGAGTTACATCCCTTATTGACGACGCATAAGAACGATAGATCATGGGTTACTGAGGCCCTCCGAGCGACAGGATCAGGACATGAAAATGTAAGAGATCTGTTAACAAGTGACTTCAAGAACGTGGAAAATATCATTGCAGCTTAGAAAAATACCAGCAATAAAATCCGATTGTTATTTAGGAGCGGAAGTAGAAGGCTCAATCTCATATGATAGAGTCCCAATCCCCAATGATGTTCTAAACTTGATTTTTATATGCTTGGTGCTAGGCAAAATCTCTAAAATGTTTAAACTTGGTCTGCCCAAGATGACGTTGTAGAGCGAAGGGAGGTTTACCACATTAAACATGACGGGAGCCGTTGCATGATTAGGGGGTGTTCTAAGGGTGATCGGGAGAGAGATAATACCCTCGGGATATATCCACTCACCCGAGAGCCCTTTAACTGGGCCCGTATGGGGTTGAAGATAGACAGGAGTGAATCTCATTCGTCCAAAAGCATCCCGATATATGAGATTACAACCGACTCCTTGATCGACAAAGATCCTTCAAACCTCAAATCATCCAATTTTGACGGTTATCACAAGGGGATTGTGCCGGTTCGGGTCGATCCCAATGAGATCTTCGACGATAAAACCGATGACTGGCATTTTTTCACCTTGATGTTTATTGGTGCTTGTTGTTAGGATTTCTTGTAGTGCAGGGGGAATTGCCTTCGGGCAATAGAAAATTGGTGTGATTAGACGTCTGGCCTCATTTTCTGTTGGTCCATTACGGACCTGAAGAATCACCCTATCCCTTCGGTCCGTCGGAGGTCGAGCAGCTTGGTATTCATCCTTTTGGTTGCGTTGTGGCGGTTCACGCCGGTAACAGGCAGGAGGACCTCTTTCCCTCCCGGCGACAAACTCCCATAGTCTTCCTTCACGTACTAGCAATTCCAATTCGTCTTTTGATTTCTTGCGATCATTGGTCGTGTGACCGTAGTCACGATGAAAGTGACAGTATTTCGTTTTGTCTTTGCTGGAATCATCCTCGGTTGATCGTGAGGGGCCATCGAACGTATGACTTGTCTCTGATAAGGGCTAAGACCCGGCCAGGGGTTTCACTCAGCGGGGTGTAGTTGTTGTATCTCCTTGGAGGATGAGGTTTTGTCCGGTTTCTCCCGGGCGAAGACCTCTGGGGTGACTGGTTCCGTTCTTTACAGGTAGTCCGATCTCTTCTATGATCGGATGCTTCGACGTCCTCAACAACAATGTACTTTTCAACTCGAGCGTAAAATTCTTGGATGGTAGCAGGGGTTTATTTATGATAGACACCTTCATGTCGGAGGGCCGCAAGCCTATTAATAGCGCAGCCAATACTATTGAATGATTCAAAGAAGGGACCCTCATCATCTCCTCATTGAACCTTTTTAGGAAATTCCTTGAGGATTCCTCTTTACCTTGGTGTAGTGATAACAAGGCGATGGACTTTCTCTTGACTCTCATGCTTATCACAAAATATGACTCGAACTGTTCGCGTAACTGAGAGAAGATCTTTATACTCAACGGTGGGAGAGAATCAAACCAAGTAAGTGCATTTCCTGAGAGAATAGTGGGAAAGTGCTTGCATATGATTGCATCAGGTATGTCCCTAGAGATCATTACGTTATAAAATGAGTCAAATAATTTCGGGGGTCTGTTGTCCCATTGTATCTCTCCATGGGAGGCAGGATCACGTTGCGAGGCATAGGCTCTGAGGAGATCTTGGAGTCGAACGGTGAAACGTAAGAATAAGAGGGGATTTGATCTCCCTGAGCGTTGGCCTGCTTTAGTTCCTTGGCTACCAGTTGTTCGACCTGCTTTCGAATATCATCAAGAACTGGTCTGGAGTTTTCAGATGCTTTCCCACGTGGGGGCGATGGTCGTCGCTAGGGACATCTAGATCCCCCAACAGATGATTGGACTTCAGGTTTGAGAGCGCGACTAAAGTCCTCAAGTTGTTTGCTCATATCCTGAAGTTTGGATTCCAGTCTTTCCATCTGGGGGCGATTGACTCACTTTGGAATAGGATCGGCCATGGGTTGGACAAGAGTGCGGGTTGTAAGACCTGCTCTTGATGAGGTGATCTCATGGGAGCTGCCTGATCGCGAGTGACTGGATCAGGCGCTGTAAGAGGAGCGACCTTAGAAAGTGTGGCAGTTCGCCCTTCAACAGGAGGGACGACTCTTGAAGACGCTCTGGTTCTCGGAGGCATGATTGTTAAAACAACAGACACTACTCTAATCTGTTTCCACAAACGGTACCAATCTGATGGAGGTGGGTTATGACTCCACAGATACCAGCTCATTCTTGACTCGAACAGTAACCGTCGATAGGTGGATTTACCTGTAAAAATCGTCAGAGGGTACTCCAGTGGGGAGATTCCGACGCTCAAGTCAATAAAGAGCAGTTTTCGATTCGAAGAAAATATACTGAGAGTTATGAAAAAGTTATTCCCTGTGATCAATGTGTCCTATGTATTAGGCTTAGAGAGCGTTCCTGATGTCGAGGGTTTTGAGATCTCTTATACCTATGAGAGTCGTGTGTCGCTGAGGGACTTCTACCCTACCTTCCTTATAGAGCTGATCCGAGAATCTTGGGGGTTAATATTCTGATTTGATCACGATCCTTATTTATCGGGAAAACTTCCGTCTTCGGGTGAGATGCCTACCTTATCTGGAAGATCTAAAATTTGTCGTTATGAAATAGAAAACTGAATTATAGGAAATTCTGACCTTCCTTTAAAATCGCTTGGAGTGCTGCGTACCAATCGATTGCTCGACCGATAAGGGGCTTTCGAGACTTGTCCGGTTAGAAGGCTGACATTTGTTTAATTGATCAAGGTGACTACCTCTGCTTGATGAGTCACGATCGGTTAACGGAGCAACGAGACTCTATCGTTCGGTAGATTCGAGCAACTAAGGCTCTTCGATAGATTGATCAGGGCGACTATGGTCTTTCGGTCGATTGTTGTGGTGGGCGTTTGATACTGATCAAAAGGCATTTTTTGTGGGTTTTTGGAGAATTAACTTTTTTAGTCTGGGTCTTGAACTACGTCCCATCAATTTGGTGTCCATATTTTTATCCTATAAGTTTTAACGAAGGGTAATTTACCTCAAAGTGGAGATAAATGTTAGCCTCATAAAGGGAAAGGTAACAAAGAAAGAAAATAAAAATTTTAGAATAAATGTATTTATAAAGATAATGACAATTAAATGTATTTTCTAAATAGAAAAAACTAAAAAAAAAAAATCTAGAGATAGAAAATTAATATATTTAATTTTAGAGAGAGAATTTAAAATCAATCTACTAAGAGAAATAAAATATGAATTAAATTATTTTTTAGAAAAAGAAAAAAATTAAGTTATTTAATTTTAAAGAGATAAAAACTAAATTTGATTTAAAAAAAAACTTAAAGTAGCTATGTTTAGAGAGAAAATGTGAGTTAAATCAAAATTTTCAAGAAAAAAATAATGTGTTTAATTTTAAAGAAAGAAAAATTAAATTTTATTTGCTAGAAAGAGAGAACTTATAGTAATTATATCCGAAAAGAAAGAACATAGATTAATTGTTTTCGTGAGAGAAAATTAATGTATTTAATTTTAGTGAAAAAAACTAATTTTAGTTTTTGTAAAAACAGAAAACTTAAAATTAATGATTTTGAAAAGAGAAAATGAGAATTAAAATAATTTTCATTTTAAAAAGAAAATTAATATATTTATTTTTATAAAGAGAAATTAATTTTAGTTTTTGTAAAGAGAGAGAACTTAAAATTAGTGAGTTTAGAAGAGAAAATATGAATTACATTGGTTTTTTAGATTTAAAAAAATTAATTTTTTTAAGAAAAGAAATCAATGCATTTGACGAGGGGAAATGTGAATTAAATTAATTTTTCTAGATAGAATATTTTAATATACTTAATTTTAACAAGAAAAGTTAAATTTAATTTTTTTTTAAAAGAATAAAATTTAATAATGTATTTAGGGAAAAAATATAAATTAAATTAATTTTATTATTTAATATTTTTTCTTTAATTTTCACTCTATATATCAAATATTACCTTTATTAAATCAAACAAAAATAAAAAATATTATAAAAATAACATTTACTATTTATAATTTTTTTCCCTTCAAATTTTTCACTTTTACCAAATCCTGCGGTCCCCCGCCGCAAGGCGTTGATCGGAGACGACAAACAAGAAGTACGGGCCCGTGAGGTACGGAGGCTACAAATCTGTTACGGTGTAAACACAACCACTAGATTATGTCCCCCCCCCCCCCCCTCCTTCTTAATGCCGAAGCCTTTAATGATCCCACAAACAATAGACGCGTCTTTCCAGCCTGGCTTCTTCCCCACACTGATTCCCCCCATCCCACCAATCGGAAAAAGGAAAAATTAAAACGACCTAAACAAAGGCACTCAACCGATCTTCCCCTTCTATTCACCCCCCCTCTCATTCTGCTCACTCTCTCACATGACCATGTTTGAGTCCATACACCACCGCTTGTTCCTACTGCTGCTGCTCCAACCTATCATATTCTCCGCCGTGTCAGCAACAGTCAACGGCGGAGACTTACCCAAATTCCGAGAAGCCCCGGCATTCCGAAACGGCAACGGATGTCCCAATACCGACCCATCAACGACCATCCACATAGCAATGACTCTCGACTCCACATACCTCCGAGGTTCAATCGCAGGTGTGTTCTCGGTTCTTCAACATGCCACGTGTCCTCAAAACATCACCTTCCATTTCCTCGCCACTCATCGCCGATCCGAACTCCGCAGCCTCGTCCTCTCCACCTTCCCATACCTCAACTTTTACCTCTACCACTTCGACACAAACCTCGTACGCAACAAAATCAGCTCCTCCATTCGCCGGGCACTCGACGAGCCTCTCAATTACGCACGCATCTACCTAGCCGATTTGCTCCCCCTCAGCGTCAAGCGCATCATCTACTTCGACTCGGATTTAATAGTCGTTGATGACGTCAGCAAGCTATGGAGAATTGATTTGGGCAACCACGTGTTGGGAGCGCCAGAATACTGCCACGCCAACTTCACCAACTACTTCACTAACAGGTTCTGGTCCGATCCGGTTTTCAAACCCGTGTTCCAAATCCGGAACCCGTGTTACTTCAACACCGGCGTCATGGTCGTAGACTTGGTGAGGTGGAGGGAGGGAAAGTGCACGGAGAAGCTTGAGCATTGGATGAGGATACAGAAACGACGTCGTATATACGAGCTGGGATCATTGCCGCCGTTCCTGCTGGTGTTCGCGGGTGACGTGGAGGGAGTTGAGCACAGGTGGAACCAGCACGGTTTAGGTGGCGATAATTTGGAAGGGTTGTGCCGGGATTTGCATCCCGGTCCGGTCAGTTTATTGCATTGGAGTGGAAAAGGTAAACCATGGTTGAGATTGGACTCCAAGCATCCTTGTCCGTTGGATAGCTTGTGGGCCCCTTATGATCTGTTCCGTCACGAGGGCTTGTTTTCCGACAATTGATGCTGATTCGATGCACACGAACCCAACTCACGAGAGAGAGAGAGAGAGGTGTCGGAAAAGACGAAAGAAATCAAAGAGGGAGGAAACAATGATGGCTGAATGACGGACGGCTGAGATTGAGAGGGGTGGCGGGTTTTGTTTTGTTTGTTTCTTCATATGGAAGGAGAAGATGAGGAGGTGGATTTTGATTGGTGCATTTTGGGTGTTTTGTAGTGTAGACTGTATTGTAGATTCTTTGGATGTGGAGCTCTAAGAATGATTAGAGCTCAGTGCTCTGCTCCACCCGTTGGAGCTTTTGATAATCGGATCTAAGTTAAGTTATATGCATGGTGCAATGCAACTAAAATGGCAATGGTGCTGACTTCCAATGCATTACCTGAATCGCATATCAATGGTGCTGGTGGGATTTTCTTCTTCTTTTTATTTTTCTTCACCTTCTATTTGAGTAACATTTAGTCTGTCATCTCCTCTTCATAGAAAGTTGCTTTTACTTAAAGCGGATCACTTTCTCTAATTGTCTCCAAAAGATCCTCAATCCAAAATACATCATAAATTTGGAGAAAAAAGGGGACAATAATTAAGATTTTGACAACCTACCACTTCCCTTAACTTTTAGTTTGTTTATTCTACTTAGAATATTCTTTAACTAAACTATTTTTTAGTAAAATATATAAAATTCTGTCGGTAAAAAACAAATTTCCAAACAAAAGAATAAAATATTTACTAAATTTAATAATTTATTATATTAAAAAACTCAAATAACCTCAATTTTTTCCGAACCGAGCCCAAAGAGCTCAAAGATCTTTGATGAAGAGATATAATCAAACTATGATCAAACTATAATGAACAACAAATTATATCATTAAGATATCTTTACCAAATCACTTGTATTCAAACACTACAAAAAAATAAAACTTTAACGATAGATTTAGCGACGGAAACTGAATCCATCGTTAATTTTAGCGATGAATCCAAATCTGTCGCTAAATTTTGTATTTAATTTTTTTAATTGTAGAATCCGTCCGCCCACCTACCGGCCGCCACGCACCACCGTCTCGACCCCCTACTGCTTGTCCGTCCATGCCCACACCCCGCCAGCCCTTGCCCGCTTGCGCATGACCAACTTTTGCTGTTTTATTTTTTTCTACAGAAAATGTGTTTTTGTCTAGATTCAAACCTGATTTTAAATGATTGTCTGAAACGCTCTTAACTACTAAACCACATTAACTTATTTGATATACTTTTTTTTTTTATTTCTATACTTTTTTTCTAACTCTCACCATTAAAAATATAATTCTCTAATCTAACAAAAATATAAAATACAAAATTATATTTAATAAAAATACAAAATTATATTTAATATAATTACAAAATTATCTTTAAAAAAATCATAAAATTATATTTAAAAAATATAAAATTATATTTAATAAAAATCAATACCCTAATTTAATAAAAATATAAATTATAAATATATATTTAATAAAAACATAAAATTATATTTAATAAAAATATAAAATTATATTTAGCAACGAATAGCTAAATCTGTAACTAAATTTAGTGACAGATTTTGTTTTCCGTCGCTAATTTTAACGATGAATTTTTTTTCGTTTCTAAATTTAGCAACAAATTTTTTTTTATCGCTAAATTTAGCGATAGATTATGTTTTCGTTGCTAATTAGTAACGGATTTCATTTTTCGTCGCTAATTAGCGACGGATTTTTCTTTTCCGTCGCTAAATTTAACAATGAATTTTTTTTAGATTATATTTTCGTTGCTAATTAGCGACGGATTTCATTTTTCATCGCTAAATTTAGCGGTGAATTTTTTTTTGTCTCTAAATTTAGCGACAAAAAAGAAAATCCGTTTCTAAATTTAACAACGGATTTTAAATCCGTGACTAAATTAACCACAAATATTAATTAGCAACGGATTTTGATTTTTGTTGCTAAATTTGTCGTTAAATAGCGACGAATTTTTTCCATCGCTAAATTCTATTGTTAAAATCGTATTCTTTTGTAGTGAAAGTTGTGCTCCATGTATTTTTCACCATTTCTTCTTACAAAATCATAAATTTTGTTTTCATATACATATTATTTTCTTTATTTAAATTTAAATTATTGTTGTTGCTTGATTTTTAACTCTCTCTGCCTCTCTCTAATAGTTGAATTTTAAATTGAAATTGGGATGATTTACTCTACCTAAAAACTCTTCTTAAGTTACAGAGAAATCCATATAAATCCCAAATTTTTGGATATCATATTAAGAAATTATATATATTAAATAAAATAATTATTTTGAGTAATATTACAACAATTTTAGAATAATATTAGTATAGCAAGTGAAGATATCATGTATCTGATCAAACCATGCTTTCTCTTAGTAAATCCAACGAATAGATCGATTTGGCTTTGGGATTCTAATTGAAGAGGAAATGAAAACCCCCCGGGGGGGGGGGGGGGGTTGCTTCTTCCACATGCCTTATCCTCTAGCAGATGGGGATATGGTTAGTCACTGGCCGAGTCATCACATTCCCCATCCAAACCATAAAATTGTAGGATCTATCTTTTATCAATTCTTGAATTTTGTCATCCCAATAAATGAAAAAAGAAAAAGAGAGAATACTAGAGGGGACTGGGAAGCTTCTATTTTAAGTACTATTTTTGGAAAAATAAAAACAAAACTCAATTAATATTGTTTGAGCTTTTTTAAATAAAAAATTATAACTTAAAATCTATTAATATATTTACATATAAAATGATTAATGGATAATTAGTCTAGTTGGTAAAAGTATTATATTCTTTAATCAAGTTTTAAATTTTAAAATTTTAAAATAAAAAAAATTATATGAAGAGAGCTTTCTTAATAATTTAATAATATTTAAATCGAATCAATTAAAATATAATTTAATTATAAAAAAATAATAAATGTAATGTGAGCTATGAATGATGTTTTTGGCTGTTTTGCTTGGAAGGACACATTAAGTTGCTGGGGTAGGTATAAAAGAACATTAGGGTAGCCTGTTTTATTCTAAAATAAGGAATTTAGTTATCTTCACTATTCATACATACCTTCACTTTCAAGTACCTTCTCATACCCATTTTTTTCTTTTCAAAAAATCCCGAATATATGTGGAGGAAAAATGTCCCCATACATAAAGGCAATATTCGAATTATTACCGGCAAGAAGAGTAGGGTAGGGGTGTCTTAAAATCGAAATTCCCTGTACTTTTTGTCTTCTATACAGTGTAGCTAAATTTTATTGATCCACGTCGTTGACTCACAGGTGCTATCTAATTTATAGAAGATTATATGATCATGGTTTATTAAGATATTTCAAGTGATAGAGTTCTTTATTTTTATTTTTTATTTTTTTATTCGATCTCGTTTGATTATATTTTTTTATTATATCAAGAGTACCAAAAGAGACCCTAAAAATGGACCTATATTTGCATTGGCAGCTTGTAGGATTACCTGCAACGTGATCGAAGATCTGAAATAAAAGAGTAAATAGAGCTTTTTTCTTATTTTAGATAGCAATTGGTTCAACCTCAAATCTGGTAGAGACTTAATGAAGAACTAGATAATTTTGTAAAACCTAGCCAAGGGGTTGCATTGGAGTTCCATTTTCTACTTCAATATCCAAGGTGAGACAAACACAGGCTCTTTCGATGATGCCTTGTCTTGCTTGGAGTTGCAGGAGCCGCTAAAATTTTTCCTGGGGTAACATATATCCCGCCGGATAAATGGTACCT
Organism: Dillenia turbinata; assembly: GCA_037126225.1. NCBI lineage: Eukaryota > Viridiplantae > Streptophyta > Magnoliopsida > Dilleniales > Dilleniaceae > Dillenia > Dillenia turbinata. The sequence continues at coordinate 17,923,908 of JBAMMX010000019.1, forward strand.
AGTTGAGGGTAGGACAAAGGAAGGGGGAAATGTTTTTTTTTTTAATTTTTTTTAATATAGATAATACAAAATATTTTAAAAAAATTATGGACTTTTGTTTTCTTTTTCTTTTTTCTTTTTTTACGACTTTCTCTCTTATCTTTTCTTCTCTGTCTGGAAATAAGTGAACATTATTAGGCAGAATTCTGTTAAAGGCGTAAATTTCTTTCAATTTAATCACAGAAGGGGAAATGATAATTTTTATTTTTTTGCAATTGACTACTGATATCCGAAATTCCGACTAATCTAATTTGAACAGTTGTGGGACCCAATTTAGGGGTTAGCTCTCCCAATGTCCATTTTTCCATTTCCAAGGCTTGAGCTCAATATATTGATTAAGAGATTTTAGTATCCCGTCACTAGAACTACATACTTCCTGACATCAAATTAATCCTTTTTTTTTGGGGGGGGGAATGATTGAAATTAAGCGTGATGAAATTCTGTATGTATGCATGAAGGCCCAAAGTTTGCAGTGCTCAATAGATTATTCATAACGGGCTCAAGTATCTGCTATTAGAATTATTACGTTGGGCCGAGTCCAATGCCCCACCTGATTTGCTACCTGAGCCCAAAACAATATCTCGAGGGTGAAAGGTCCAGCCCAAAAAGAGCCAACGTGGCATTTGTGGCCTAGATTTCCCGCCAATCTAGGCAAATTCTCCACGTCCACAAAAATACCTGAAAAAACAGTCAATTTCGAGGGAGAGAGAGAGAGAGAGAGAGAGAGACTCATGAGAGACTCTGAACTTCTTATTCTTCCAATTCAGTTACCCAACTGATAACTCACATCTATGGCAACAGTTGCAGCATCAGGAGTTGGAGGACTCAATAGAGTCAACCTCCAAACTGTAAACTCCAAACCACCATCGCAATTTCTAGGCAAAAAGCTCAAACCCCGCCAAACCCTAATCCACCAGAAACACCAAAACTCGATCTCAAGACTTATTTCCCCAATCTGTGCTTCTGGATTTGAATTAATAGACTTTGTTCGGGATGTCTTTGTCGGAGTTGGCGTAGGACTGCCCTGCACAGTTATGGAGTGTGGTGACATCATATATAGGAGCACTCTTCCCAAGTCCGGTGGCCTTACACTCACTGCTCCTGGAGCTCTGCTTGCGCTTGGTACTGTGTCCTATCTCTGGGCGACACCTGGAGTTGCGCCGGGGTTTTGGGATATGTTTGTTCTTGCTGTTGTTGAGAGATTGTTTAGACCCACTTATAGGAAGGTTTGCTTTTTGGGTTGCTTTTGTTGCTTTTGTTAATGGGTGTTTTTAATTTTTTTCATGGGTATGATTGGATTGTGATTGAAACAGGATGATTTTGTTTTGGGGAAGAAGTTGGGTGAGGGTGCTTTCGGTGTGGTGTACAGAGTTTCGTCATCAAAGAAGCCCTCTTCTTCAAAGGTATTACTCTTCAATGAAATTCCCCTGTGAACTCCTTTCCGCTTTGTAACCGTTCTCTTTGCTTTGTAATGATGAATTGAATCCTCCTCTAGAAATGAACTGTATTATTTTCGGAATCATAGTGGTTGAACATAGTGTATTTGGCAAGTTAAGACTACTTCGTAGTTGTGATGCCGATGAAACATGCCACCAATATGTTGGAAGACAAAATTATTATTTGAAGCAGAATATTCAATGGAGAGAGTAAAGATAAATGTGTGTAGAACTAATTTGTTATATGTATGATGCGAGAAGACAATAAAATATCAGGAACTACTAATTTATATAATGTCATGGTGGAGATGAAGGCTCCAAGTAGCTGTACACAGTTCCGTACAATTTTGTGATATAGGCCCTTTATATAGGCTCCAAAGACATCCGAATAGGTTGTATGACATTTATCACATACACCCCCTTACATTCTCATTAACTCTGTAATATATGCCCCTTTAAATCTTTAGCAAATGATATTGACTCTTGAAGTTCACATATCTTGATATTTTTCACACATTTATTGTGGTTCATATTCATGACTAATGCACATATTAACTATTGAGTTTCTCATGCACACGAATTCTAAATTACTCATATTTCAACAAAATAAACATACAAATTTATTGAGATTGTCGTATGTGTTCACATGGTGCATTTACATGGAATCTTCTGTGTAAGATCATATTAACATACGTGTAACCTATTACAAGGATCATATACCATTTTGGGTCAATCCATTTGTATGCTCATCGCCTTTTTAAAGACGTTCACATGTTGCACCCACTTTACCATCTGTACTTGGTACATGTTTAAAGACATACTCTTCCATTTGGGCGCCCTCTTTATTCCATAGGGAATAATAGATGCTTAAATTTTTTCTACTTGTTCATGTTGTATTGATCATATAATTATGCTGTTTGCTAAAAGGAAGGTGATTTAGTCTTGAAAAAGGCTACTGAATATGGTGCCGTGGAAATTTGGATGAATGAGAGAGTACGACGGGCTTGTTCAAGTAGCTGTGCTGATTTTGTTTACGGCTTTCTTGAGGTGTTGCTCTTTACTACCACATAAATTAAGGGTATCATTATTTCAGTATTTCATTATCCATTTCTCTCATCTTTTCTGCTTCTTTTATGCAATGCATGCTCTATCTTCATGATTTTGTAAGCTATCCATGTTACCATTGTCTTGGAATTGTTTCAGAGTTCTTCAAAGAAGGGTGGTGAGTATTGGCTGATTTGGCGGTTCGAAGGAGAGTTGACACTTTATGATTTGTTGCTAAGTAAAGAGTTCCCCTACAATGTCAGTATCAATTCTTTTACAAGATTATTATCCACTACTGTTCTTTTCTTTGAAAGTTCATCAACTGCATGCCATATCCATTTTGATGCAATCAAGGAATGCGTAGTTTCCCAATCATAATGGTTGATCTGTCTACTTCCTTGTTTTTACATTTTTGCTTTTACTCTTCTTTGTCTGCTTTCTGTTTTACCTTTTTTTTTGTATTGGTATAACACTTCACATATTTGAAAATCATTCTACAGTCCGTAAAAATTTGTGTCCAGATACTTGCACTGTTTGCAATTTACAAATTTGGAGAATAAGGTTTTCCTCAATATTAGAAATGAGATGTGGCAACTAACCTAAGATTCCTTGCATTGTCAGGTAGAGGCAATGATTCTTGGAGAGGTACAGGATTTGCCAAAGGGCTTGGAAAGAGAAAATAGAATCATTCAAACTGTCATGAGACAAATCTTATTTGCACTGGATGGTCTTCATTCAACAGGAATTGTCCATAGAGATATAAAACCACAAAACATTATTTTTTCTGAAGGTAATGATTGTTTTAGGTTCCACATCTATAATTTTGTTAAACCACTTTTGAGTATGAGCTTAGTCAGACTTTGCTACCACCTTATTGACTGCACTAATATGCACCCAGGGAGGTTCATCTGGAAGTTATGGTGGATTAGTAATGATTGTGAATGCAGAAGAGGCACATTTCAGTTGTTTTTAGCTCTACTGATTCTCACCTTCCTCTGAAAATTACACAGGATCTCGCACATTTAAGATAATTGATCTTGGTGCTGCGACAGATTTGAGGGTTGGCATCAACTATATCCCTAAAGAATTCTTATTGGACCCAAGGTATCTCCCTTGACATTGTGTAATTGAGGTGGCTGATTAGCATATGACCTCGGTAGAAATGACTTCACATCTAGAAGTACCTACCCCATGCAGCAGAAATGAGATGAAAATTAATTATTGCTATCTGTTCATCACGTCATCTCAATCATCTGAATCCAAGACAGCTATACTAAGCGTAAACAATTTCTGACTACATAGTTTCCCCATTCAATACCCTGCTTATCATCAATATGAACTCTGTATTTGCATGAATATAGCAGAATTTAGCTTTCTTCATGGTTTGGGTATGCTCATAGCTGGAACTACTTATCTCAGTCAAGCTGGTTGTCTTTGCTCCCTCCTTGAAAGAGGCCACCCTTTCTTGTGATATTGTTCCTCTTGTGCCTTTTGTGGCTGCCATGCTAAAATCTTCAATCGTGTACCCAAAAATTTGATGTGGGGCTAGCTACAGAATTCAAGTTTTTATGATTGTGTTTCTTCCATTGTGAAATACAAGGAAAATGAACATTATTGGTTTTGTGTTTTTCAGATACACTGCACCAGAGCAATACATCATGAGTACTCAAACACCGTCTGCACCCTCTGCTCCCGTTGCAACTGCACTGTCCCCTGTCCTATGGCAGGTGCCTTTATTTATTTATTTTCCTCCTGAGAATTATCCCAGCTTTAAGATGATGCAATTCATTTCTATTTTTGGGCAATGAAGTTCATTTCCAGTTTCCTGACAGTATTCATCTTCAACAGATGAATTTACCGGATAGATTTGACATTTACAGTGCGGGGCTTATATTTCTACAAATGGTGAGTTTGGAACAAACTAGTGAAAGTTTAGCTATTGCTTTCTGTGATTACTAATCTGTTGCAAGCTGCAGGACTTCTATTCATGGTACGGAATCCTAATTTAGGAGCAATTCTAGCCTAGATAGATAGTACCACAAGCTGAGCAGTCTCAGCCCTATGTCCAGTGGTCCATTTCTGCACTATAAATTCATCTTGGACTTGCCTTTGATATAACAAAGCCGATCAAAACCGCCGTTGTGAAACATATTGCATAATTAACTGATACAGGAGAATGTATCTATGAATACTTTAACCATGTTATATATGTAGTGACCTATTATCTAAATTGGTCTTTCCTCCATCAAATCCAACCCCCCCCTCCCCCGGGGGGTTTTTTTTGGGGGGGGGGTAATGCTTCATTTTCTCATTTGATAGGTGTAACTTAAGGGGTTCAGGCTGATGTTTCCCCTTAAAACGAATCTCGTCCTTCAGCAGTAGTCACGGTTACACTCCTGCATGAAGATGGGATAGAGTAAGAGATTTGATTAAATGCTGTAATTTGTTATTGGCCCAAAATGAATCTGGAAATTTAGTGATTAATTGATTTTTGAACTACCATGTCTGAGCAAATTGTTATCTTAAATTCATGCCAGTTCTTAAGTTACAATCCATTCTTTTCTTGCAGGCATTTCCATCTATACGTACAGACAGCAACCTCATACAATTCAATCGACAGCTGAAGAGATGCAACTATGACTTAAATGCATGGAGGAATACAGTCGAGCCACGTGCAACTCCTGATCTCCGTAGGGGCTTTGAGTTGTTGGATTTAGATGGTGGGATAGGTTGGGAGCTGCTGACCTCAATGGTTCGCTATAAGGCCCGACGAAGACCTAGTGCTAAAGCTGCAGTAGCTCATCCATATTTTGATAGGGAAGGCCTATTGGCATTGTCCTTCATGCAGAAATTAAGACGACACCTCTTTCGAACTACCCAACAGGAGTACGGAGAAGCTGCCAAATGGATTACAAGGCTCATGGCAAAATCAGGAACAGAGAAAGACGGTGGCTTCACCGAGGCTCAACTCCAAGAGCTTAGGGTTTGTACCCAAACTAGAGTCTGAATTCATACACTGGATTGTTTGGATGTTTGGGTTTATCCATTTTACAATTTCTGGGTGCAGGAATTGCAGCCGAAGAAAAAGGCTACTGCTCAAAGGAATGTACTCGCATCAGTTCTTCGGCTTCAGAGGAAGATCATAAAGACACTGAACGAGAGCATGGATGAACTTAATCAGCGTAGAAAGAGCCTGTGGTGGAGCAGATGGATCCCCAAAGAGGAATGAACATTTTGTAAATATTTTCTTTCTTCTCTCTTTTTTGCATTGCATTTTTCTTTTAAATGCTTTTGTAAATTTTTGTGAAGCCCTCTGTAACTGACAGTTGTTGGAATCATATGGTGTCTAAAGATGTAAACGAAAGCTAATTATTTAAGCATATAGAAAATATAATCACAGTCATTTGACCGCAACTGAGTGCTTGTTCATCAATTCTATCTGTTTGAAGCAGTTCTATTTGTTCTCAAAGATTCTTGATCAAAGCGCCCTCTCTCTCTCTGTCCCCCCCCCCCCCCAAAACATAAGGACTGAGATTTTAACTTCAACATAAAATTCTTAGAAGCTACTAGCTAATAGTCTGATTAATGGAAGGTCAACTACTTGCCCTTGACACCACTCAAGGGTGCAAATGGTACATGTCCCCCGACCACATCCTTCAGGGGCTATGATTACCCCCAATAAAATAATAAGCATTGTTATAATTCAAATTAAATAATCTAATATAGAGAACTCATATGGTAACTCATGCAAGAGATAGTCAAGCTACATCTTTATATAGTGTCATTTAATCTCTAAGCCATTGTTATGCCCAGCATCATCTCTTTTCAAATGTGAGAGAGAGAGAGAGAGAGGGCTCATCTCGACTACATCCTTTAGGGGCTAATCTTAACAATACACACTACTATATCAAAAGCTTGGGTTCTTAAGCAAAAACCCTTGCTGGCTTTCAAGTCAAATGTCGACGGTTTATATAGTAAAATACATCTCGATTACTTACAAGCTTCCTCTTATATAAGCACTAAATATCATTAAGAGCTTAAGAATACATCTGTGTTTGCAATAACCTATAATTCTCTGATGATCCCACATGGGAAATCCATTAGTAGACGTTTTCTTTTTAAATAAAATAATAATATAAATATAGGCATTATATATATATATATATATACACCACAAAATCTATTAAATACACAATATATTTTACTAATTATTATAAACTCTTAAAAACTTGGGTGGATATCCAATATATATGAGAAGTAAATTTTTTAAAATGATACGCATGATACTTATATTCTATTAGCAGTATCTTTTATATGTCAATATCGTAATATAGAAATATCACATATTTGAAAGAATATTTGATTTTAGAATCTTCTAATTATATACACGTTCCAAGTTATATAAAACCCCCTTTTGTAATTTCATTCAATACATAAGAGAATAAAAAATCTTTTTCTCTCTTTAGTTTCTTCTTATTAGTATTTTCTTTAATTTACAATATGTTATCAGTACAAAACTCTACCCAACTGAGTACGAAGTTTTCACCGATGAAGAATAAGTTATCTTTGTGTGAATTTTCTACAACTTTTATTTATTAATTTTATATAGAGATTTTATTGAATATTATGATTTTTTCAAAATATACTCTGTAATTGCAGTTTAGTTTGATCTTTCACATTAGCAAAAAAATTACCATAGTTTTGTTGTGTTCATTGTTTTCTTAATTTAATAATCTTATTATCGAATAATAAGTATATAGGCCTGAAACCAGATTTTGTGGATTAAAGGTCCAAAGATCTTTTATAAAATGTAAATTTGGTGTAGCAACACCACGTATTTAATCAATAAGTTTTCATTATATTTATTTATTTATTTATTTATTTATTTTTCATCACTTGTTATAATTGATAATGTCGTACATTGCGAAACTCAAATTTGTGGCTCTTGATATTATAGGAAATAATTATTTATCATGGATGTTAAATATTGAAATGCATCCAAATACAATGGATTTTGAAGACACCATTAAAATAATTTGAACGAATAATAATGATAGAAAAGTATAACTATCTAAAAATGGTTGTTCTTATGATAGAAAAGTTTTGTAGAGAAAATATTATTAGAAAATATATGTTAAAAAGTTCTCTACTTTTTATGTCTCAAATTTGCTCCTACATTAACAACATTGGAAAATGGATTCAAAATATTCTAAATTAATTTTATGTCCCATTGTGGCTGAATAAATATTATTGATAAAAATTCATGAAACTCGACCTACTGGTCATAATCCATTCTCTAAAGCGAATGCGATTAAATATTATTATAAATAGGGAAGATGTTATGATTGTAGTGATTATCGTGATTATGCAAAAATTATCAAATCACAAGAAGTGGTTATGCAAATTTATCAAACCACTAGAAGTGGGACAATAATGATAAGAAAAAATAAGATAAGTTTTCAAAATATACTGAGAATATCATGAGATTAATAAAAGGCTAGAAAGATGAGTGTCTCATTGACAGTGTTGTGATATATACAATACTCAAAAAATATGAATTACTTCTCTTGCCTGAAATTAGGAGAAACTATTGTTAATACCATAAGTGATAGTGCGAAATTAATTGAAATCTCTGGCGGAGCACAAATATATCTCCCTAAATAAAAAATTGACCACTTGATTGGCGATGGGAGTGTCCAAAAGTAAATTTCTTAGAACTCACTAAAACATAATTATATTTTATTTTAAATGTATTGAATTTTAAAATATTTGTTATATTTAAATATTTTATTGATCTATTTATTTTAAATAAATATATTTTTTATCACAAAAATATATTTTTAGAATTCACTGATATTAACATTGTTATAAATTCTAAAACATTGTTTATTTATTGAAAAATATAGATACTATCTTGGTTCGATTCGCGATAAATGATGGAGATATATATCTCGCAAATAGTGTCACTATACACAGAAATATTTTTCTTATCTGATAATACAAGCGACAAATATTAATACTATTTCTGATAATAAAAAAATTGATAGAAGATTCTGGAAGAGTTAACATATTATTGTCTAGAGAAACTAAATTTGAAATTGATGAAATATTATACTCTTTCAGGTCTGAAAGAAATTTATTGAGTTTTAAAGATATTCGTAAAAATGAGTATTATATTAAGATAACGAGTGAAGGAAATGTTGAGTACCTTCACATTACGAGCATAATTCTAGTGATAAAAGGATATTAGAAAAATTACTGACATATTTCTCCGATTTGTATTATATATACATTAATGTAAGAGAAGTATATACAATAGTAAACTAGAAATTTACTAAATTGAATGATTTTATTATTTGGTATGACCGATTAGACCATCCCGAATCAATAATGATATGAAGAATTATAAATAACTCGTGTTGATATTTTTGGAAGAATCAGAAGATTTTTCAATTTAATAAATTTACTTGTATTGTTTGCTTTTAAGACAAATTAATTGTGAGATCATCACCAGTTAAAATAAATTATGAGTCTCTTGAATTTTGGAACGAGTATACGGAGATATTTGTGAGTTTATAAACCCACCATATGGACCATTCAAATATTTTATGATTTTAATTGATGCATCAACTAGGTAATTATATGTATCATTATTATCAACTCGCAATCTGGTATTTGCGAAACTATTTGCTCAGTTAATTAGATTACAAGCACATTTTCTAAATTATCCAATCAAAAAAATTCATCTTGATAATGTTAGTGAATTTACATTCTAAAGTTTTGATGAATACTATATGTCGATTGAGATAAGTGTATAAAATCATATAGCCCAATTTCACAATCAAAATGATTTAGGAGAATCACTTGTTAAGCGTATTCAATTGATTTCAAGACAATTGTTTATAAGAGCAAAACTATCAGTTTTTGCTTGAGGACATATTGTTTTCCACACAGCAACACTTATTTACAACTAGTCAACAAGTAGTAATAATTTTTTTCATTATATTTGATTTATGGTTAGGAATCAAATATATCTCATTTGAGGATTTTTAGATGTACAGTATATATTCCTATCACTTCACCACAACGAACTAAGATAGAATCTCAAAAGAGATTGAGAATATACGTTGAGTATGAATCTCGATCGATTATTAAATTTATTAAACCCATGACTGGATATTTGTTTACAACTCGTTTTACTGATTGTCATTTTGACGAGTCTGCTTTCCCAATATTAAGGGGAGAAAAGAATAAATAGCCTGAAAATAAAATGAGTTAGAATGAATCATCGTTATTTTATTTTGATCATCGAATAAAGTAATGTAAATTGGAAGTTCAAAAATTGATTCATTTACAAATTTTAACAAATCAATTGCCAAACGCATTTGCTGACCATAAAAGAAAGACTATGTCACATATTCTGACTGTTAATACTCCTATTATAATTGATATCTCTGAAAGACAACATAATATTACTAATAAGTTTAAAGTGCCCACAAAACGTAGTAGACTAATTGATTTCAGAGATAAAAATTCTTGAGATAAAAAAGGAGTAAAAAAATTAAATGGTCTGAATGAGAATATGGTATGTTCTAAAAGTGTACCACCCATGGACAATGATATTAAGTATATGGAAAAATTGATAATCATGAAATATCAATAAGTTATGTTATGGCTAAAGAAATGTGAAATCGAAATAATGTCAATATTGATGACATTTTTTCATATCACATAGCAATGAGTATTAAGAATAAAAATGAGAATTTTGAATCAAGGTTTATTGAGGAATGCAAATATAGACATGATTGGCCAAAATAAAAAGATATAATTGAGGCAGAATTGAAATCCCCTGACAAAAGAAATGTTTTCGGACCAATAGTTTGTACATTTATTGGTGTAAAATCAGTGAAATACAAATGGGTCTTTGTGTGAAAACGAAATGAGAAATGTGAAATTCTGGGATACAAAGTACGTTTAGTTGTATAAGGATTTTTGTAAAGATTCGATATTGATTATGATGCGACATATTCTCCTGTGATTATGTAACTATCTTTCGATTTTTAATTAGTCTGGTAATACAAAAGAGACTCGATTTACGTTTAATGAATATTGTTACAGTTTATTTGCATGGCCTATTGGATAATGACATTTATATGAAATTCCTAGAAAAATTTAAGCTGCTAGAAGAATGTAATTCTGATTCTCGAGAACATTACCCAATCAAATTAAACAAATCCTTATACGGATTAAAACAATCCTGTCACATATGATATAACCACCTTACTAAATATTTGTTAAAGAAGAGATATAAGAATGATCCCGTTTGCCCATGCATTTTTATAGAGAAATATGGATGTAATTTTGCTATTATTGCAGTATATATTAATGAATTAAATATTATTAGGACTCTTGAAGAGTTCTTGAAAATAGTAGAGTATTTGAATAGAGAATTTGAGATAAAAGATCTCGGAAAGATAAATTTTTGTATTGAGTTATAAATAAAAAATTTAAAAGACGGAATTTTTGTGCATCAAACAACTTATATACAATAAGTGTTAAAATAATTTTATATGAATAAGCACATCCATTGAATACCCCGATAATTGTGAGGTCACTTGATTAAATAGACCCTTTCCAATCTTGAGAAAATAATGAGGAAATTCTTGATCTTGAAGTACTTACTTAAGTGTAATCAGAACACTCATATATCTTGCTAATCATATATGACCTGATATATCATTCTCTGTCAACTTATTAAGTGAGATGTAGTTCTTGTCCAACCTGAAGACAATGGAATGAGATTAAACATGTACTTTGTTACCTACAAAGTACAAAAGATATGGGTCTGTATTTTCTTAAACTATCAAAAACAGATTTGATTGGTTTTGCAAATGCAATGTATCTATTTGATCCTCATAATACTTGATCATAAACTGGATTTGTGTTCATATATGGTGGTACTACCAATTCATGATGATCTATGAAACAAACAATAATAGATGCATCCTTTAATCATACTGAAATTTTGGTAATCCATAAAATTAGTCATGGATACGTATAGTTAAGACCTGTAATTCAGAACATATAAGGGGCTTATGATTTATCTTTAAGAAAAGAGATACCGAAGGTTTTATATGAGGATAATACGGCATATATCGCCCAACTCAAAGAAAAATATATCAAAAGTGATAAAAAAATATATATTTCACCAAAGTTTTTTTTCACTCATAAACTTTAGAAAAATGGTGATATAGATGTTCAACAAATCCAATCAAATGAGAATTTAGTATATTTATTTATGAAATCCCTATCAACTACTAACATGACAAAATTGGTGAAAAGGATTGGAATATATAGGTTCAAAGATTTCAAAGGATATTCTCAACGGAAGGAGTAAGTATATCATCAAACACTTTGAATATTTTTCCTTTATTAGGATTTTTTTCCCACTAAATTTTTTTCTAGTAAAATTTTAACGAAACTTATTTTCTATGTAATAGACATCTAAGGAAAAGTGTTATAAACCCTAGGAAATATGAGTGAATGTCCAATATATGGAAGGTAAATATTTTGGAAGGATACACATGATACTTATGTTCTGTTAACAGTATTTTTTATATGTTAATATCACACTATGAAAATATCACATAGTTATGAGAATGTTAGACTTTAGAATTTTCGAATTATATACACTTTTCAAGTTGTATAAATACCCTATTTTATAACTTCATTCAATATATAAGAGAATAAGAAATCTCTCTCTCTCTCTCTCTCTCTCTCTCTATTTTCTAGTTTACAACACTAATAACACACTTATCAAAACTTTTCTTAGTATAATTATTAAAAATTTATTTTTTTAAAGAAAGAAACATATATGCTATGAGTTAAACTAGAATTTAAATGTGCATAACTATTAAATTGGTTTAGTGTAATGAGCCAATAAGTGTAATGTGGGAAAAGCAAAAATGCTAATGTAAGAAAGCACCACACTAAAGTAACACCAATGATGAGTATGATCGAGTTGAATTTCTCAATGACAAATAGGCCGAGTCAATCATAAGAGCTTCATTTGCAACCCCACCTTCTTGTTCTATACAGGTATATCAAAAGTTTTTCTAATTATTGCAATACAAATAAATTATTTTTTAAAATTCTAAATTTTATCTTAAATAACAAATAAAATTTTGGATTTTGAAAAGTTACATTAACCGGTAAGCATTTTCTTAAACTCAATCTCTACGTTGTTTGTAATTTTGATTTATCAATCCTTCCAATCTAGTTAAACCTATCAATGGTATACCTACCTATTAATCGGACTGTTTCAAACAGTGTAGAAAGACTTTCTTCCCTATATGATATTTATGGTGTTTACTTAAGCCAACCAACATGAGAAATATACCATTGTCTTCGTCTCTTATCTTCCCAAGACTATAGTCATTTAAATATATTACTAGATAGCAATAGCAAGCAGAAGAATGTATCTGTGAATAGTTCAACCAGATTATATATGTGGTATCTTATTATCTTAATCGGTCTTTCGAGTCCTGAATTGGGTTGTGGGGGCTAAAATTTCGTTTTTTTTCATTTGGTAAGTGAAGCTCAGGGGGTTCAATGGATGAGATCCCTAAAACCAAGCTCTTCCTCTAGTAATAATAGTTATTCGTCCAGTCTGGATTAGAGTAAGAGAATTTGATTTAATGTTGTAGTTTTTTCAGTGGCTCAAAATGAATCTAGAAAGATAGTGACTGTTGATTTTTGAACATACTATTCACAACACAAACGTGGCTTTGTGCTGAACTATACTCACAAGAAAACTACACAATTTATAGAATATTATAAGAGAGGAGAGAACTAGAAGAAGAGAAAAATACTTGAATTGCTTGAGAAGCTTGATTTACAATTGGATACCAAGATGGGTTTATATAGGACTCAAGTCTAAATCTACATTTAATACAATTATTTAATGCTAGGGATATAAGAAATACATGTACACATTCTGAACTACACAATCATTTGATCTTTGAAATTTCTACACATGTTCCACGTATTTGATCTTGTCTCTTCAACATTTGGTGTGACAATTGGTCTTTTATGGCTCACCTTATTTTCACATTTTCATAGGACTAGACTTTTCAAATTTCTCAATAACTATGGCTCCTATGAATAGTCATTTTGTCTTTACATCAAGTTTATTCTCTAACACCACCTCTTAAACTTGATGTAATGCCTCGACCCGTGGGTCTAAACACGCGATAACCACCGTGTGATCTAAAAGTATGTGCAATCACCCGCACGCTTCTCAAGATCCTTCAAGACTATGAAAAATACCTTTTTCTAAATTTTTAAGAATTTAAACACACCAAACATTTAACACTCCAAACGTAAATTCAATTTTTAGAAAATATATGTAAAATATACTACATAAGAGCTTGCAGATATAAATCCCAAATATAAGTTTTAGTTTCCAAAATACTCTCTGATGGGTCCATCTATATGCCTCAAAATCAACTACTAAGCAGAACTAATACCAACAGTTGGCCCGAAATAGCTTTCTTTTCGACTGAATCTAGCTAACAGTGGATGACTTCTACCTCTACTCTTCCTCTGAAAGAAAATAAAGAATGAGGGGATGAGTATAAAAATACCCAATAAGTGGACTGCAATGATATAACTGTGTAAATAAGTGAGTGGTGAGTGTTGGAGTATCAAATAATAATTTCAAAATCTCATTTCTATCTCAACAAAATATCATATAATCATCGATATATTTTTCCATGAAAATCATGATTTCCCACAAACTTAAATGAGCATCCAATATATATACTTTTCAAACCAAGGGGTTTGTTTAAAAATCTTTCTACCAAATGTTTGGTCCAAATCAATGGTGAAAGTGGCAAGGGGTTTTTAATTATTATCAATCACAAACATCAACCCCAACATTGGTGTTAGCTTGTAGCCTCCTCGGAAATACAACTGAATAGCCCAAAAGGAAAAATAGAGGTGTCTCCCAATCCGACCACCTCCCTATCTAATAACAACAATGCCCTCACCACGTTGCCTTATCGGGCCACACCATATGGGAAATAACTATAATCATTTGGGAGTTCAGTCTCATACCCTAAACCAATACATAAACCATTTTGCAACTAGCATTTTATATATCATAGAAAAATCAACAAATTTCACAATTTATATGTCTAGCACAATATTCACTGAAAAATTCAGCATGGCATAATATATTAGCAAGTGTATAAAATCTCATGGTTCATATCAAAATATTTTCATGAATACTTCACATTCACAAAACATTTTATAAAATAAAGTTAAGAAAATCATTTTAGAAAATTATGAAAAATATTTCTCATTCACAAACACAATAATCCATCCATTCATTGTTTAGGGAGGGTAGTCACTCTTAGATCCGTCTACGACAAGGGTCTTATCTTGATCAGTTTGTACAAACCCTAAAGAATATCATCAATTAATCAAAATCATTAAAATCTATTAATCTAAGTTAACCCATGAACCTTTATAGTCAAAATCTAATTTTTCTTTCACTTATGGTGACTTAAAATCCTCCAAATCTAAATGGACAGATAACTAGACAAATTAAAACTTGGGTTTGGAAGATCATATTACCTTAATTTCTTTTCTAAAAAGATCCGTTTGATTTGGATTACACCAAACTTTTGATTTTTCCTTTTGTGACAGTACTAAATTCTTAAACTTTTTTCCAAAATCAATACTAAAATCTAATTTTAAAGAGTTGGATGAGTAGTTTAGAGCTTTTGATAAGGAGATTTGGGGGTGAATCGATTGGGTTTGAAAAAAAAAAAAAAAAAAAGGAGAAACTACTTTAGAGAAAAAGAAGTAAATTTCTTGGGTTTTCGTATGTTCTGGAGTCTCAACCCTCCTCTTATCATCAACCCATTTTTTAATATTTGCCTAGTGGCTTTCATCCATTTTCAATTTGCACATATGTCTTTCTAATTTATTGGGATGATCAACCAAATTGGTTTAAACATTTGAACTTGTGTACTGCTGAGAAGATTTGTTCGGTTATGAACAGAGGAAGTTGAAATGTAATATCCAATTTATGAGAAATAATTTAGAAATATTAAAATTTTGAAATATTTAAAAATACGAGATATAATAAAAATGGTGTATTATATAGTTAAGATCATTGAGTGACATGGTGGTAATATATCTTTTTTTGGGGACTTGGAGTTCATGAGTTCAATTCCCCATAGATGCAAGTAACGAACAATGGTTGGAGAATTTACAAGTGGAATTCAAGACTTGTTCAATGCTTGCAAGTGCTCGATGTAGAAAAATACTGAACAGGTGCAAGTGCTCGGTGGATAGAAATACCGAGAAGGTGAAATAGGGAAAGGTTCCCAGCAATAGTGTTGAAGAGGTGAAAGGAAATAGGATGCACCGAGCAAGTGCTTTGATAAATTTAAGACTGAGGGGTAGTGCAATAAAAAAAAATACCGAGTAAGTGTTCAACACTTTGAAAACCAAGAGACAATTGGTGAATAGCATCACCGAGGAGTAATAATTATCGGGGAATGTTCACTTTGGTAAATCTCAAATCAAGCAGTATATATATATGTGTGTACCGATACGGATAGGAAGAGGTTTAACCGACAATATCTAAATAATTCCACATGCAAGGCAGACACCAACAACTAATGGGTAATTAAGTAATTACAGATAAATACAACTTCACAATATCGTTGGGTGTCTCATAATATCGATGGAGATTCAAAATTGTATATCCACCGACAGACATATAGAAAAATGAGGTGATAGGAAAAAGGTATCGATAGGGTTCCCATTTATAAGACAATGCACGGTTATTGAGAGGTACATGATAGTCACTGATCAAAAAATTAAAGTTGGAGAAATAATCTCTACCGAGCAAGTCAATTTCTCACTAAGAAATTAAGTGCTACCGAGCACCAAGCACTCTGGTAAATAAGAACTCTAGTGATTAGAAACTTTAAAATTTAAAAATCTATCAATCAAGTGTCTAAAAGATTTCTAGTTGGTCTGAATGGCAAAAATTCAAATTTTATTCTAAATAATTGTTCTCCCACATTTTCACAAATGTAAAAATTTTTAATAGTCCATTTAGAGTAAACGTCACAATCCAAACTGATCCGGTATTACACTTGATCTTCTTATGACTCCTAACATCAGTATCTTCTTGAAGTTTTCTGCATTGAGGGGTTTTGTGAACATGTCAACAACTTGATCAAGAGACTTAACATATTTAAGTTGAATCTCCTTTTTTTCAATACACTCATGAATGAAAGATACTGAGTGTCTATGTATTTGGTTCTTTCATGATACATCGGGTTCTTTGCTAAAGTTTGCACTGACGGGGTCCTTTTGTTCTACATGGAACTCTTTTAGCAACCTTCTTAGCCAAATAACATGGCTTGCACAAGAAGTTACAGCCACCTACTCCGATTCGCAAAATGATGGTGCGACTATGGGTTGTTTCTTCAAACACTAAGAGATAACATTGTTTCCCATAAAAAATAAATAGCCACTAGTGCTTTTCTTGTTGTTAATATTGCCTACAAAGTTACTATCACAATAATCAATGAGAGAGAAATCATCAGAGGATGAATAATACAATCCATAATCAAGAGTTCCTTTCAAGTGTCGAAGGATTCTCTTCGTAACCTTCATGTGTGTCTCTGTGGGCTGTTCCATGAAGCAATTGATAATACCAACCGCAAGCATGGTATCTGGTCTTGTGCAAGTCAAATATCGTAGACTTCTTATAAAGCTTTTGAACAGAGTTGGATTCATCATTGATGCGCTTTCTTCCAATTTGGACAATTTGGTTCCATACACTATGGAAATGTTCACGGGCTTACATTCTAACATGCCAAACTTTTTCCAAACTTCTTTTCCATAAGCTTCCTGTGACATGAAAATTTTACCCTTTTTCTTGTAACACCTCAATGCTTAAATAATAAGACATGAGACCCATGTTTGTCATCTCAAATTCTCGAGCTATAGACTTCTTGAAATCTTCAAATAGTCTAGGATTGTCATCTGTAAATATAATATCATCAATATATATACAAATAAATAATAAGGCACTTTCATCCTTTTTCACATAGTGCATATTCATGTATGCATTTAGTGAAACCATTGGCTATAAAGTACTTGTTTATCCGGCGATTTCATACTCTCGGTGCTTGCTTCAGCCCGTACAAAGCCTTTTTCAATCTGAGAACCTTCTCTTCATGTCCTATTTCTATGTAACCCATAGGTTTTTCAATGTAGACTTCTTTTTCAAGATAACCATTCAGGATTGTTGACTTCACATCTAATTATTGAATTTCCCATTTGTTTTGGGCTCTAGAGACATAAGTAGCCTTATATTTTCAAGGTGAGCAACTGATGAAAACATATCTTCATAATAAATACATTGTTTTTGTTTGTAGCCTTTGGTCATGAGTCTTGTCTTATATGTTTCAACTTGTCCTTGTGCATTCTGTTTTATGTTGAATACTTATTTAACTCTAATGGGTTGATGAGAACTTGAAAGTGTTGCTAACTCCCAAATGTAATTTTTCTTGATTGAGTGAATCTCTTCATCCATGGCTTGCTTTCACTTTACTTCCTTCCTAGCCTCTTCAAAAGTTAAAGGCACACAATCAGCATATAAACAAATTAAGCTTTTTTCATCTAATCTTTCTATGGTATTATAGATGCCCTCAAGAATTTTGAATCTTTGCGGCCTTTCACTTGAGCTAGAGTTTTGAGAATCTCCTTAGCTTGATGATAATAGAATTCCAGTTTTGAGAATCTCTTTAACTTGATGATGATAGAATTCCATAAGAGGATAAAGACGGAGAACTTGGTGGAGTAATTGGCTCTTGACTTGTTGAAGTTAAATTTTCTTCATCAAAATAAAAAGAGAAATCATAGGATTCAGCGTCAATAACTTTGTAATCCTAAGATGCTTCTTTATCAAACTCCACATTTGACTTATCGTGATCTTGTGATCTGGCAATTTGTAACCTTTTGAATTCTCATCACAGTCGGTGAAGACATATTTGTGATTTCTAATATCGAGTTTTGATCTCTTCTTTGCTGGAACTTGTGCAAATGCTATCAATCTAAAAATTCTCAAGTGTGATACAATTGGCTTCTTTTTCCTCCAAGCTTCTTGGAGAGTCATCTTTTTCAACCCTTAAGTAGGACAATGGTTGGATATATACACTGCACAGACCATAGCTTCTGCTCATAATTCTTTGGAATATTTTTACTCTTGAGTATTGATCTTGCCATATTAAGGACGGTGCGATTCTTCCTTTCTATGACACCATTTTGCCAAGGGGATTTTGAAACCGTCATTGGTCTCTTGATTCCATGCAACTCACAAAACTTTTAAAATTCATTAAAAGTAAACTCTTTTCCTCTATCAGTTTTAAGAGCCTTTATAACATAGCTACTTTCTTTTTCAACTTTGATTGTGAATGCTTTAAAGGTTCCAAAAACTTCAAATTTATTTTTCAACTTCAAATTTAATTTTTAAAAAATATACCTAAGTTTTTCTACTATAATTATTAACAAAAAGTAAAAAATAAGAATTTTTACCCAATGGTAAAAACTTGATGGTCCACAAACATCAGCATGGATTAGGTGAAGTAACTCCTTGGCTATTGTCATAGCTTGCTTCGGGAAGCCTTTTTTTGAGTGCTTACCAAGTAAGCATGTTTCACATAATTTGTTAGGATACTTCATAGTTGGAATGTCATTCACCATTTTCTTTTCTCCTAAATCTTTGAGAGCTCCAAAATTTAAATGACCAAGCATCATGTGCCATATCTATGATGGATCTTAAATGCACGTCTTGAGACACATAGCTCCACCGGTACATAACTCCAACATGAACATCCTTCTCATAGCAACTTTTGCAATAAGGTTAGAGAATCTATCCCATAACTAAATGATACCGCCTACCATGTATACTTTACAACTATTTTCAAGAAGTTATCCCAAACTAAGAATATTACTTTTTAATTTAGGTATATAAAACACATCATTGAGTATTTTATAACTACCATCTTTTGTTTCAAGCAAGATTGTACCTTTTCCATGGATCTCCACTTTTGTGTCATCTCCAAAGTGAATAATTCCGTTCACTTTGGTGTACAATTCAATGAATTTACTTTTATCACCCGTCATATGATTGCCAATATCGTTATCAAGGTACCACACGCTTTTCTTGCTTGGATCTTCTTCTTTATGAGAAAACAATAATATTGTCTTCTCTACTTCTTGGTTGTAAGTAGTCTCCAATTTAATAGACATCAGCATCGATTCCTCCACTTCATGATTGTGTTCAAGAAGCTTTGTCTCATTCTTATGTTCCCAAGAATAATGACCATTAACACCTCCTGTATAACATTGAACATGAGATTTGTCATATCTTTCTTCATTGTTGCTTCTTCCTCTTCTGCTTCCTCTTCCACGTTCAATTCTTTGATTTGCTTGAGGAGGATTTTGATCACTTCCACCTCTTCCTCTTCTTTGTTGGCACCTCTTCCACAACCATGGCCTTTTCTTTCAGATTGGCCTCTTCCATTCCCTTTGGTGAAGTCACATTCCACCTTTACTTGCAAGACTTGTCCATCTTGCTCTTTCTTGCCATGATTCATTCTTTCTTCATATGCACATAAGGAGCCATTGAGTTGATCAATAGAGATCTCCTCCAAGTCCTTAGACTCTTCTATAGCGGGTACAATATGATTAAATTTCAATTTTAAGTTTCTCTCCAAACCTTCTCATTTGATTCACCATCACTAAGGTATGGGTGAAATAATCTGATATAGAATCACTCTCCATCATGGAAAGGGCTTCAAACTCAGCCATTAAAGTTTGAAGTCTTACTTTCTTGACTTTGTCAACTCCTACAAGAGTACTCTAAGTATCCAATGTTTGCTTAGATGTAGTCTTATCGGCTATCTTCTTGAACGTATTATCATCCAATCCTTGATAGAATAGTGCAGCTTGATCCTTCTATCACTATTCACAGTTTTGTTGTTGGGTTTGTATTGAAAGATCTTGAAACTTTTCAAAACCTCTCTCAACAATCTCCCAAACTCTTTGGGAACCAAGGATAGCCTTCGTTCTAAGAGCCCAATTATCATAATTGGTTTTAGAGAGTCGTGGTGTATTGGAAGGTAATGATTTTTGAAGCTATTTCTCTCTAATTTTGATTCTGATACCACTTTGTTGACAGCACAAACATGACTTTACGCTAAACTAAACTCGCAAGAAAACTACACAATTTATAGAATAGTAGAGGAGAGAAGAGGAGAGAACTAGAGAGAGAGAAAAATACTTGAATTTCTTTTGAAGCTTGATTTACAATTGGATACCAAGGTGGGTTTATATAAGACTAAGTGCAAACCCACATTTAATAGAATTATTTAATGCTAGGGATACAATAAACATATGTACACATTCTGAACCACACAATCATTTGACCTTTGAAATTTCTGCACATATTTTATATATTTGATCTTGCCTCTTCAATATTTGGGGTGACAATTGGTCTTCTATGGCTCAACTTATTTCCACATTTCCATGGGATTAAACTCTTCAAACTTCTCAATAATTATAGCTCCTAAGAATAGCCATTTTGTCTTTATATCAAGATTATTCTCTAACACATACCCTGTCTCAGCTACTTATTATCCTAAATATGTATCGCCAGTTTTTTAAGTTGTTATCCGTTCTTTTCTTGCAGGCATTTCCATTTTTACATTCAGACAGCAGCCTCATACAATTCAACCGACGGCTGAAGTGATGCTAATATGACAAATGCATGGAGAAATATACAGGAGAGCCTCGTGCAACTCCTGGTCTCTGGAAGGGCTTTGAGTTGTTGGATTTAGCTGGTGGGATAGGCTAGGAGCCTCTCATTTCAATGGTTCGCTATAATGCCCAACAAAGAACTAGTGCTAAGGTTGCATCATTAAGCTCATCCATATTTTGAAATGGAAGATGTATTGGCATTGTCCTTCATGCAGAAATTAAGACTACAACTCTTTCTCGAGCTACCCAACAGGAATAGGGAGAAGTTGCCAAGTGGGTTACAATGCAAGGCTTATGGCAAAATCAGGAACAGAGAAAGATGGTGGCTTCACCAAGGCCCAAATCGAAGAGCTCAGGGTTTGTACCCAAACTAATCTATATTTACGGGCCACATTTTTGGCGATGTCTGTGTTAATCCATTACCATTTTCTGAGTGCGGGAATTGCAGCCCAAGAAAAAGGCTAGTGCTCAAAGGAATGCACTTGCATCAGCTTTTCTTATTCAAGGAAAGATCGTAAAGACACTGAACGAGAGCATGGATGAGCTTGATCGCTGCAGAAAGAGCCTGTGATGGAGCAGAAGGATCCCCAACGAGGACTGAAACATTTTCCAAATATTTTCTTTCTTCTCTCTCTGATTTTTTTTTTTTTTTTTTTTTTTTTGCTTTGTATTTAAAAAAAATAATAATCCTTTTGTAAACTTCTGTGTAGCCATTATAACCGACACCTAGTTGTTGGAATCAGATGGTGTCTAAAGATATTAACAAAAGATAATTTGAGCTTACAGAAAATAAAATCAGAATCATTTGACTGTACGTGAGAGCTTATTCATCAATTTGATTTGTTTAGAGTATAATGAAGCAGTTTTATCTGTTCTAAAAGATTCCTGATCAAAGCTCTCTCTCTCTCTCTCTCTCTCTCTCTCTCTCCTCTTTAATAACGACTAAGATACTTTCTTGACATTAAATTTATACAAGCCACTAATTAATAGTCTGATTAATAGACTGTCAACTACTTGCCCCTTGACCCCATTCCCCACACTAAAGGGTGCAATTCCACCATGCACCTTACATTGACATGGTTGCAAATTTAAATCTGCTAGTTTATAAATTAAGTTATCTGCAAATAGATGTCAAAGTGTTAATATTATCATAGGGCTATTATTCGGAGTTTACTCGATAAAATAATAAGTGTGACTCAAATTAAAAAATTTAATAACGAAATCTCTTATAGTAACACCCGGAAAGAGCAGTTAAGCTACAGTTGTATATACTGTCATTTCACCTCTAGGCCACAGTTATGCCTAACATCAACTCTTTTTGAAAGTTGAGAGATCATTTATGTGGTTCTCTTCAAAGAGCAAAAATAAATTATTATGCAGTGAAGGGTTCTTCTCGACAGCCTCTTTCAGAGGTTAATATAAACCGTACATGCTATCATATCAACAGATTTTGAGTTAATAAGCAAATAAATAAAAAAAAGAAGTAAAGCGCTGGCTATCACCGCCCGTCATCGAACAAAATCACCTGAGATGCCATGAAACTTATGATTGAATCATAAACCAGCAATGACTTTGCTGGCTTTCCAGTCAAATGAGACGTGCTAATTTCAGTTTATATGGTAAAATACACCTCGACTTACTCAAAACATGCCAAAAAAATATATACGTCAATAGTTCTTATAAGCATCCTCTTAAGCACTAATTCTCCATAAAGAGCTCGAGAACGCAGCGGTGTTTTTCTAGTAATGGTACAATTCTCTGATGATCCCACATGGGAAATTTTGTTTAAAGTCGCCCAAGGATAATCCAATAGCTAACTCTTTAATTTAGCTATTATTTTGAAGTATCTATTTGTGAATCTATTAAATATGCATAATAATTTACAAAATATAAGATAATGATCAAAACTTTCTTATTATTAAAAAATATATATATCCACTATTAGTTATGTCAGAATTTAGATATCAATTCACAGACAGATATAATCTAATAGTTGATATACCCGATAATTTCTTTTAAGAGAATAGATCAGGGTTATAATAGCAACAGTATTTTTTTTAATAATTGTATAAGGAATAGTTATTCCTCCTCATGTTTTCTTCAGTCAATAAATCTCACACTAAGAAAGGGAAAAATTTTTCCAATGAGTGTTAATGTGGGGAAAATGAAGAGAAAGCAAAATGCTAATGCAAGGAAGCGCAAAAATAAAAGAAACACCAAGAACAAGTACAAGTGATGGACTAAATTATAAAGAATAGTATGTGTTCTTGTGTTATTCAAAGCTTTGAAATGCGATGCAATGAAATATAGTATAATCAAGTTGAATTTCTCAATGGCAAATTGGCCATATCAATCACGAGAGCTTCACGTGCAAGACTGACCTCCTTGTTCTGCACAACTAGACCAAGAAATTTTCAAGTATTATAGTATAGAGAAAACCAACATGGGGACACTTCAAACTAAACATGGGACACTTCGATCATCGTGAATAATATTTTTTTTGAGATATTAATACTTAATATATAAACTCCATTGTCTCCTTTGATCAAGCCGGGCTCCCAATGCTTTGGGTGTCTCACTCCATACTTAAATTTCCACTTCATATTAATACGCGAAATATATGTAATGTGAACGTATAACCATATATATACACTCATGTAGACAACACATGGCTAGCTAACATAAGTCTGGATTAAATTCTATAACCAACAATCGAATCTATTGGCCAAGATCATTTGTACTGGTGTTACTATAACGTATATCTTTGATACCTTTCTCGGCCTTTCGGCTAAGATCAAGCGTAACGGATATCTTTGTATTATATTTTTTCTTGTTATTATATAAGTTTAAGATAATCTTATTAAAATATTATTAATTTTATTCTTATTAATAAAATTTAATTTATAAATTTTTATTACAAACGAGAAAGGTAAAAGTAGTGATTTAATGAGCACAAATAGTGGGACATGAGGTAGCTTTGCAGTATCTTTCATGTTCACTTCCATATGGTTTTTAATATAAATAATTGAAGATGAAGCAACAAGGAACTGAATGAGCTCCAAAATCGAAACTGACAGCTAGAAATTGTTCTATGAGAGCATAGAGGGATTACAAGATTTTTTCAATTAAAAAGAGGTTAATGGGGAGAAGCACGAGACAAAGCAAGTGGGGGTGCTTTGCTTGGCCTTTAATAAGTATGATTTAATCAACTAGGTTGGGTTGTGTGAGCTTCTGCATAATTAGCAATTTTTAATTTGGTTTGTGGTTTTTATTTAATGTTGTTTCCCAGTTTTAGTCATAGACTTTGAAACTTCTGCATCGATAGTTTCCATTTGAGTAAAAACTTGAGACAGATATTAGATTAATCCCAAGTGTTCTTTTGATGCAATTGCTGTAAAAAGTAGATTGATCTGCCAACTTGCTAAGATTCCTCTGATTTCTATATTTCATTCTTGTCTCCCAAATAATGCGAACCCCTTTCTCTTTTTTAAGCAAAATTTAACTTTTTTGAAATCTAAGAGATAACCTAATTTATGAGTTTGATTGTGGGTTTTAACTAGGTTTAGCAATCAAAGAGAACAAGAAGATCATTGGGAAGATTTTGTTAATTTTTTTGGAACGACAACAAAATGCTGTCAACATACGTTAATCAAGCTGTCATTAATCCATGATGGGGGTTTGAAATTTGAAGTGTTGAGAACAATAATTGTAATTTGATGGTCTAACAATAGTGTTTGATGTGCTTGTCCCCACGTAGATAATTATACATTAAGGTCAAAAAATACATGATAAGGTGAGCTAATAATAGAGTTTAGAGCTATGCACAATGGTGGTTAATGTGCATTGTTATGTAGGATTCAACTGAACTATCCCTGTTGCATCTTTAGGTGGATCTAACCCCCTCCAAAAGAGGGTAGGACAGAATAAGGAAAGGTAGGTGGTTTCATCATCAAATTCATCACCCCATTTTTCAAGAAAGGTTGAAAAGAGAATTAATATTTGCATGACTCGTCCTTTCTTTTTCTTTTATTATTAATGTGACAATTAATTTAATTTGTATGTCTGATTTTATGGTCTCAAAACTATAAAATAATTAACTATCAGTACAGTTTCAAAACTTACTATCTGTACTTTTGTTATGCCAAGTAATACTTTTGGTCAAATACATTGGGGGGCAGCTCATATAAATAGTGGAAATTTTGTAACCTTACTCAAATAATGGCCGACCCATTATGTTGGTGGGTGATTCCTACACTAATTCGAACATAGAAAATGACATATTGCATTGCCTTGCAACTAGCATAATTCAAAGATCTATAGAGAGAGAGAGAGGCGTTGTTTTTAATTTTATAATCATTTTTCTTGTGGGGATTATGGATTTGAGTTGGGACCCAGATGGGGAGTTGTCTGCTGAGGTTGTGAGCCCGCGGTACACTCTACCACCACGGTTGCCTCTTTACTTGACCACTATGTGTCATGGAGTGGACCACTCAACACACCTCCCTGCCCTTTCCCTTCTATAAGTACCCAGCACTTCCTCTCAACTCTCCAACACTGAGAACTTCAATTCACTCTCACAAACTTGGAAAAACAGAAAAAGAAAAAACTCTCTCCCTCAACTTTGATTTTGATTTTCTAAGTATGAAGATGAGCAGTGCAAGCATGACGGGGTCAAAGAGACGGCTATCAGGTAGAGGACTTGGAGGAATCCTAAGAGAGCAAAGAGGAAGGCTCTACATTATTAGAAGATGTGTTGTTATGCTTCTCTGTTGGCATGATTAGCCAAACTTCTAATTTAGCTAGGAAGATGATGGTGACCAAGTCTTTTCTACTTTTTTTTTTGTTGGTGGGGCGAGGTGGAGGGGGAGGAGGAGTTTCTTTCTTTTTTGGGAGTGTAAATAGAAGCCGCGGATATTAGAACAGAATATCAAAATTTTTGTATCATCAGTTTTTAAGCCTGCAAAGGGCTTGATGTAAATCGGACAACTTCAATTGAAAATTCAAAAAAAAAAAAAAAATTCTAAATTCTATTCCAGTCTTCAAGTCTTTTAACTTTGATCTCATTTACATTTTTATTTTGTTTTTGACAATCAGAAGGTTTATGCTGATAGACTTCAACATGATGGGTATTGCCTCAGATGGCTCTCTCTCTCTCTCTCAGATTACATCTTAAGTTTTCAACTTCTATGGTTGTTGTGCAAGTAAATTGCAACATTGGTCCAGTACTATATTCAAATCTTCATGCTCTGATCTCTCTCTCTCTCTCTCTCTCACACACACACACACACACAGTGAGAGAGAGAGAGAGAGAGTCAGTCGTGAATTGGATTTTCTGAGCAAGGGGAACACTTGCAAACTCTAGTGATTTAACCCAAAGCAGAATTCAGGTTTAAGAGTCTAAATGGTATAAACATCATAACAATCGGGGGGGGGGAAAGTACAGATCAGTTTGACATCGTCTCATTATTAAAATTATTATAAAGTTTTGATCACACGGATGCAGAAATTCTTATGTCACACCACTCCCATCCCACTTTGCCTTTTCTTCTTTTTCCCAACTCTATGTTACTTTAAACTAATTGCTTTAAAAAAAATAAAAATAAATATTAGATAACACTTGTTCCTAGACACTCTTAAGTGCAGTGTTTATGAGCAAAGTTTTATTCCAACCTGGGATAAGGACTAGAGATTATAGGTGAAATGACTTTGAGTTCCTTACTTTATGACCATGGGGCCATAAATCATTTTATGACATAAGGTCATTAAAATTGTTCAACCCGTGAAAGCCCTTTTTAGAGACCGTTTTCCCTATTTAACTAATTTATATTTGGACTCAAATTGGTGTGCTACGGATTTCATTTTGGAATTTTTTGAAGTTATAGGGCGCTTTTTATTTTGCCTATGTTTTTTATGGGACAAACATGATCTCCTTAACTCTAAACTAAACAAGCCAAACAACCTTATCATAATCAAATTTTAGAGTCAACTAAAAACATATTCCGCATGACATTAGGTGACACTTGCAACCAAACATCTCTCTCTCTCCCGCTCCCCCCCCCCCCCTCTCTCCCTCATTTGTCCTGCCTGACTGGATCGACAGTGTTGACGCTTGTGGTCAAAACTCAGTTTGTGGGCCAGGTCCATTTATGGGTTCCCTTCAGATATGCACGTGTGACACGTGTACGGCCACAGATTAACCTGCATCCAAACAGCACGCCCTTTTGTTTGCTTGCCAGTTCTTTGGTCTGCAAACACAAGGGAGAGATGAAGGTAACCACTTGCCAAACCTATAAATACCATCTACGCCTCAACCGCTCTCACCAAAACCCAATCTCCACCCTACACGCGTAATTTGGTAACCATCCAGACGGTGAAGGTGAGGCAGTCACGAGTGGGCTTTGAAAATGGGCCTCATCAGCTGTGGGCCAGGGGTGTCAGGGCCTAACAGGAGCTAAATCCCCAATCCTATATTCTGCTGTCGGCCACCTAAGAGATGAAACATCAGTAAAGGAGGAAGCCGACAAAAAGGTGATTGGTCAAAATGGCAGCCTTTATCACACCCACGTGCACACCCTAATCCTCAGACCCCACCACCACTCACTCGAACGTTGTTTGTTTAGTTTTGTATTTTTTGTTGATTCCTTCCCTTTCTAATCATCGATAAACCATGAAATTTTGGGCCCCACCCAAAACTCCTCATAGGCACTGTGACATAATTACACGAGCACAGACGCATCCTCTTCTGCCATGGTTGTTGCTCCCATCACATGAATGCATCCCGCCCCATACACAGGAACTCGGAACTGAACCCAGATTATTCAAGTGGCGATATTTTCTGATTTCTTTGATTGTTATGCCTTCTATATTTTTCATCTTTTTCTTGCAAGAAAAATTATTAAATGATTAAATATGAAAATTTTGAATTGGGGTTCAAATGTGCAAAAAAAAATTAATATAGTCCGTAAATATATAATAATTTACAAATTATATACAAAGTATAAAAAAGCTTGTGAACTGGCCATGGGTAGCTGTATCGGTTAAATTTTGGAAATAATTGGCATTAAATGTCAGTACCTACCATAATTGACTTGCTATAACGTTATACGGTTGATCTTATGCGTGAGAACCATGTTTGAGTAACCATCATATGTACTAACTTTAGAATACTAAAAGAGAACCTGAGAAGTTTTGCCTTGCAACCACTCTCTGTGGCAGCATCTGTAGGTTGCAGAAATATATATATATGTGTGTGGTCATGGTGTGAAGATGTCATTGTAGTTCTTTTTTATTACTGTCCATGGAAAATCAGGAATAGGGATGACCCTCAAATTGTTTTTATAGGACATCTCAACATTCATGTCAGTGCCAAATTAAGACTATATGGAATAAAACAACCATTCCAGAGTTCGATAGCCCAACAAAAACCATCCAACTAAGTCCAATGGTCCACTTAGAATTGTCTCTTACCTAGAGGCAGCAACATTTGGTATTTGTGCACTTTCAGGACACAGTCTTATCTCTGATCAAAGATAATGTCAAGATTGGCTGGTGTCTTCTTCAAACATCAATTGAGAATTCAACGCATTTTTTGTGAGAGGCTCAACTTAGCCAGTGTGTGAAGACCCTAATGTCTTATCATTGATCTAATCAAAGGACACCATAGGGGAAAAAAAAAAGATCTAAAGGCACCTCAATGAGAACACAAAGATGGCCCTTCTATCATGTCACAACTACGAAGGTTGCCCCATCCGCCCTTCTTCTGATAAGATGCTGCCAGGCTGCCACCAACTGGCTTGCTGAAATGGGTTCTCTCACGTTCCCGAACGAGCAATCCTGTTACCAGTGGACAGAGCAGCCCGGTCCACTATCTCCCGAAAAAGCTAGGCCCAAGGTCAAGCTAATGTTCCAATGTTTCGTTGGTTCTTGCATGTTCATGAATGCTCCACTCACACCAGTGTGCAGTTCTGTTCGGGTAGTCTATTTCTGTTTGATTTGATCGATCAGTTTCTTCACTCCCATTTTAAAGACAGTATTTACAAGGTGACCCACCTTCATTTTTTGGTTAGTCTCGGGTTACATATCATGCTTCGAATACTAGCTTTTAGGCAATGCTGGAAAACATGTAAGACAGTTATGGATAAGCTCAAAATTCATGAACATTAATTACCTTCCTGGCTGAGGTTAGTCTTACATAAGCGTCTTACGTATGAAGCTCCACAATCATGTGCAGCTATCTTTCCAGATCCCAGGTCTTGTAGACAATGCCTCTCTCTCTAGATAAAATGCAAGACTGGATTTTTAGAAAGTGCACTACGTAGAGCTCAAACCCAAAGGTTTGCCTGGTATGTTGACCCTACGAGTAGCTGAGTATGACAGTCATTTCTGGCTGTGAAATCGATCTCCCCCTATATAGGAACAGGCAATGAGAATATCAACTTTAGCAACCTCAAGCCGAATATGGCTTAATAATATTCGATCCAAAAACTGTCATAAGGCAACACAAGACTAATCAGACATAACCTTTCCTTTTTTTGAAGGGTGGGGGTTGGGGCGATAAAATTTCAGCCAAAGCATTGTTTCTAAAATGATGAAACCAATTTTTGGCAAACTGACTTGGAAGAAGATGGGCAGAAAATATTGTCATAGCATTTGCACCATAATTTAGTAATATGTTTGACATATGCTTCATTACATCTCCCGGAATTCCATTAGTCCAGAGCCATATATAGCTACTAAGAACAATTTACGGAAATGGGCTGCTCCGCTTCCTCAAAACTACAGCACCATAGGTTTCACTAAAATGAAGGAGAGTACCATCACATAATATATTACCCAAATGGTATAAATGCAGGCGAATACATTTCAGTGTCTTCAAAAAAACTGCTTCAAACAAAATTTGTCATTGTCCGGGCTCTGGAAATGCATGATGCCTAAAACATGTTCAGTCAGTCACATTGTTTCCACCCCAAGCGAGATAGCTTTCTTGGGATCCGAACTCCTGCAGAAGCATTCAGAAAGTTTATTACAGTTGAAGAGAAAATATGCAAATTTCTAGAAGTTCTAAGTTAGACATCTGTGGAGAATGAACATACGAGTTGGCTTAGTCGGAAATCAGGAGGCGTGTCAAGTTCTATGTTTGCTGGATCAAGGTCAAGATTTTGGCACTCCTCCAGATCCTTTTTCAAATTTTCTGGTCCCAAATGCGCATAATCAGAAAGACATGGTTTGCCGTTCAGTGCCCTGTCAGTCCCATTGCCATCCCTATTTGGTGACTGGCTCTGCAGAAGTTCGTCGCAGAGGGACAGTCCTTCCACAAGCTGTTGCGAATCCAAGAGGTATTGTGATTCATTGTCCCACCATTTTGGTTCTTCTATAGCATCATCATCGTCATTATCTACCATCTGATCACCAAGGTTTTCTGCTTTTAGGTGATCACCATGGTCAGGCGTTTCACATTCAAGTCGGACCACCTCTTCTGCATCTTCTATTGCAGGAAGCTTTATATGTGAAAAGAAAATGTAGGAAAATTAATCAGAACCTTTTCAACCACATACAAATGATCAACTCTAATCCATTAAATTCAGATTTCCATAATTATAGCTCATCATCCATCACAACTTTTTGACACTGGTTTTTAGTTGTGCAGCTTTCTTCACAGGATTGTGTTAATTTGATGAAAAAGAAAAGTTGATGGGTGCAGAGCATCGCATTGCAATCACCACTTGGAAGCAACCAACAAGAAAAAATAACATTTACATATCAGGAAATGCTATGACCATATGTGCCAAGGAAGTTGAAGTGTTTTGTATGGACGTAGCAAGAGTTTGTAGAAAAAAGTTCACAGAGAAAAGCAATAGACAGCAATCTAAAAAGTTAAAGAACTTTACCTGAACAGGAGGATCCACGGCAGATATATAGGTCTCTTGTTCTGGACAAAAACTAGAAATTCGCCTTTCAACACAAGGGGGCTCAGGTGTTACAGACTTGGGAGTAACAGGATCCACTTTGGGAACCACATCATCAAATATTTCCTGAATGTCATGCTCATTTTTGTCACTTACCTTCCCTTGTTGCTGCTGATAAAAAACTTTTGACACTACAAATTCACCATCTTTTTCATCTTCATCTGTGCCAAGGTGATACTGGTGCATTACCCAGTTAGTTTTCTCAGGCTTTCCACCTTTTCCAGTGCTTGTGTACAGGACCATAATCTTCTTACACCCTTTCTGAATCCCATCCAGAAACACTGGTTTGGTCCTGCCAGTCTTGTGCCAACGAACATCACCCAGATTATCTCCAAGTATCTTGCGACGTTTCCTGGTTCCAGTACTATAAGCCTTGATTGCTCTATGAAAGAAGTGCGAAAAACTTCCATCTTGCTTGACCCCTTTTACAATTTTGTTCACATATCAGAGAATTCAAGAATGTGAAGTGATCTGAGCAGTAAATAAGATTTAATAGAGTTTGCAACTCACCTGGTAATTTTTGAGGATGGGTGTAACATATTCCATCATCACAATCGAGAGTTGGAATGAATTCATTAATGAATGGATGGGGTGAATCCCCATTGCCAGCTTTCCCAAGTAAATGAAGGATAATCTCTGAATCAGAAGGATCAAATTTCACACCTCTGGGTAATCCTGGCCATACTTGACTAACCTGCAAAGATATGGTTAGGACATCTTCAGTGCACACAAAAATTGCTGCAGGATATTTATGAATTGGAAATAAATATCCAGAACATTGATTAAAATGTCAGAGATGGAAATACAA
Organism: Dillenia turbinata; assembly: GCA_037126225.1. NCBI lineage: Eukaryota > Viridiplantae > Streptophyta > Magnoliopsida > Dilleniales > Dilleniaceae > Dillenia > Dillenia turbinata. The sequence continues at coordinate 17,956,055 of JBAMMX010000019.1, forward strand.
ACTACTGAAAATTTGAGTTGGAATTTGCATCAAGATTCCCAAAGAAAGGCGGAAAAAAATTGAAACTTGCACGAGGTGAGTCTGCAGATTCAATGCTCTAGTCAAGAATAACAGAATAGAAGAGAAAGAATCCTCCCACTGTCCTTGCCTCTCACCATGATATGCATGTGCCAAGACACATGCAACGTATTCACAAACATGACAGGAATACAACCTTGATTTCTGGGTTTTAATAGCATCATCGTAATTACACACTACTAATAGTTGAGCCAACAAAGGCAATGAAGTTTGTAAATGCATAATAAGCCACACTGACTTCCCTCAACTCTATCCTACAGAATCTAACTATCAAAAATTTATTATTTCTGTTTGTTCTGCACTCTTTTATCAATGTGTACAAGCAATATACTAAATATTCATCCATGCCTTTCTCTACTGATTTCGCTGTATGAAACAGGGGCACATAGTCCTTCCTTTTCAATGCATTGTTATCAATTGAAATAGTTACTTCAAAATCTGAAGATAATGCTTTCTTACAATAATGAAACCAGTTTTCCCCATATGGTCATTTAGAGATACTTGGTATTTGGTAAGGAACAATTCACATCCTATTGCATTCTGCTTCTAGGAGGTTAATGAGTTAACAAGAAACCCTAATTATCAATGAAGTCAATGAGGTGCAATTCCTAGAGTATCTTGCCTCTTAGTTTCATTGAGTTCTAAACAGTTCATAACTTTGATATACCAATCATACAGAACTTAATAAAGTTATACTGCTGACTGCAGAGAGGCAGCAAGTGCAAGGATGGCAAATCAACAGAAAATATTGGCACTGATGACTTATCATCACTTCCTAAGCATTCTTGTGTCAAAATAGAAAAACAAACCAAAAAGCTTCAATTGAGGTGCAGCAACGGAATACAGAATTGGGTGTCAAAAAGTGCAGATAAGATGTGTATAAGGTTAGAATAACTAAAAATCTGGAGAAATTATGGGAAACCAGAATACTGGAAGCTCTAACAAATAAGAAAGGCAAGAAAGCAAGTTGTACTGCTATCCCACACATATAATAATCTTTATGCCCTATTAAACTTCAACAATGCAATATAAACTTCTCATTGTAGACCACTGGAAACTGAAACTCTTATTCCTTTTTCCTCACTTGATCACTGTACAGAATATAAGAAATATCACAATCATGAGAAAATTGTGTACTTACATCACTATTGTCAATGGTATGATGGCAATTTGGGCAAGATTTAGTAGGGTTGCTATTGAATTTGACTCTTCCGTGATCTGAAGTGCCTGAACTCTTGATTTTAGATGCAAATCTGTTTCCATCAACAAGCCATGCTGTTCTGCAAGGATCGAAGAAAATAATCTTTAAAACGTGCCAGAACATTTATCTTTAAAACATGCCAATTAATATTTCTTATCATTAAGATATAAAGGTAGAGGGTAAGCCTTAACACAATGGTGGAGTTGCTCTTTTGGTGACCTTGAGATCATGGGTTTGAGGCGTGAAAACAGCCTCTTAGTAAAATGCAAGGAGAAGACTGAATAAATATACGCTCACTCTCCCCCTACCCCCGCACTAAGCGAGGGAGCACTTTATACACTAGGCGAACCTTTTTTAAAATATAAAAGTAAAGAAAAGAAAGAAGGAAAAAAATGCAAAACAAGTTGATATACATCCAATCAGATAAAGTCACTACCTTAAGTCAGAGGAGCATCATACAATGCTTGCAGAAAAATATCACATGAAGAAAGGAAAGCAAAGAGAAAATGCATTAGGTTTCCATGTATCTATGCCCTTTAATGGTAAATCCAGGAAACCTATCAACAGATATGATAAGAGGAGATTCTTCAGTTCTGGAACATAAACAAAAGTCTACATAGCAAGAATGGAAGTTAAGGGATGCCAAAATGGATGATTCAATTTTAACTTATATCCTCTTTGTTGGCTAGAGCTGAATGCCATTCCAATTATTTTCCAGTTTTCGGTATGCGTACAAATATGTAATTTAATTGCTAGAAATAATAACAAAGAGCAAACCAAGAAACAAAGCAAGCATCAAGTACAGCACATTGAGCTAGTATATGAACATATGTTGACCTGATACATTCACATGAAAATTCCCGAGATGTTTAGGGTACAGTTATGTATATATACAGGTCAACTCAACAACGGCGATAGCAAATTCAAATTTACAACTTGGCAATCAATATCACAAATTAAAGTCCATAACAGTGGCGGACAGCCAACACAACAAAAGAGTCATGATCGGCAACAATGCAATGGTGTTCAAGCTTAAGCTATTGACCCAACAAGGCCAATACCTTGCACATATTATGTGTTTTGACCCAATATTCAATATTGACAAGCTTAAGCTTTTGAGTTTTGAGTTTGTGTAGTGTTCAACTATGTAAATATGGCCAACTCCACAACAATGAAAATACATTCAAAATCCAACAAACGAGAATCAATATCAGAAATTGAAGTCCATAATGATGATGGTTGGACTCCAGCATATATAAACAAGACAATGCTCATGTTTAACAATGACCCTCATCCCCATCTTAACTATACAAGTCCTAGTAAAGACCTTGTCATTTTTTTATCGAGTATAATCCACTTTGTGCTAAGAATGTAGATTTAAACCCCAAAGAAAATTTGTACAGAATTTTATCTACAATATATAAACCAGAGGAACAACAATACACTTGAAACTGAAGCATGCTTTAAACTTATCTTCTCCGTGTTTAAACAAGATAATGGTGATATGGACCCGGCATAGTGAAACTTTAACAATGACCCTCTGAAGCGACTTATTCCCTTCTTAACTAGACCAGTGATAGTAAAGACCTTGTTATTTTAGTATTGGGTATGATCCACATTGTGCTAAGAAAGTAAATTTAACCTCCAAGAAAATTTGCGCCAGAATCATGTCCACAATATATAAACAACAGGAACAACAATACAATTGAAACTGAAGAATACTTTAAGCTTGTAAGCACCTAATCTCATCAAAAGTTCTTTTCTTGATGACTGTCTTTTGATAATAAGTACTGAATACGTAGTACTAACATTAAACCTAAACGTCCTAAAAAAAAATCCTTGCTATTAACATTGTGCACTCTAGTAATCACATAAAGACCTCAACGAAACGTTTATGGAAAAAAAGGAAGAAAAAAAAAATGATCTTGTATTGTATCAACACGAAAAAATGTGTCTAGACTGGTGGTGGACTGAACACGCAACATAAAACCCGACGCCACATTCTTCAACGTAAACCCCTACTTCACTAGGAAAGAATAAGACCAGGCACTTTACATTTGATCATAATACAGATCAAGCAAAGAATGTGGGTTAGTTTTTACAAGAAAAATCTTCTAGTTGTAAAATTTCAAGCCCAATAACGGGTCTTTACTAGTTGTCCTCTCTCTGTCTCTCTCTGAGTCAACACAATCACAAAGCTAAGAACTTTAAGGGTCAAAATAAGATAACAGAAACATCATCAAATATCAGTCCACTGATAGAACGCAAATCCACCGGTAAACAAAAGGGTTTGATCGATTTCATACATTGGACTTCCGGAAACCAAAAATAACTGTTTAAAACAAAAGAGGGAAAAAAATAAAACGCCGGCCTTTTTCCCCAAATTTTGAGAGACCCGATAGTAGATAGGCAAACCTAGTAAGAATAGGGTTAGAGCGAGAAAGAAATAGCGAGAAGAGAATGTGAAAGAAGAAGAAGAAGAAGAAGAATACAGAAGATCGTACCCAGCCATGCGAGGATGATTAAGCAACCAACACCGTCCCCCCCCCCTCTCTGCTCTGGGTTACAGTGATGATTGATTTTATTTTGAAATTTGAATGGCGTCCTGCCTATTAAGAATAATGAGTCCACGCGGAAAGAGAGAGAGAGAGAGAACAAAAGGTAGGAGGGATAGAGCAGAGAAAGAGCCGTTCTGGCCGTGGCGAACGTCGATTGGATGTGACAATAGGACCCCGCCACTGCTTGCTTTTATGCTTCGGTTGACTCCACATCATTTTGTTCTAGCGTCAATTATTTGATTAGCACAGATAATAATAATAAAATAACATTTTTTTAATATTAATTTAAGATGAGTTAATTAGGTTAGCGTGAGTTTAGAGGTGAACAAGGAATGAATTGCAAAGCCGGACACGATCCGCTTGTTCAGAGGTCACAGAAAACAAAATTGTTACCCTTGAACCGGTGAGCCTTTGAGGGGTCTGATTCAGGGCCGGCCAATTTCCCTTTTTTTATTACACATTGTGTTTCTTTTTCAATTTTGTTATTTGTATAATTTCTTATTTTCTCTATTTATGGTTAGCTTTGACTAGGATCGATAATTAGGTCGGGTTAGTCCGAACTTGGTTCAAGCTTGACCCGTTTTAAAGGATCAAATTTGGCTCATTTTAGAGTCAGACCGAGTTCGGACCCAATTTTTAAGCTCATCTTAATTTTGGGTCAAGCTTAAACATAAGTGAGTTCGGTCCGTTAAAAGTTTAACGTTTTTAATTTAAAATGTAATATCATATATATATACATAGACCAAACTATAGGAGTGGGCAAATAACATTATTTGGCCTTTTACCGGTGAACACATGATGTATACCCTCTACAGATTAAGCTCGGCCCATTTTTTTGCAAACTCTACTTACTTAACTTAAATAAAACATAGATTCCCTCTTGCTCTTCATCTTCCAAAGAACTCCTTGGATAACAACGACGGCACTCACCATCATCTTCATCTAAATAATTGGACCTCCAGACATGTGGTTGCCTCAATCTTCTCTTTGGTTTCTGTAAAGGTAAGTTTAGATTTTAAACTTTCTCTCACCCAAAATTTTTTTCTCCAATTCTTAGGGTTTCACTTTCTGTAAATGTTTGTGTGAAGGTGGGAGATCTAGTGCTGCAGTTGAATGCTTGTACGCTGTAAATTGTAGCATGGCCTGCTGCTTAAATGGTTGGTTACAACTGTCACAGATCTAAATTGAAGTGATTTTAGTGATTTCTCTCTCTCGTTATTTAAGTTGAAGTAACATTATTCTTCTTGGTTAGGAAAAAAAATTAACCTTGGCAATGACATCTCTATTTGTGGCATTCGGGTGGGTAGGTATGAAAAATGTTTTCAAGAGGAATGACAATTAAATCTTGGCTAATACTTGTAGCATGCTTGAGTTGTGGTCATGAATACTACTGTTGAGAATTAAAAAAAAAAATGCTGCTTGTACCTGAGACCCTTCTAAAACAGCTCAGTCTCAAGCTTCAGCATGTGAATTTCCTCTTGCAGTTCCTTGAAAATAACCAAACATCATTTATTACAAAAATTCCAATTACTAGAAAAATGGATCTTTCCTTGATAGTTATGTTTTGGTAATTTTGTCCCTTAAAATATGATACTGCATGAATTGTAATTTGCTATGTCTCACACTCCTAGTATTGTTTTTTATATAAGAATAATGATTTCATCTCTCGCCAAGTTTCAGGACATGGACAACTTTCTTTACAAGCAAAAAATTACAGAATTAACTGGTTAACTCTATACAGAAATCCCAAAGTTTCCTCGTCAATTCTGCATCATTCACCATGAAGCTCGGCTATTGATCTTTTTTTAAAAAAAAAACAAAATATTGAACCCCAAAAAAATGTCGCATCATCGTTCACCCTAAATTAACTCATTTCTTTTGACTGCTATTGATCTTATATATAAAATTTATCACAAATTTGCATGCATACAGGACTCTTATATATTATTATGATTAAAAAAAATGAAAGAGAAGGAGAGGAACTTGGGTAGGCTTTAAGAATCAAGTGGTAGTATGCAAGTGTCTCTTCCTAAACCAGTGCTTTTATTTCATAGTTGTATGGTTGCTTGACAAGTCCATGTTCAACTGCAGTCCCATTCAAAGTTGTTTGCTATGAATAGAGTTAATCTCCCCAAAACGCGGACTTAAATTCTTTGCTAGAAGAAGCTTGTGATCAGTGTATGTAGTTTGAACACTAAACAATACTTTACCATTACTTGTTGCCTACGTATCGTCCCTTTCTTGGTCACTCTTTCCTTGGTTATATTAGTTTCAATGTCCTTTTATTTTTAGGCAGTAGCATTTGGAGCCTTTCGGTTTTGGTCCACAAGGCTCATTTTGTGCCAACCATATCATACCAAATTCCGATAAGATGTACAAAAGGACCGTTAGTTCATAGCCTATGAACTCTATGATTTTTTACTTCTTCCAAAAAGTAACAGAACCCAGGATATTTACATGCATTTATTTCTTTTTGGACAATTAGAAATTGTATTAACCTATTTTTTTCATTAATGTTGCCCTGCAAGTTCTTTCTTGGTGCATATGTCAATGGATATTTACATTTTCAACAGCCACGGATCATACCCCAAAAGCTATTTTAATAGGACTCTACTTGAAGTGTTTAATGTCATATACATTTTATCTTAGTAGGGCTTCAGCCTAGAAGTGTTTAATCCTATTTTATAACTTCTATTAGAAGTGTTTAATGTTTTGTACATCTTGTCTTATTAGAACTTCAACCTGTTTTGGTTTACACGTTCAAAGTGGATGGCTTGCTCATGATTAGTCTCATTGGTGTTTACTTTTTGATAGAACTTGTGAAGGTTTTTTTTTTTTGTGGTAATTTTAGGTACATTTACATTTCACTTAGTTACATAAGTCAAATGTATTGTCTTTTTGGATTTTTTATTTAGTTTTATTTTTGTGGCATTGCATTTTTGGAGTAAAAATTGAATTAATGGATTTTTTACGGGGGGCAAGAGTTGTTATTTGGGCTCGAGCCTGACCCAAAATGGGCCCGGGGCCCTTTTAATATTTCGGTCCAAGCTAGAGCCCAAATTCTTCCTACTTTCTCGAGTCGAGCTCGAGCTCGAGCCCATAAAATTTTAAACAGACCGAGCTCGAGTCTTGCAAAGTTCGTCTCAAAAAGCTCGATTGCCAGGCCTTGCTTTGACTAATCACTTTATTTTTGATTTATTATGATTTTAGTTAGTTTTTTTTTATTCTATATTTACAAATAATGCGATTATGTGTATCTAATTTGTTTGCTTAGTTTTTCATTTTTAGTATGATATGTGTCTTGTAATTCGACTCGCTCATATAATTATTTGATTACATTTCTTTTTATTTTTTAAAAAACTAATATTAATTTTTAACTGTACGCAATCCAATTGTTCCCTTGACAAATAAGGTGCAAGATTTGAGTCTTTCGTTCCCAAGTACCAAAACATTAAAAAAAAAAAAAGAATAAATTGATGCAAAGAAAATTTATTAGTTAATTGCAGGTTTGTCCCCCTTTTTTGAAGTTAAAAATAGAAATGGTCCCTAATTTGTACTAAATGTTCAATTTGGCACCTAAACTTGAATTGTTCAAAAATGTTCCTTTTCCCTCACTGTTCCTTTTTTTTTTCCCTAAAATGCCCTTCCAACTAGTTTTGACTATTAGGGGACCCATTTTTGTTCTTTAAATCATGGATAAAAAAATTTGTATTTCCAAAAATATTTTTTTGGCTAATTTCAAAGCATTTTTGTCTTTTAACCCCAAAAGTAGTCGTTCTCACTAATTCTTTTTGAATTTGGAAGTGGTTTTGACATTTGAACAATTTCGTCGTGCTTAGACTCTTAAGGTGACACTTGGTTCGCACTCAAAAATCAAAATCAGAATCAAGTTCTGACTTCAACTGTTGGTTCAAATTTGAAAATAAATATGTTGGAAGCTATAGATGGGGCGTCTGGGATGGGTCGACCTAGATCCGACCCATTTCTCCACTGCTTGGACAGAAGCCTTCTCCTCAAGTGTCATGATTAAGCTGCCAAAGAAAGAGAAGGCAAAGATGTTCATGTCTCTATACTGCCAAGAAAAGAAGCTTTCGCAGTAAGTCTCCTATGCATGCTTATATATATGTGCGGCAGTAAGGAAAGAAGACATACGAGTGTGAAAGAAATGTAGGTGAGAGAGAGCATACACGAGCTTGAAAAAGAGTTTAGTCCCTGTTTTTTGGTACTCTGAAAAAGACCTCTGTTCAAGCTTTCTGCAAGGAAATCATCTGAGAACTTGGGTTGTGGATAGAGTGTGATTTGCATCCTATGATTCCGCACTGACCAGAGCACGTGATTTAATTGACAATCCAATTCCGTTGTATCAACTCTGAACTAAGGACAAGAGGTAATTGTTTCTGTTGTTGAATTCCTTATCCATTCCATCACTAATATCAAAGCATGAGAATGATTGAATTCGTGCTTGAGTTTTCTTGGTCGAAAATTATGAAAGCTTGACAGAGCTTTCATGGCAATTTTTCCTGTAGTCATTCTTGCATCACAAAACTTTGCACACGCCTTCCTTGCATGCTTGTGAACTTGTCCGCAAAGTTTCATAACAAAATTCATCCTAGATATTAAGAAATTTGATTTTGAATGCGCAACGAGTGGTTATATTCATTAGATTTCTGCGACTTATATGAATATTTTCATCATGAATTGTTTGCATGTTGACATTTTACTCCATATAAGCTTTCCAATGGTATATTATGTGTATGAAATGGTCTTCTGGTTTGGGAGAAAATAAAACCCAAATAGGGCACCATGAACAGCCGTGTTTTGCATGTATACGTTTATTTTAATTTCAGATAGAACATGAAGCCTTGCGCAGGACAAACTTATAATTTTAAATATATATATAATTTGTAATAATTCACCAAAATTTTAGCATGTGAGCTTGAACATGGGTTTTGGAGGGAATGTTTGAGTGGCCATAGACTCTAGATGCATACATATTAATGTATATTTGATTACATATTTATTTGAAAAATGAGAAAACTACCACGGTTTGGATTTGAAGCCGACGTGCAATGGGAAATTGAGTGGTGATTATCACTAGACCACAACACTTGGTTATGGTGGAAAATTCATGCAGATTACTTATGAATACTTTTTGAATTTATAGCATATGAATAATTCATGAATATTAATGTATTTGTCCATTCGTGATTATTGTACATGCTTGAAAAATAAGATATATGCATATTTGTACCATATTTACAGATCTTTATTCCAGTTAAAGTATGAGATGGTTGAGTCGAGACTTCCAACCCCAGAATTTATCGCATATATATTGAGATAATTTTATTCAGACATTTTAGTTTTCAAGAGATGATTGGAAGCTATGCGAACTTTTAATCTCGCACTAACTATGTCTAATAAATATTATTTCAATGATATATTGTGGTTAACGTATTTCAGAGCTAATAAATGTTTTGTACTAATATCTATATAAAAAAAAGGCTGTTACAACAAAGAATATAGTGATAAGTTAAATAAGGGCGAGAAACTGCATAGTGATAATTTTAATATTTGGTATCGAAGGGTTCAATACATTCTTGAAGAGTGAGAATGTTTGGAAACTCTCCATCATATTATGAAAGAACCAAAATTTGATGATACTCCTTAATAGCAAAAAGATCATGAGGTTTATAAGGCTTGAAAAAATAGTTGCACTCGCATTATGTTACTGAGCTATATGCAGAATGATTTAACAGTTGAATTTGAGGTATACCAAATTGTTTTTGAGACGTGGAATGTTTTGAAAATAAAGTTTGTAGTGATTAGGGAAGGCAATTAATTTGTACCCAATCGATGGATACCCGCCCCTACCCTACCTGGTGGAGGTGGGTAAGGGCGGGTGTGGGGTGGGTGAGAATATGAAATTTTCAAACCTATGGAGGATCGAGTAGGGTATAGGTATAAATTTTGTACCCATCGTGTATCCTACCTGACCCACTATACACACACACACACATTGTCACAGTCTTTTCAAAAATACTTTTCATTTTATCTTTCCTTTTTTCATACTAGGTTAGGGAACATCAACATCCCTTTCTCATTTGGTCATGTCAAGTTGTAAAACTTTTTTTTTTCGAAGTTTGAAATTTCATAATTATTTTTAAACTTATTTCATTTTTAGGCAAGTATTTAATTATTTATACTTTAATTAAAAATATGACTTTTTTTAAAAAAAAATTATTAACCATTTTTAGACTAAATATTATTATTATATTGAAATATGTTTTCATATCAATTCATTTTTCTCTACTCTTGCCCAACAGGAGAGCACCCCTTTCTTTTTCCACTTTGATGGTCTGGGATAACATATACAAGTCGACAATTCAAAATTGTGAAAGAGAATCTGAAGTGCTAATAATTCTCTCTCTCTCTCTCTAAAAAGGTTCATCTCCTACATTATCTTTTTTTTATGTAAAATTTTATTAAAACCCTAAGTTTTTGTTTACTTAAAATTATATTTTGGTTGTAAAATTTGAATTGAAACCCTAAAATCTCATTCTTTTTTATGTAAAAGTTTGTTCAAATCCTAAATTTTTGTTTGCTCAGAATTATATTTTGGTTGTGAAATTTGGATTGAAACTCTAAAATCTCATTCTTTATTTTATGTCAAATTTTGTTCAAATCCTAAGTTTTTGTTTGCTTATAATTATATTTTGGTTGTGAAATTTGGATTGAAACCCTAAAATTCCATTATTTTTATGTAAAATTTTGTTCAAATCCTAAGTTTTTGTTTATTTAGAATTATATATTAGTTGTGAAATTTAGTTGTATTTTATAATGGGTTTTGCAATTTGTTGGAAAGATTGTTGATTATTTATCTTTTTTTTTTAATATTTTTCAAAGTGAGGGTTTTAATTCACCATGACAGAAATTTCATTTTATAGTTTAATGGTATAATTAATCAAATATTGATTTATTGTTGATATTTTTTTATTGTTTTTCTATTCATTAATTTGTAGATTATGGCTACTGCAAGTGACATTTCACATACAAGTTCTTCTCTAAATTTTTCAAATAAAAGTATTGATCCGGCTTTTAATACCAGGAGTGAGGATGCCCAAAAAAATTCACATGATGAAGAATACGATGAGTCAAAACTAACTTCAAAGGTATGAGTGCACTTCAAGAAAAGGAAAATTAGATGTTGGAAACCTGTTTGAAACTATTGTTCAAGTCCCTTAGTTTCAGAAGTAAAAGTAGGACAAGTCATTTAAGACATATTAATTGTGTCAATTGATTTTTTAGTTTTTTTTTATCAATTGATTTCTTTTTTAAGTTTACAAGAAAATTATTTGGTTTCATACTATATTAATGACATATTAATTATGTTTTAGATTTTGTTATGTGCCAGCACCTCATGATAAAGATATAATTAATGAGTGTTTGATGAGTTGTTTTATGGATTGGAATATTAATAGAAGAATTTGTACTATTACTATAGCTAATGCGTTTGTAAATGATAGGGCTCTTGAATTGATAACTGATCGACTTTGTGCTGATAATGTGATATATTGGATTGCTACACCAAAAAGGGTTGAGAAGTTTGAAGAAGCAGCTCGTCAACTTTAAAATATCAGCTTCTAAGAAGTTGTCTCTTGATGTTAGAACTTGATGGAATTCAACTTATTTGATACTTGGAATTGCAATACCCTGTAATGATATTTTTACTTATTAGAGACAACGTGAACAAAGTATAAAAGTGTGCTTTCGGAGGATAATTGGGCAATAGTACAAGACATCTCTGGAAGATTAAAAATTTTTTATGATGTGATTCAATTATTTTCGGATAGTAAACATTCTACTGCAAATCTATTTTTTACTCAAATTTGTGAGATTAGATTGACTTTGGGAAAATAGATGTGTGAGCAAAATGATATGATAAAGAAGATGACATTAAATATGACAAGTAAATTTTTGAAGTATTAGGATACAATTCATGCATATTGGGAGTTGTTTGTCTATTAGATCCAAGATCTAAAATTGATTGCTTAGAGTACTAATTTGAGAAGATTTATGGAAAGGATGATGGTACTCAAGTGCAAAAAATAGTGGACGTTTGCACTAACTTACTTGAAAAGTGTCAAAACACGCAGGTGAAGGAAAATGAAGGTGCATCTTTCGGTTCTACTCAATCTCAAATTATTGATGATTTTGGCGAACATGTACCCACATATGCTAAGTTTACTAGTTCAAAAAGAAAGAAAATGTCTTCTCTAAAGTCTAAGTTGGACCACTATTTGGATGATGGTTTTCAGATTTTGATATCCTTGCTTGATGGAAGAGTAATGAGGCTAAATATCCTTCTTTGCAAGCAATTACAAGAGATATTTTAGGAATACATGTAACTTCTATTGTTTTGGAATCTGCTTTTAGCATGAGTGGTAGGATTTTGAGTCCACATCGCAATAGGTTATATCCAAATACAGTGGAAGCTTTGGCTTGTTGTCAAAATTGGCTATGGTCTGAAAAATGTAAAAATAATTACTCTATCTTCATTAATTTTTTTAATAAATTAAAGTATTATATTATTCTAATTGATTATAATTTTTAATTGATCTTTTATTGACAGCTTCAAAGAAATTTTCACCATCAACCATATCTCCTTTGATTATATTTATGGATGATGTAGATGATGAAGATGTGCTGGATGAAATATTAGTAGATTAGAAGGCGTGCTTATTGATAATTTGGATTGTAACTATACTTTTGATATCTTTTCTTAATTCTAACACTAGTTTGAAATTAAATAATTTGAATATAATTATTGTCTTTATTTTGATGTAATTGAAATTAATATTGAAGTTTTATTATTTGTATTTTGATTAAAAGATACTATTAAACTAGAATGTTAATAAAAGTGAAGTCAAGTAGATCTAATTGAAGAACAAGTCGACTTGTGAAGGTAACAAGTTGACTTGCTATTTGGGTGGATAAACCCGCGGGTAGGGGTGGGTGGAGGGTAGGATATAAAATGTCTTACCCACCACGAGTAGAAGGTCGGAGTGGGTATGGAGTTTTAAGGTAGACAGACGGGTAATGTTTGACAGAAACCCGTCCCTACCCACCCTATTGTCATCCTTCGTAGTGATTTCATCAACTAAGTTGAGGTCTCCAAACGTGAAAGAAACAAAAGTTTTCTTAAGAAAAGCATTCCAATTTTCAAAAAAATCTAAACTGATCATCGCAAGAGAAGTAAACGCAATAGTAAAAAGAAAAAGGATAAAAGAAATCAACTATATTATAATTGTGACAAATTATGCCACTATACTCGTGAATGCACTAAATCAAGAAAGGTATTGCTCGAATCTTTTTCACATGATATTTGTGTTTCTATCACTATTTTACTCGTTGAATTGAATCTTTTTTGAACTCTTAAATTAGGAGTAACGGACCATGTAACTAGAGTCAGAGGATCATTTGTCGAATCCTAGATGATTCGAAGTGGATATATGTAGAAAATAATGGCAGGGTTGCTTTAGAAGGTATCGGTACCTGTAAAGTGCTTTTTGAAGATGATCGCACCTTATTCCTACATGATGTTTTGTATGCATCAGATATTTGATGTAACCTAATGTTAGTTACCGTTCTCATACGTTTGGATTTTAATATGAACTTTTATAATAATATTGTACATATTTATCTTGACACTGAATATGTTGATTCCGCTCATCTTGTGAATGATTTTCATGTACTAGATGTAGTGTATGATGATAAAAATTATAATGGTTGCTTTTCTTTAATTGCATCATCTAATGGAAAAAACATGGATGCAAATGTATGGTATGCTAGATTGGACCATATTTGGCAAAAAAAAATACACAAACTAGCCAAAGAGGGACTTTTGAGCAGTGTCTCAAAAGTAAACTCACTAATATGTGAGCATTATCTAGCAAAAAAACAACAAGAAAGCCGTTTAGTAAGGGAATCAAAGCAGATCTTCCATTGTAATTGATCTATTTTGATATATGTAATCCAATGAATGTGAGAGAAAAGTATCAAGTATCCTATTTCATATAATTTTAGTCATTTTGACTATATTTATTTGATCTCCCATAAGTTAGAAATATTTGATTATTTTAGAATATATTTGAAATTGGTTGAAAATCAATTAAACAAAATGATTAAAATGATAAGGATAGATCATGTATGTGAGTATTGTTACGCGATTTAGATATATCACAATTTTGGGCAAATATACCCTAGTTGAGTGTTGTGTATAGTGTAGAACAAGTGTCAATCCCACGAGAATATTTTATATTACAAAGTATGAATAACCTTAATCTAAGTTGAACAAATCAAATCAAGTGGTAAAAATTTTAGAAACTACTAAAAACAAAATCTAAAATACGAAACTCTAATATGATAAAAATCCTAAAATATCGATTTTATTTATTTTTATCTTTCTACACGGTCAAATCTTTTCAATCCCTAAGTTTATTGGCTAATGATTTATTATTGATGATAATAGATTTTTCTAAATTAGATTTACTAAATGTCATGCAATAAATCTCTAATTTATCTAACCAAAACCCAATGGTCATACAATTTCGATTGATTCAAACCGTATTAAGTTTTATGAAAATCTGTAAATTAAGGTTTCCCTTAATTCACACACATGAAATTAATCCAATGGCCATGCTCATAATTTCATATGGATTTTATTATTTGGACTAATTTTGTACAATTATATTGATCATGCATACACTCAATTTCAAATCATCAAAAAGTCAGGCCCAAAAACGTTTGCAGCATTGAAAACAATAATAAAATCTTATCAAAATAATAATCATGTCAATAAAACTTAAGGAAAAGAATCAAATCAAGTAATGTATTAATAAAAATATAAAATCTATTGAGTTTTAGGAAAAATAAAATTAACTAGACATTGAAAAGAAAAATAAAAAAAGTAAAAGAGAACATTACAACCCTTGTTTGTACGAACATGGAGGTCAAAGTCACTTGGAATGGAGGAGGTTACTAGGGATTGTAAAGTGACGGAAGAATGAGAAAAATAAAAGAGAAATTCATACATAAGGAGTTATCCTAGTGCTATATATATATAGAAGTGAAAACCTTAGGAAAAATTTAGTAAGTTAGACTATTTTAGAAGTTTGGATTTTGAATTTGATTTGGGAACTTTCTTTTATTGCTTGATGATAATCTTTAACTTTTCAAATACTTAAAATTTTTTTTTCTTCAATTTGGATAATTTCTGAAATTATCAGCAATGCAAATCTGAAATTTTAGCACCATGTTTCCATTTTGATTCCCAGTTTTCGTTTTTCAGTACTGTAGTAAATTCGACTCAATTTTCAGATATCTTCTGGTCTGACCCAGCCTGTAAGGTCTTCATAAGAGTTGTAGGACTCGAAGTTTTTTTTCCAACGCCATAAAAATCAACACAATTGGATATCGGGACAAAAAGTTATGATCAAAATACTGAATATTATCTGTCTAGTCCGAAAATAATAAGTTTGCTCTATTTTTTCTAAATCAATGACTACGAAAATAAATCAATATAAAATTATAAAATATGGTTCAAATCAATTCTAAAACACATAAATAAATATTAAAAAAGATACAATTCAAGTGTATAAAAATATTGCTATCAAGTATCTGTCAGATTAATTTAGTGATCTATATAATAAAAAAAAGAATAATTAGACAGTTCACTATTCCCAGTACTCTGCAACAAAATGGTGTTGTAGAAATGAGAAATAGAATCTAACTGGATATGGTTAGATTAATGATGGCGCAAACGAAAAGATATTTTGTTGATTGCTGCCTATATACTTAATTGTGTGTCCTCTAAATTAGTTACATCTACTCCCTATGGACTTTGAACAAGTCAAAAGTCTGATCTATGTATTTTTATTAGATATTCTGGACATTCAAAATAATATGTGTTCACAAGACAGCACGATGATGGAAGTGTAATGAAATAGAGTCAAAAGATACCACATTCTTAGAAAATAAATTTCCACCAAGAGATGAAATTGATAACCATCTAACTTTATGTGAAATGAAAGATCCTAATTATATTGACATTCCATTTAGTTCAACAGTAAGAAATGATGAGATAATTTATTCTTTTGAACCTAGTAGGAGCGAAATTTCATCGAATGAATCAGTTTCATGTAAAATTCAATTACGGAGAAGTAGTTGTAAAAGTACTCCTCTCATCATTTTGAGATTGAAGGAGAATCTTTTATGGTAGTTTCACTTGATGAAAGTGAGTTTAAAACATTTGAAGAGGCTATTTTATCAATTAATAAGGTAAAATAGAAAAAGATAATGAAAGAAAAAATAGAATCTATAAAATTAAATCAGGTCTAAGTTTGGTTGATCTGTTTTTAGGGCGTAAGGCTATTGAAAACAATTGGATTCTCAAAATCAAATGTAAGATAGATGGATCTATTAAAAGATTTAAGACATATTTGGTTGTTAGGGGCTATACCCAAGAGGAAGATATGGATTATGAAGAAACCTTTTTACTTGTTATAAGGTTTATTTTAATACGCCTTATCCTTACTATCGTTACCTATTTGGATCTTGAATTACATTACATAGACGTTAAAACTTCTTTTCTCAGTGGGAAATTGAATAAAGAAATCTATATAGAGAAATCTATAGGTTTTATTATTAAAAACCAAGAGTGCAAAGTTTATAGACTCCGGAAAGTAATTTATAGTTTTAAACAATCATTTAAACAATGATATTTAAAATTTCATCGAGCCATTGTCACATATGGGCTTACGATGATTGAAGATGACCATTGTATTTATATAAAGCAATTAGAAGATAATTTTGTAATATTGTCACTTTATGTGAATGATATTTTATTGGCTATGAATAATTTAAATATTATTATTGCTATTAAAAAGTGGTTATTTTAAAATTTTCAATTAAAGGATATGGACAAAACAACTTACATTTTTGGTATGAAGTTCAAAGAAATCGTTCAAAGAAATTTCATGCTTTGTCATAGCAACATTATATTTTAAAAATTCTGGAACGATTTCATATGTTGGATTACAAATCTATTGACACACTAATTGTGAAAGGTGAAACCCTTAGAAGAGAAACGTGTCCTAAGACTACACAAGATTTTGAATATATGGAAAAAGTTCCATATGCATGTGCCATAAAGAATTTAATATATGTTATGATGTGCACTCATCCTAACATAGATTAGCAAGCAGATATCAGTCAAATCCTGGATTAGCTTACTAGCAATGGGTAAAGAGGATAATGAGATATCTGAAAGGCACCTCCATTATGCTTTGTGCTACCAAGGTAGTGATCTACATTTGGTAGGTGACACTGACGCGGATTGGAGTGGTGACCTAGATGAAAGAAAATCTGCATCTGGATATGCATTCTTGCTATAGTTTGGGTGCCCATGATGGGTCGACTCGGGTTATCTCCACCACTTGGACAAAATCCTTCTCCTCAAGTACATGATTAAGCCGCCAAAGAAAGAGAAGACAAAGATGTTCACGTCTCTGCACTGCCATGAAAAGAAGCTTCCACAGTAAGCCTCCTTTGCATGCTTATATATATGTGCGATAGCAAGGAAGAGAGACACACGAGGGTGAAAGAAACAGATGTGTGAGAGAGAGAAGACACATGCCTAAGTCTTTGGAAGGAGTGAATTTGCTCAGTACTGTTAAAGAGCTTTTTATTGTCCATGCTGTCTTAGGAGGAAACCGGAACCTGAATTTAGAATGATTGATCTCCAATCCACTTTTAGCAGAAAAATCTTCGAGACACTCTAAAATAGTGCTTAGGTTTAACAACTCTACCTCGGCGAAAAGTAATAAGTCATTTGCAAAAAAAAGATGTGAAATAGGGGGGCTATTCTTGCTTACTGTGATGGGCCTCCACCATCTTTTCCTTACTTTTTCTTAGATCATATAAGAGAGCCTTTCCATGACTAAGATGAATAAATAAATAGATAGGGGGTCACCTTGTCTCAGCCCCTGACTTGTTTTCATGGACGGGAGCACTTTTCCATTCCATATGAAGGATGTATTGCCACATGTGGCCGCATATATAATAAGTCTGACTAAAGGAAGAGGAAGATTGATGTTTATTAGAACTTTATCCAAATACCCCCAACTGACATTATCGAAGGCTTTCATGAGGTCTATCTCGAGGATCATACCTTGATTCTTCTTATTGGACTTGCAGAGAGAGTGAATAACCTCCTGAACAACTATAATATTTCCTGCAGTACCTCTACCGAGGAGAAAGCTACTTTGATGAGGGTCGATGATTTTTGGAGGAGTGGTCTCAACCGTTGAACAAAGATCTTAGCGAGGATTTTGTAGGAGGTGTTTAAGAGGCTAATAGATCTAAAGTCATTTATTGAATTTGGTTTGTCTACTTTGGGGATTAGCACCATGTGAGCATTGGCTATCTCAGGACAGAAATATCCATCTTTTAAGGCAGTGTTGATGAATCTATAGAGGGAATCTTTAACTACTAACCATTGATTTTGGAAGAAGATGGGTTGCATTTCGTCTGGGCCAGGGGCTTTGAGGCCTTGTATGGAGAAGATAGCCTGTCTAACTTCTTTTTCGTTGGCCATTCTGATAAGGCTGTCATGAGAGCTCTCTTCAATCTTTCGTATGCTTTTTATAAATCTAGCACTTCGTTCCATAACAGCCTTTCCCTTAAAGAGGTTTATAAAGTGATCTCTAACATGGTTTTTTAGAATCTCTTGATTAGTGCACTAGTCCCCTCCAATTTGAAGAGCAGCGATCCTGTTCGCGTTCCTTCTTATCTTTGTTGTGATGTGAAAAAATTTGATGTTTTTGTCTCCATTGGTGAGCCAATTGATTATGGAGTTTTGATGCCAAAGAATTTCTTCTTACTCAAGCACTTTGTCATATTCTCTCGAAAGATCTCTTTCTAGGTTTTGGAGAGTATTTGAGTCGGAGTAATTCTTAGAAGATTGAATACCTTTAAGTCTTGCTTCAAGTTTCCTTTTCCTCATAAAAATGTTGCCGAAAACCATCTTGTTCCACTCGAAGAGTCGTACTTTGAAGATAATGGTTTGTGACGATCCGCTATTCAAGCGTCCTATCTCCTAACATATGGAATTAGATGTACAAATATAGAAACAAATAATATAATTGAAATGTAATATCTAAACTAATAAGAGTCGTACTTTTCATGTGTGATAATAAGAAAGAAATAGATGTAATAAAAAAATAAATAACTTTTCATTTTCATACATATGTTGCATAACAAAAGATCCATACATATGTTGCCATCAAACATTATGTTTAAACATAACATATAGCTTAATATTTTATTGCATAACTCTCCCATTTTCCTTAAAGATCTCGACTTTGAAATCTCTTATATATCAAAACTCAAGATTTTACAAATTTCCAAAAGGAAGAGTAAGTGAGCCATTTGTTAAGTTATATATGATTCAAATATCCACTTAAATCTAAGTTATAGGACCGTAATTTTATATTTATGCCTCGATCCAATTCAAATCACACGAAAATATCAAAATCAATGAAATAGTTATATGAGATTTATAAAAACCATAAGAGTAGTCCTAGTAAAATCAGTATATTCTAATCTACACATATCACATATCATATTGAAATGATTCTGATGCTTTATATTTAAAGGTTAAACTAATTCAATCTAAAAGGTAGTTCATATTAGGTAAAAAGTCATAATTAAAAACATGACATAATCTGAAATAGGACAGTTTTAAATGATGTGTGTAAATGATAATTTAAGAAAAAATTTTTTGAGTATTTTAAATGATGTGGATCTTGAACGGATTACATATATCTTTAAAAAAAAAAAAAAGAAATGGCAAATCATATTGTATTTCTTATTGTTTGCACTATGCTTGGACCTTTTTTATTTTTTATTTTTTATTTTTTATTTTTTGGAAATGACACTTAAATAACTCTATTTTACAATGGGCCGTGATTGACTCAGCTAGCTGAATAAAATACGTCTCATAAATATTAAATTTAAAGTATAAATATGTATTTAAAATGAACAATAACATAATTTTTATGATTAATTACATGTAGAATCCTAAATCTTTTACCAATTTTTCTATTTAGTTTTAAACTTTTTAATTTCTTTTCTCAAGTACTAAATATTTAGACTTGGTCGCGATTTTAATTCGATGATGATTTGGTCACTCCTGATATTGGCAAAATTTATTACTGATAGTCGTATCAGATGGTTTTATGCGAAATTAAATGCATGATTGAGGGGGATTTTTTGGGTGCGAAGTTCTTGAACACTGCTCTTGGCCTTTGCTCAAGAGACTCAAGAAGAAGAGTTTGTTCAACTGTAGGCTTTTCGAAGACAACAAAGAAGTTCTCAGGCCATTCAAAACCATATTCAAAACCAATAAGACGGGTGGGGCTTCTCCAAGCCTGACAAGATTGGATTTTTCCGATTCTTGTACTCTCGAATCTTGGAGGAGTTCACAACCAGCAACATCTTGCCCATCTTGAAGGACCTTTTTGTTGAAATTAAGTGTTTGTCTTGAAATGGGTATCCCCCTAGTACTTTTGAACCTTATCCTTGATTTCAAGGACTATCTCAAAGAAACCCACTTCAATAGTAAAAGATCTCATTTTTTAGTTTTCAAAATCACGTACTTTGATGGTTTGAAATGATTCCTTGGATTTTGAAGTCTCTACACCATCTGGTGTGAGGAAGAGGGAGAAAGAGAACCCTTGTGGGATTTGTGGCACTCTCACAAGTATGAGAAAAGTTCGATTCAAGTTTCTACACCATCTGATGGCTATGTGATTTTATTGTATCTTTTTTTTTTTCTTTTTTTTTTTCCTGGGATCACAGTTTTTAATAAGAAATCTTTTTTTTTTTATGAATCTTGACGGGTTCGAAACATATAAACAGTCTCTTTACAAAATTATAAGAGAAAGATTATGTACATATATGTCTAATCTAAACCCGATTTTAATTATTGG
The DNA here is from genome assembly GCA_037126225.1 of Dillenia turbinata. Lineage (NCBI taxonomy): Eukaryota > Viridiplantae > Streptophyta > Magnoliopsida > Dilleniales > Dilleniaceae > Dillenia > Dillenia turbinata. Next base: position 17,976,940 of record JBAMMX010000019.1, read on the forward strand.
GACTAAGTTTCTGATTGTTATTGTTCTTATTGATGAATTATATAATTAAAAGTACTAATAAATTATACATTAATAATGTTAATATGCCAGGTTCTATATATGTGATATTAACATGGCAGCGTTGTACAGTAGTAAGGGTTCCTCGAGAATTATTGAGTTATATTTCAATTCTTTATAAATTATTTTTGAATATATGTCAATAGTACAGATTTATTTATTTATTTTTATATTGTGTGCAGTCGTGAAGTGCCATGTGCAAATCTAATCTTTTTTCTCTCTAAATTCTTACTTTAATTTCATATTTCTGTTCATCCTTTTAATAATGATATTTGGTTTAATAGTAATTATATTTTAAAATAAAGTATAATTTATATAGTATATATATTTGGTTTAATAGTAATTATATTTTAAAATAAAGTATAATTTATATAGTATATATTTTAAAATAAAATAAAGTTCATATTTTTTTAATGCGGTTTAAATTATTCACTGATTTTATTAATTTTGATCGATTTTAAACAATTTCGATCGAATTTGATTTCATTCGGTTTATCGTTGGAACAGAACTATAAAAAAAATATTAATGAAATTGAATTTTGAATTTCTTACTTAATCACTACCTCAAAATTTCGATAAGAGTATTAAAAACATTTCTCTTCGCAAAATCCAAAAGCCTTTTGGATTGGACATGATTAGGACTGTTACACGAATCGAGTCGAATTTGACCTGCTAGCGAGTCGCTCGATCAACAGTTCAACTCGACTCGAGTTTGATTGAGTTCAAATTGAATTTGAGTCGAGTTCGTCATGAATCGAATCGAGTTCGAGTAGTATAATTTTAGATTCGAAAACTCGATAAGTAACTGGTTTACATATATTAATATATATTATATATAATTATAATTATAATTATAATATAAAAATAAAATAAAATATATTAATATATTATTTAATAATCAAGTTTTTAAATTGAGTTCAAATATTTTGTTATATAATCGAGTTGTTTTTGAACCCCTGTTATATACTACTTATCGAGTTCGAGTCAAGAAAAAAAATCAAGTTTGAATTCAAGTATAAAGATATTCGAGATTGACTATCTTAAATACACCTCTAGACATGGTAAACAGATAATTAATTATATCCAAAAGTAAACATTTCTCCTCTCAAATATGTCCGATGCAAGAGTCTTTGGTATTTTGAGAGGAGAAAATTTTTTTGATGATCTTATCCAAGGTTTTTTTTTTTTTTTTTTTACATTTTTTTCATTTTCATTTAAATTTTTAAAAGTGCATAAGTGAAATTATTCACTCAAGAAATAGATAAAAAAGGTTACGAGATAGAAGTCTGGATCATATTTTAGCAATAATAATTATTTTAAAGATTTTTTTTATTATAATGATCATAAAATCAAAGTAAAAACAGACTTTTGTTACTGGAACACCTCTATGAGAACATAATTATTTTTCGATGATAATGCACCGGAGCCCATTATAATTTTTTCAAAGATGTTCAATTTCTAACACGTAAAGTTTTATATTTCTTTTAATTTTTTGATTTCATTCAGAATAAGATATAATAAAAATTTGTTCCCCTCTGCCCTCTTGATCCCCGCGGCGGCGCTTTAGCCCCAATTCCAATTTTTCAGAAGCAAATCAAATCAAATTCCGGATAAGACCTCTCCGCTCTCACCGTTCGGCTCCCAAGCACAACCACCACCACCGCCACCACCAACAACACCACTGTCGCTACCGCCGCCGAAAACATGTCAGCAAAAAACAGAAACTTTCGACGCCGAGCCGATTCGGACGACAACGACGACACTCCTTCCACAACGACAAACCCATCTACCACCACAAAACCCTCTTCCAAACCCTCCTCCCTCTCCTCCGCCTCCGCCGCCGCCAAAACTACCACCAAACCGAAGAAACTCCTTAGCTTCACCGACGATGAAGAATCCGAACTACAACCTCCCTCTCGTTCCTCCTCCAAAGAACGTGCCTCTTCTTCTTCTTCATCTCGCATTGCAAAACCCTCTTCTCTGTCCTCCTCCCACAAACTCTCTCGCTCTAAAGACCGCATTTCTTCTTCAGTCTCTTCTCTTCCTTCCAATGTTCAACCCCAAGCCGGTCAGTACAGCAGAGAAGCGCTCCTTGAACTTAAGAAGAATACCAAAACCCTTGCCCCTTCTCGAACTTCTCAACAACCCTCATCCGCCGCTGATTCAATTTTCGTCTTGAAGGGCCCAGTTAAACCCATATTGAACACTGGCAACGATAAAATCTTGAAAGAAGTTGATGATTTGGATGAAGTGGATGACGTTAAAGAGGAACTGAGTGGATTAGCCGTGGATAAGAAGAGTGGGGATTTGATGCTCGATCAGGCTACCATTAATCGGATTAAGGCTAGGAGAGAAAGGCTACGGAAATCTGGGGCTGCTGCCCCGGATTTCATAGCATTGGATTCTGGGAGTAATCATGGTGCTGCGGATGGTTTGAGCGATGAAGAACCGGAGTTTCGGGGTCGAATTGCTTTGATTGGGGAGAAAATGGGGAGTGAGAAGAAGGGTGTGTTTGAGGAACTTGATGATAGAGGAGCAGATGATTCTGTTTTCGGGAAACATGTTGAAGTGGATGAAGAGGATGAGGAAGATAAGATTTGGGAACAGGAGCAGGTACGGAAGGCTTTAGGGACGAGGATGGAGGATGGGGGAGCTAGGGTTAGTGCTAATGTTCCGGTGATTTCGAGTGTTCAGCAACAGAGTTTGTTGTATCCAGCAGTTTCGTATGCTCCAGTTGCAAATGTAGCATCATCGGGGTTAAGCATTGGAGGCGCAGTTGGGGCCTTTCAAGGTTTGGATGCAATGCCGTTGTCTCAGCAGGCTGAGGTTGCTAGGAAAGCTTTGCAAGACAATGTGAGGAGGTTGAAGGTATGGTCTTGTCCTATTGTTTAGTTTCTTACTATTTGTTTTTGGCTTAGCTGTTAAATGTGCAGCTATGCGTTAAGATGATTGTGACCATAGATTTTTTCTCTTTTCTCATGCATGATAGATAGGAAGGGGTTAAGGGCACACAGTGGTTATATTGTTTTGTTTGAAAAATGAAGAATTTTCCTGACAATGAGAAAAACAAAAACTTGGGAAGAATAACAAGGAGGTGATCGTCCAAAGGGTCTATAGTGAAGGAAATATATGAAATCAGCATGTAAGAAATGTTTCTAAGAATTAGAGGTCATTTAACATTTAAAATAATTTTCCACGAAAGCAATCAAGGTTTTAATCCCATCAAAAACTCTTCTATTCCTTTCTATCCAAACTGACCAAAACACAACTAAAAAGGTATCCTAACAACTCTCCTCCTTGCTTTGCAAAGCAGCACAGCACTCCCAAGTGCACAACTCACTTTTCACCGAGCTTGAAGTCACCTAAAGTAACTGCAAAAGAGAGAAAGCTTTATCCTAGAAGGATAAGTCCATGTGCAAAGCATTAGCAAGTGACCTGTGGACTTGAGCTTCTTTTGCATAATGAACACATATTTACCAAAAAAAAAAAAAACACTGTTGGAGATTTTCTTGAGTTGGAATCCTTCCTCAAGCTGCCTCCTGTGCAAAGAAAGCAATCCTTGGAGGGAAAGGGGATTCGAGATAAACTTCCAAGGAAAAGGAGCCCTCACCTCATCTATACTATTTGATGTGAGCAAATTATAGTGTCTCTTCACCTTAAAACTTCCTCTTGGTGAACCCTTCCAAGCCACAACATTTTCCCTTCCTGAGTCCAGCTAGACTCCTTCTAGGAGTTAAAGAAATTGAAGAATTCTTCCAAACTTTCCAAAAGAAGAGAACTCCTTGCAACAAGACTAACGACATTAAGACCTCTTTGCCCACAACACAAGCAACTCATTTACATTATGGAAACAACTTTTTAGTGAACTAGAGCTGCATCATTGATCATGCCAAAGGAGATTCACGTCTAGTTACCCATCTTAAACTCCTCCATGCCTTTGAAAGTTTCCCACCATCTCCTAATTTTTTTCCAAGTACTTTCCACAGGGCCTAATGGCTTCTTTACAAATCCATCCACTATGAGAAGTCTCATATTTATCCAAAATAGCCTCTTTTCCAGATGGACTTATTCTCATCTACGATCTGTAACCCCTTCGCTAAAAGCGCCGTGGTAAATTCAAATAGGGATTATTCTTGTCTAGGATCTGTAACCCCTTCACTTAAAGTGCCTTGGTAAATTCAAATAAGGATTTGATGCCAAGCCCTCATCCCACAAAGGTTATTTCACAAGCCCCCACTTAATTAGATCGAACTTCTTATCACCTTTTAGTTACTTCCCCCTTAGAATCTTCTTTGGGTGGTTTCTATTCTTTTTGCCATTCATACAGGAAAAGAGAGAGGGAAATTAAATAAGTTGGAGGAGTTGAAAAGGTGCTTTTCATAGATTCACCTCCCCCCTTAGATAGATATCCCGTCTTCCACCTTGCTAATCTTTTCTCAGTACTTGTTCACAATCACATCCCACATAGCCTTCTTCACATGCTTTTCTCCTAGAGGGAGTTTAGATATGTAAACAGAAGATCCTCCGCAGCTCACCCTTAAAGAGATGACAACCAACCACTATTATCCTGTTAACCTACTGAAATAGGATCACTTTTCATAACATTCACTTTCAACGGAGAAACTATCTTGAATATCATTAGAATGAATTTGAGAAAGAGAGGCATTATTGTCACAGTTTGCAAACAAGAGGTATCTCTTGGAAGGCATGCAATGTTTATTTATATTTTCGTTAACCTCTGGATGGAATATGATACTTTGAAGTAATGCACCCCAAAATTCATATGAAAAAAGATTAACAAGCATTACTCTTTGTTCTAACTTCAGACTAAATCACTCCAACCAAAATCTCTTCTTGCATTGTACTTGGACCAAAATTATGCACAAGTATAAATACTGAACCAATTCAAATTAACTTAGTTGGTTTGACTCCGATATTTGGTTACTTAGAAATTAATTTGCAACCATACATGGCCATGAGAATACTCTTGTAGTCTGTAGCAACTGGTCAAGGATAAGTTCCATTATATGTTTGGCTAAGATAGCTTGGTTTTGATGCTTTGGAGCTTTGCAGTGGAGGAAGTGTTGTGCATAAGAATGGATAATTGCTTAGTTGGTTATATGTGCTTTTGAAATTTGTTTCAAGTTTTTGAATCTCTTTTTCTTCTCTTTTGTCATCCCTCTTGTTTCACCTATTGTGTTAATTGCCTTTTTTTACCCTTTTATGTGCCATTCACGGTCTTATAATTGTTGAAAATCTACAATTTTTTTTTCCTATTAGAAATAAGAAAAGATTTGTTGAACAATAAAGACAAGGGAAAGAGCACCAAGTAGGTGCATCCAAAGGCTACAAAATCTTTAGTAGATCATTTTAGCTGAAACGCTACTTTTGGTTGTTGCACATATTTAGAATTTATTCCCCAAGTCTCCTTTTCTTCACTTGATCTTCTCATTTCAGGAGAGCCTTTCATCCTTTTCTTGTGTGCACATTTTCTTTTTCTTCTTTCTCAAACCATCCTTGTGTAGAAACAGCTTCTTTGCAAAATGTAAGGCGAAGGCTACGTACACATACGCCCACCCTCCCCCTACCCTCGCAATAAGCTAGGGAGCACTTTGTGTATCGGGTGAGCCCGTTCTTTTTCAAACTATCCTTGTGGGGAGAAAGCTTTATTTTCCCCCATATGGCATTTGATCTAAAAGGTTACTGCTTTCTTACTTTATTCAAGAAGATGAAGGATGGTGTTGGATGGATCTTGTGTGTTTCGGGTGGAGGTGTAGAGGCAAACTCGTTTGGAGGGTCTTGTCTATTGTTGGCATCTGGTTTAATGAGATGTGGATTGTAGGTGGAGATCTTAATGTGATGTTGCATGTGATGGCAAGAAATTGGGGAAGGAGCAAAGTGTCAGCATGCAAGAATTCATTGATTTCATCTATAGAATCAATATCAATGCTTTGATTGAAGCAACCGGTAGAGGGGGAGTTCACTAGGTCAAGTATGAGGGATGATCCTACTTTGTCTAGGTTGAATGGCTTCCTTGTCCTGTTGGATTAGGATTCTTTTCCTATTAAGGTCACTGTCTATATTTGTTTTGGACCATCATCCCTTGCTACATAAAGGAGTACATAGGGGCCTATTTCTTTGCAATTTGAGAATATTTGGCATGAGAGGAAGGTTTTGGTGAGCCCTTGGGGCACAGGTTTAATAACAAGTGAAAGATTGCCACTAGTTTTGTTCTTTGTTGTTGAAAAAGCTTTTGAACAAGTGGAAGAAGAAGACTTTTGGTGTTATTCATATGGAGGAGACTGTACTCTAGATGATTTGAGCAGAAAATTGAAAAGGAATTCTCTATTTCTCGTCCTGTTGTACTTATAATTTTCTCCTATCCCTAGTAATTTTTCTGTTTCTACAAAAGAAAATAGGAAGAATGATACTACTATAGAGAAGACGAAGGGGTTGGACTTGAATGATAGGGAGGAGGGGGTAGAAGAGGACTCTCAAATGAGAAGACTCTTAAAGAGGGAGTTGTTGCACGTCCTTTATAGGGAGGAGATATTGTGGTGCCTGAAATCACAACCAATGTGGCTTAAAGGAGACGAATACCCCATTTTTTCATACAACAACCAACTTCATTGCAAGGAAAAACATCATTTGTAGCACGGAGGTTGAGGCTATGATCAATGAAGAGGATATTGTAGTGGAAATGAAACCTTTGTTCTAGATGGATTTTCCATATCTTTTTCCACAGTCTCATTGGGATGTGTTGAAGTGTGACGTTTGTAAAGTGGAAAAATGCCTTATTGTATCTGGTGGCCCCTAAGGGAAGAGAATAGAGAAAATGCTATTTGGGGTGGAGTGTTGAAGAGGCTTGAAAAGAAGCTGGTGAGCTGGAAAGGAACTACCTATCTAAGGGAGGTTGATTAACTCTTATACAGAGCAGTTATCTAATCTAACATTGTACTTTATGTCTAGTTTCTTGATCCTTCTTGCATGGCCAAGAGGATTGAATGGATCCAAAAAAAAAAGATTTTGATAGGTCATTTAGAAGAATTTTAGTCTTGTGAGATGGGAGATTGTTAAAAGGCCAGTGAGCCTTGTTGATCTTGGTGTTAGATCTCCAGTGGAGTTTCATGAAGCTTGGTTGTGTAAGCATTGTGGGATTTATGGCAGGACACAGGCATTACGGAGGTAGGTTTAAGTTACAATTATGGAATGGAGAACTATGGTTGTGTTTCTAGGAGTGCTTGGGGATGCTATGGCATAGACCTTTGGTAGTATATTAGGAGAAGGTGGGAAGATTCTCAAGGGTTGTGATTTTCGAGGGGGTAATAATGAAGGGCCTCTTTCTGGAAAGATGTTTGGCATGAAAATATTGCCCTTTAAAATCTTTTTTGTGGTTTGCTTCAAATTCCTAGGAGCAAGGATGGTTCTATGGGTTTTGTGACTCTGTTGCATGTTAATATAAGGGAATGGGCCATGGCATTGTTAGACATGCTAGTGGTTGGGAATAAAAAGTTTCCTCACTTTCTTTGAGCTTTTGCAAAGGCATCTCTTGTCTCAACACAAAGAAGGTGAGATGTTGTGGAGGGGTCACAGTGGTGAGGTTTTTGAGGTTAAGAGCTTCTATGGAGAATTCAAATAGGGATGCTCATGGACAAAATAGGCTCTTTTCCTTTCCAAAGCTATATAGGGGGACCTTGTCTCCCGCTAAAATATCTTTCCTTGCATGGAATCAGCTTGGGCAGGATCCTAACAAGATATATCTTCAAAGGTGAGGTATCATTCTTGTGAATATGTATCCCTCGCAAATGAGAGTCGGAGACTTTGCATTATTTTTTTGTTGCATTGCTTTTGTAAGGGATGAGGATATAAAAAAGCATTGGAGAGATTATTTTGATAATCTATTCAACATTGAGGGTACAAGAGATATCGACGATATCACGGTACCTGTAGAAGAGATCAATACGGACTTCAAACGTAAGATTCGTTTTCATGAAGTAAAAGAAACCTTAAAGAGAATCAAGAACAATAAAGTTATAGGACCCGATGACATCCCTATTGAGGTGTCAAAATGTTTGGGTGAAATCGAGATAGCAATGTTAATAGATCTTTTTAACAAAATTTGGCAAATTAAGAAAATGCCCAAAACATAGAGGGAGAGTATACTTGTAACTATATAAGAATAAAGGAGATATACAAAATTGTTCCAACTATAGGATAATCAAACTTATGGGTCATACTATGAAACTGTATGAGAGAGTGATTGAATATAGATTGAGATTAGAGGTAAGTGTGTCTCAGAATCAATTTGAATTTATGTTAGGAAGATTCACTACTTAATCAATCTATTTACTAAGACATTTGATGGAGAAATTTAGGGTACAGAAGAGAGATCTACATATGATATTCATTGATTTAGAAAAAGCATATAATAGTGTTCTAAGAGACATTGTGGTGGGCGTTGATGAAGAAGGGGATTTCCATCAAATAAATTAATCTCATCAAAGATATGTATGATGGAGTTGTCATCTATGTAAAAACTTGTGGGGGATAAGTGATAACTTTCCAATAAATATTGGGCTCTTCCAAGGATCAGTATTAAGTCTGATTCTTCTTGCAATAGTGATAGAGGAAATCACAAAAAGTATTCAAGATAAAATACCATGGTGTATGTTCTTTGCAGATGATATATTGTTGGTAGATGAAACTAGAGAAGGTATCAGTACTAAATTAGAGTTATAGAGGGACACACCAGATTTCAAAGGATTTAGATTGAGCCGATAAAAAACAGAGTATATGAAATGTATGTTTAGTGATAATCATCAGAATGATGAAAAAACGATTAGGTTAGAAGGACGAAATGTATTAAAAAGTGAACGTTTCATATATTTCGGGTCCATTATTCAAAATGACGCAACATAGATGAGGATGTAAATCAAAAGATTCAAGCGAGTTGGATGAAATGGAGAAGGTCATCTATAATTCTTTGCGATCGCATGATATCACTGCATTTGAAAGGGAAGCTTAATAGAACGATAGTAATATCTGCACTACTGTATGGCACCGAATGTTGGACCATTAAACAATAATAAAAATAGAAAATGACTGTAATTGAGATGAAAATGTTAATGTGAATATGTGATAAAACTAGGAAAGATAGCATTTGAAATGAAGAGATACGCACTAAATTGGAAGTGAACTCAATCGTGGATAAAATGCGAGAGTATTACTTGAGGTGGTTTGGACATGTGCAACGAAAATCTAAAGATGTAACAGTTAGGAAGACTGAGAGTTTAAGTATATGAGATTTAGTGAAACAATGAGATAGGCGGTTAAAAATGTGAATGCAATATATTTGTAAAGATATGATAGTTAAAGGATTAACTAAAGACATGGTTTCGGACAGCAATGAGTGGCGTAGGAGAATTAGAATAAGTTAAATCATCACTTTTCATATTATAAGTGTACTTGGATAGAGAGTGTGTGTGTGTGTGTGTTTTTTTTTTTATTTTAATTTGTAATTATACCACAAATTTTGGAATTAAGGTTCAAGTTGTTTGCTTGAGTTCTAGGGAGATGTGGGATTAGATCATTGTATGCTTCATATCCGTCACGTGTCTACAGCAGATGTACAGCTGTCTGTGTGTTTGTTAGAGTCTAAGGTGTTGTACAGGAAAAGTGTTAGCTGATTCCCTGGTTTTTTGGTCAATTTGGGGGACACACGGCCAGGTAGTTGTTGAGGGCTTAGAAGGCTACCCCCACCTTTTTTGATTGTTTCTTAGCTTAATATTTTGTTGTTCTGGGCTCACTCTTGGTTCTTTTGTCACCACAGTAGATGTGGTCACTTTTGTAGATTCTTTGTTTCTCTTTTAGCGTGTAGGATGGGTGCTTCTTTAATGGTATTGCCTCAATCCTACAAAAAAAAATGTTAAAATTGATCCATTGGCAGTTTCATAAGAAGTACTTAACCCTCTAGTGGTTTCAAAAACTTATGAATATTTTTCCTTATGCTTTTGTATTTTCTTAAAAGTGTGGCCCTTCTTTCTAACCACAAGTGTACCAAACAATAGCCACCACCTCAGATGTGCATTTGTACTTTATTTGTTTTGTGGATTTTGAGATGACCAAGTCCGTACCCAAATTGTATTCAATATCCTGTGGATGATTTTATTTTATTTTTTTAATAATCTGGTCCATAAGAAGCATTCTTGTGCTACATAAAATGGTGCACCTACTGTGGTGCTGTTACACGCCAATGTCTGCATTATTGACGATGAGATGACTTTTCATTGACAATGGTTGTTGAAAGGACTAACTTGGCACGAAATTTGGTGAATACATCATGGTTACATGATAGCAGTAGCACTTGTTTGAGAGCTTACCGTTTGCAACTGCCTGAAGGTTACCGTTTGATATTTCAACCATTTCATGTATATTGTGTCTCACTTGAATCCTTTCTTTCAGGAATCTTATGAAAGAACCATGTCTTTGTTGACAAGTACAGATGATAATTTATCAGCCTCACTGTTGAACATCACTTCTCTTGAAAAGTCTCAATCGGTTGCTGGTGAGAAGTTCATCTATATGCAAAAGCTTCGTGACTTTGTTTCTGTTATATGTGACTTTCTACAGGTATGGATTTATTTGACTCCATGGAGTGCATTCCTTTGTTTCTATGCTTCCTTTTAGACCAAGCTCTTACATAAGAGCTGCTTTACAATTAAAACCTATACCCGTTCCTATTTGGGCCTTGAACTTTTATGGAATTTAGATCTAATTGTATGATTCTTATGTTTAACCTTGTCAGTTGGACTCTAAACTTTCACTACCTTGTTTTTAATTTGTTCCTTGTGGGTTGTGATGATGCAAGTTGCTTTTACGTGTACATTTGTGTGTTCGTATGCCAATTTATGTTTACCAATGTTGCACCTACACATTTTAGACATGACATGATACTTGAACAACCCTTTGAAGATATGTATTTGACATATCCTTGTGTTTACATCTTATGATATTTCATCATCAACTCGTTACTTGTGGGACACTTACTTGACACTTCCAAATCACTCAATGAGCACAATAATTCTTATATGGTGAGGTTTTTATTTTTATTTTTTCTCCTTCTTCTTTTTGATAGGAAAAACAACTCATTAGAAAAGCATTGAGAAGGTGTAAGCATACAGCCTAAAGTCTAATTTCTTTTATACTGGGAGTTGTAAACTAACAAACTAAAAAATTTAATAAAGGGGGTATAAAATTTAATATAATGCTACCTTGTACAAAAAAATGGTGTGAATAAGCAGCTCTCAATGGTAGATAAATGTGTAAGATCATTTTTTTTTAATTTATTTGAAGATATTAGATGGTGTTTACAATTTATTTAACAAAATTTATGCATATCAATAACAATATATTTGGTATTGTGTTTTTTAATTTTAAAATTCCAGTAGTGTCCTGCTTGATTCACAGATTCAGTGATAAGCCTCCCTTAACTTGTTCCCCACACGAGTTCAATTCTTCAATTAAGTGCTCGGAGAAGCTTTAATGTGTACATATTTTAATTCATCAGAATGTTTAACATTGACTGTATAGTACTGGTTGGTAGCATGAGTATGAGATCTAGAAGTTTGAGGGTAGTTTTTGGTTTTACTAGGCTTATCTCACTTGTAGGAGCCATAAATGTGGGAAGGAATTTTGCATGATTTTTTAAGCATGAGGCTGGGCCGGGGCCCTAAAAAATTTGGGTTGCTATGTAGAACTGTTCTCTGTGTGTGTGTGTGTGTGTGTGAAGTCTACCCCCTCTTGCATCTTGTAATTGGTTATTTTGTCCCTTTCCACTCTTTCATTTCTCTTAACTTTTCCACCACTATTTTCTCTGCACCAAACAAGTCAAATGTGTAGCTTAAACAATATGTTCTTTGTCTAAAAAATGATATCAAATTTTGGTCTTGAATCTAGCATGACTGTTTTTTGAGCCAATTCATGTTGAGAATATGCCAATTCATGTTATATGCATGTAGAGAAATCCGTACTGGGCACTGTGCGGATTAACCTGAGCTTTCCTGGATTTTAATGGTGGATAATACTATCGTGGTTATACCCACTCATATTCAACGTACTGGCCATAATGATCACTCCAAAAATGGTTATTGTTGCTATGTCCAGTGTTTGTAATGGTGGATACCTACGGCTTGGTATTTGGGTGATTGGAGCGGATGCTTGGAAGGTGAATATGAATGATGCTTGGATGTTTCCCTTGAGACTTTTGAGAGGTCTTTGGTCTCTTCTGGTTGGATTTTGGGTGACATGCTTCTGTTAAAAGTTTGGTTCTTGGAGATCTATGTTGTTGCAGGGGTTGTTTTAACTATTACAGGGATTTGCATGTGAGTTCTTATTTAACAAACTCATGTTTAAGTGCTTGAGAGATTTAGCTTCCTTTTGGAGCCTTGGATGAGGATGAGGTGCAGGTAGTTGCATCAAATGGGGTGTGTGGGTTCATTATTAAGGACGTTTAGGCTTCTAAGGCAATCCACATAAGGAATGGAAAGCAGGGGTATTCTCTTTCCATGAAGATCTGCTTGTTTGTAGGTCTCTGTCCCCAACTGCTTTTGTTAGAAGAATTTGTACTCAGGAGTTGTTCATGACTATTCATGCCTTTTTTGAAGAATTTCACGCGTCATCATTTGCCTTTATAGTATCTATATTCCCAGATTTAATAGATAGATGCAAGTTTTGCCAACATTTTTTGACACCCATATCATTGATGTATTATCTTCCAGTGTCTTATAGTGTAATCTCCACTCATTATTTGTCCCCTGGTTAATCTTTTCCTTCCATTAACTAATTCATTTGGAAAGCAGAGGTACCTTATGAGGTTAGGTTCTTATTTGGTCCATGATGGTCCATGATGCATCAGTGCTTACAATTTGTTGCAAATGAGGTGTTTCAAAGCTATTTCTTCTCATATTCGTGTCATATGCTCTCAAGGGAGTATAAAACTGTGGATTCCCCATTCACGGAATAATCTCTTTTCCACACTAGTTTGTTCTTATTTGTTTTTGACAAAATATAGGGCTTTGGAGGGGGTAGGATGCTTCTGTGTTCGGAAAATATACTCTTATGGCTCATCCTAAATTTAGTTCAATACAGCGAAATGTTAGGATTTCTAGAAACCATAAAAATGGTATTTATGCATCTTTTTAGGCTCAAGCAATATGAATTTTCAAAAATTATAGATTAGAAGATTTGAAGAGAGATTATAAAGCAATCTTCATTTACCATTCTATTCATTGCTTCATCTTGGGGAAATTCACATCCTCTTAAGAGATGTTTGGTACAATTGTTGGGGGGATGCTTTTGGAAGTTGACTTTTCTAATAGCTAAGCTATCGAGTTAATCCAAAAGTTTCGAAAAAAAATCTCCAGCTACTCAAAAGTAACTTTTAACTTTTCAAAAGCTACTTTTCAATATATATATTTTTTCCTATCTTACTCATGTGATTGACAACAAACATATTTAAGTAGTTTAATATTATTTAAATTATTTTACCTATCTTATATTTTTTTACTTTTTTTTAACTATTTTTACTCTTTAATTTTGTTTTTATGAGACGAGATTTATTTAAATTATTGTTATGATATGTATTTGGATTAAATGATAGTCTTTTTTTAAGTGGTTCAAAAAATATTTTTTTTTCTTATAAATTCATGGATGTTTATATGATTTAGATCATTTTTTTTTTTTAATAATATGTATTTGAATTAATTATTTCTAAAAAATTATGGATATTATATTTATGAATTTTATACTTCAATATATGGCAATAATATAAAAAAATATTTTAAGAGATAAAATAGATTTAATTAACATAGACTTGTTCTTTTTAATCATTTTATACGTAAATAACAATTGTTATGGGTTAAATAATCAAAGACTAATATCAATTAACAATAGTTATCAGTCATTCACCGTTAGCTGTTAGTCGTTAGCCGTCAGCTGTCAATTGAATTTCATGAGCTAAACCAAACTGACCCTTAGTCTAATATTTTAGTCTAATTCTTTTTTCTTCTTTCTTCAATAATATTTAATATATTTGTATATAATAATTATTTTTTCATTGGTGTATTGTGATTTGTAGTAGAGATAAGAAAGAAGGGAGATAGAATTATACTCGTCAAGTTAGTAAATGGAGAAAACGTGATTAATGTAGTTAGTGTGTACGCGTCCCAAATAGATGTAGATGCAGTTAGTAAGAAACAATTTTGGGATGATTTAGATGAATTTATACAAACCATACCAAGTAGTGAGGAATTATTTATCGGAGGAGATCTAAATGGACATGTAGGGGAGAAAAACGAGGGATTTGAAACTGTACATGGAAACTTTGGTTTCGGATGTAGAAATGAGACGGGAAATACCATTTTAGAGTTTGCAGTAGCTTTTGATTTAACATTAGTCAACACGCTCTTTAAGAAAAAGGAGTCGCACAGTTACCTATAGAAGTGAGTAAAATGCTAGTCAGATAGATTTCTTTTTCACTAGAAAAGGTGATAGAACGACCTGTAAGGATTGTAAGGTTATACCAGGAGAGAGTGTAACGACTTAGTACAGACTTAGTTTTGGACGTATGAGTGTCTAAACAACAAAAATAATGTCAACTATATATGGAGTCAAGAATTAAGTGGTGGAATTTAAAGGGGGAAAATGTGACGACTTTTCAAGAAAAAGTAATTGGAGTAACAAATTGGTCTGTTAACGATAATTCAGAAACAATGTGGAAAGATATGTCTAATAATATTAAAAGCATAGGTCGAGAGATTTTTTGAATATCCAAGGGCGGGGCTCCAAGAGGCAGAGTCATGGTGGTGGAACGAAAAAATACAAAATGTTATCTGAATTTAAAGCATGGTGGTGGAATGAAGAAATACAGAATGTTATCTGAATCAAAAGAGAGTGTTATAGGAACCTTAAAAGTGATAATAGTAGCGAGAGTTATGAAAAATATAAAAATGCAAAAAAAGACGTAAAAAAATTATCCATGAATAAAAAAGTAAAGTGTATAACGAATTGTACAAGAGACTGGAGACTCGATATGTGGAAAGAGAGATCTATAGAATTGCCAGACTAAGGGAGAGGAAGGGAAAAGATCTAAATGAGATTCGATGTATTAAAAGTGAAACAAATAGTACACTTGTAAGAAACGAGGATATAAGAAAGCAGTGGAGAGAATATTTTAATAACCTGCTTAATGTTGAGAGTATAATAAATATAGAAAATATAGAGATACCTATAGAAGAGGTTAATAGAAATTTTAAACATAAAATTCGTCCCCATGAAATAAATGAGGCTATAAAAAGAATGAAAAATAATAAAGCTATAGGACCTGATGACATCTCTATTGAGGTGTGAAAATGTTTGGGTGAATTCGAAATAACAATGTTAACGGCTCTTTTTAACAAAATTTGACAAATAAAGAAAATGCCTCACTCATGGAGAGAGAGCACACTTGTCCCGCTGCATAAGAATAAATGAGACATACAAGATTGTTCCAACTATAGAGGAATTAAACTCATGAGTCATACGATGAAGTTATGGGAGAGAGTGAGAGCATAGATTGAGACGGGAGATAAATGTGTCTCAAAACCAATTCGGATTTATGCCAGGACGATCCACCACTGAAGCAATCCACTTGTTAAGACAGTTGATAGAGACATTTAGAGCGCAAAAGATAGATTTACATATGGTATTCATTGACCTTGAGAAAGCATATGATAGAGTTTCAAGAGACGTTGTGGTGGGCGCTGATGAGAAAATGGATCTCTTTGAAATACATTATTCTTATTAAAGATATGCATGAAGGAGTTGTAATCAATGTAAAGACTTGCGGGGGTTGAGTGATAACTTCCCTATTAACATTGGACTCCATCAACGTTCGGCATTAAGTCCCATACTATTTGCAATAGTGATAGATGAAATCACAAAAAATAGTTAAAATGAGATACCATGGTGTATACTATTCGCAGATGATATAGTTTTAACTGATGAAACTTGAGAGGGTATCAGTACTAAATTAGAGTTATGGAGGGACAAGCTAGAATCTAAAAGATTTAGATTGAGTAGATCTAAAACTGAGTAAATGAGTTGTAAGTTTAGTGACAACTATCAGGATAATGAAAAAATGATTAAATTAGAAGGAAGAGAAGTTTCAAAGAGCGAACGATTTAGATATCTTGGTTCCATCATCCAGAGTGATGGCAATATAGATGGAGATGTAAATAACAGAATTCAAGCGGGTTGGATGGAATGGAGAAAGGCATCCGGAGTTCTCTATGATCGCACGATATCATTACATTTAAAAGGAAAATTCTATAGAACCGTAGTAAGACCTGCTCTATTATATGGCACTGAGTGTTGGGTCATTAAATAGCAACAAGAGCAAAAAATGATTGTAGTTGAAATGAGAATGTTTAGGTGGATGTGTGACAAAACTAGAAATGATAGTATTAGAAACGACGAGATACGTAATAAATTTGGAGTTAACTCAATTGTAGATAAGATTTGAGAGTACCTTCTGAGATGGTTTGGACATGTGCAGTGAAGGGCTAAGGATGCACCTGTTAGGAAGGTAGAGAACTTAAATATAGGTGATTTAATAATACGTAGAGGTATGCCATTGAAAACTTGGATGCAGTGCATTCGTAAAAATATAATAGTTATGGATTTAGATAAGGAGACAGTTTTAGATAAAAATGAGTGGCGTAGGAGAATCCGCACAAACTAAATCATCTTTGTGTGTGTGTTTTATATATATATATATATTTGTCACTTATATGGTTGATCCCAAATTTTAGGATAGAAGGCCTAGGTGGTTGTTGTTGTTGTTGGTGTATTGTGATTTGTGAAGTTGGAGAGGAACTCTGTGCTGATAGAGCAAAAGAGGAAATCGTTTTTCATAACCATATCCCTCTTGCTCTTTTTTATTTAGTTTGGACAAAGAGGAAAGAGAGTGAGGGCAAAATGCTGCCCCACTTTTTTGATGTAAGGATCAATAGTCTCTGCTTTTATTTTTGTTCTTAGTCTTTTGAAAATGATTCTAGTGTGGCTAATACTATAGTCTGTTTCCTGCTGCCACATTACAAGGGTGTCCCTTGGTGCTTTTTTTTGTGCAATTTTACTTGCACAGAAAGATGATGGTTAGATCATTCTATTGGCCTAGTGGTATTAAACTCCTTTCACATATTGCCAAAGTATATTTACTTCCTACATTGCCTCACATGTATAAGATGAACAAAAATAGAGTTGCACTCAGTGAGCACAAATGTTTGGGGGTTTTGTGGAATTTTTTAATTCTGATTTGTTTGGAAGCTAATTTCCTCTTATTCTTGTCAATCTGAGGATTCTTGTATGGTGAATTTTCACATTCAGCTCCATTAAATGTCCATTTCTCCATCATTGTGATCCTTTTAATTCATTTAATTTGTTCATACTCCTTGTCCAATGATTAATTGCCTGTCTTGCTCATTGCTAATTGTTGATTATGACTATATAATTTTTGAAGTGCTTTCATTTGCTATTCTGAAAAGGACAAGGGGTGTAGAAAGTTGAAAAGTACTTAAAATGTAAATTGCTGTGGCATCTTCAGATCTTTGTTCTTTAAAATCTATATGACGGGTTACAATGAGTAGATATCTTTGAGCAGCTTTCCGATTGCAAATTGCATAAGCTTGACACATTAGCAGCACTATAAGATATGTTGTATTTAAGTGGCTGTTTCATCCTTTAAGGTCCAACCATCTATGAAAGAGAATAGTTTGTAGCTATTGATTATTTTTCTTAATGCTTTGCCCTCATGACTATTTCTGGTTTCTCTCTCTCTCTCTGGGTGCACTGGAAAAGGGGCTTTGGCTCCATTTGGTTTACTTTATGTTTCAACCTTATGGTTCCACTTCAGGCTCTTGTTATTTCCACATTACCTCTGATATGGGCCAATCAGTTCTTGAAACTTATATATATATATTTTCAGGATAAAGCTCCTTTTATTGAGGAACTCGAGGAACAGATGCAAAAACTCCATGAGGAACGTGCGTCTGCCATCTTGGAAAGAAGAAGTGCTGACAATGAGGATGAAATGATGGAAGTGGGACCAGCTATAAATGCAGCAATGGCAGTTTTTAACAAAGGTGGTGATAATGCAACAATGGCTGCCATGGCAACAACTGCTGCTCAGGCTGCATTTGCTGCAGTTAAAGAGCCAAAAAATCTGGCCGTGAAGCTGGATGAATTTGGTAGAGATATGAACATGCAGAAACGCAGGGATACAGAGCGGAGGGCTGAGGCTCGACTTCGCAGGAAAGCTCGAGCTGATGCTAAGAAGTTATCAGCCATGGAAGAGGATGGTGCATACCAGCGAATAGAAGGTGAATCTAGCACAGATGAGAGTGATGATGAGACTACAGCATATCAGTCTAAACGTGATCAAATACTTCAGACTTCTGAACAGATTTTCAGTGATGCATCTGAGGAGTACTCCCAACTTTCTGTGGTTAAAGAAAGACTTGAAAGTTGGAAGAAACAGTATTCATCCAGCTACTCTGATGCCTATATGTCTATGAGTGCACCTACCATCTTTTCTCCCTATGTAAGATTGGAGCTTCTAAAATGGGATCCTCTATACGAAGATGCAGATTTTTATGATATGAAATGGTACTGATCCTGGCATTTTGGTGCTTTATATTTGTTCTGCTTTGGATTACTGGCTTTGTGTTTTGTTGTTTGAAAGAGGGTTCTTTTCATTTTACACTGTTCAGTTGCTTTTACATCTTTTATTTGCTAATTTTTACTTAGACTGTTTCTGTTTCTTTTTTCACTGTTAGGCATTCATTGCTATTCAATTATGGGTTGCCTGAAGATCGGGATGACTTTAGACCTGATGATGCTGATGCTGACCTTATTCCTGGACTTGTGGAGAAGGTAGCACTTCCCATCTTGCATCATGAAATTGCCCATTGCTGGGACATGCTTAGTACGAGAGAGACAAAAAATGCCGTCTCTGCCACAAATTTGATTATCAATTATGTTCCAGCTTCGAGTGAGGCGCTTAGGGATTTACTTGCTGTCATCCTGACCCGTTTGACTGAGGCAGTCAGTAATCTTGTGGTAACTTCTAATTCCTCTTGGTCCTGTGATTGTCAGCCCTTGGGTTGATCTTTGGTTAACTAATGTTCTGCTTCACAGGTCCCAACATGGAGTGTACTTGTAATGAAGGCTGTGCCTGGTGCCGCACGGATTGCAGCTTATCGTTTTGGCAGATCTGTTCGCTTGATGAGGAACATTTGCTTGTGGAAAGATATTCTTGCAGCATCAGTTCTAGAGAAGCTTGCCCTTGATGATCTATTGGGTGGAAAAGTTCTTCCTCACATTCGAGGCATATCATCAAATATCCATGATGCGGTCACTAGAACTGAAAGGGTTGTTGCTTCTCTAGCTGGTGTTTGGGCTGGTCCAAGTGTCACTGGGCCAAGAAGGTATCATTTGCAATGTGTAGTTAAAACTATCAATTTAATATCTTATTAGCTCCTTGTGGAATACTGAACTTTTTCATAGTGAATTTTGCAGTCAAAAGTTGCAACCTCTAGTGGATCATGTACTAGTACTTGGAAGGACATTGGAGAAAAAGTATGGTTCTGGTGTGAGTGAGAATGAGACTAGCAGACTTGCTCGTCGATTGAAGAAGATGCTGGTTGAACTCAATGAATATGACAAGGCAAGGTCAATATCTAGAACCTTTAATCTGAAAGAGGCTTTGTGAAATAAATTGTCTGCCGTCTTTATCTATGTTCTGTACAATGATGCTTCTGCTGAAATTTTGCTGTCCCGGTGGTCCTCTCCTGTAAACAAGATTTTTGAGTTAAGTAGCCTGCAGTGGATGGCTATTAAACCTATTACTTCTTATTTGTAATGGCCCCCCTTAGCTTGCACCTGTGAGTGTATGAGATGGTGGATAAAAAGAGGGAAAACTCGGTAGGTAGGTTACCAGAATTACTGTTGTTTTTGCCCATGCAGAGGCATATGAAAATTGGTTCTGAAATAGATGATATTGTTGCTCAAGCTTTTGTTTCGTGCTCTGATCTTGCCTCCCCTTTAAGTGCCTCCCGTTCTTGGGTTATAAGATTGAAGTGGGTGCCTGCCAAAAGCCTCTGGAGTTTCTGAACCCAAGTGCCTGTTTTACTGCGGAGTGGAGTTGTGTGTTGGCATAAAATTTTAACTTCAAGCTTTGGACCTTAGCACTAGCCTTGCTACTTGCCCCACCTGATTAGGCTTGTCCGCCTTTCATTCTGGTTGGGTTTGGATTTATACATATGTTCACAAGTCCAGATCCATCCATCGTTATCAAAAGTTAAACATGGCTTTGGTCTTAAGCGTCTTAGCCTAGATCACAAGTACAATTTAATATTGTGGTCGAGTTTGAATATTTAAACTTGAGTAATGTTACGTGCATTAAACTAGTTATGGATCAAATGAACAAAATTTTGTGCCAATCAATAAGGATGTATTAACCAATTAGTAATTAAATGTTTGATGGAATTGATCCAAACTTTATTGTTAAAGTCACTTTTGCTAAACCTTACCTAGGCGAATCCAAGGACCTCGTCTTATGTTTAGGTCTAGCTGTAAAGCCATGTCAATTCATGACGGGTACGAGCTCATGCAAGAATTGGATAAATGACTAAAGATTGCAAGAAAAGAAATTAACGTGGAAACATAAATGGGATTTGTGCAATATGACTGAAAAGATTGATTTAACAGGTGATCTGATCATATAATTAAAGATTGTCCCTTAGCCCAATAAAGGGTGAGAGTGAGAAAGGCAAAGTTATTCTGTTATAAGAACACTATCAAAGGTTAGATCAGGGTAGATATATACAGTAAGAGTTCCAATAACTAGGGAATGATAATAGTTTTCGCAATGGCTGATCCGATGGACTCAAGTATGAGCAATTATAATTAAAGTCGTACTCGGAAGTTAGTACGATGTATATAGTCATTATTTCGAGGAAATCTTAGCATTGGATGGGATGGCTTCATAACTTGGATCATTTCCAAATTGGGTGAGGTAATGAAAAAGGACAGTTCCTCTCGATTCTCATCATCAAACAACATTTTCTCCTCAGATATGAGAAACTTCCCTATAGTCTCCTTCCACATCTCTCTCTCTCTCAAGGCTGCTCACTTGCTACAGACAAGATTGGTTGATGTTGTTTTGTCTCCGCATGAAGCGAGAGATACTTCTGTTCGGAAGTTCTATCCGTGATCAATGGCTACTTTAAAATAGTGTCATCTTAAAATCCTATTAGATATGGAAGACTTTTTTTTTTTTTTGGTTTATCAATTAACCTGCCCCGGTCATGACATAACATATCCTTTCAAAAAAGGAAGTTGCTTCATATTATATGAATATTACTATAATAAAATACAAGAGAAATCGTATGCCTCTCAAACATCATTTTCGTCAAGAAACTAAAAAATTGAATTAGATATAAATGCATGTGATGCGCAAGTCAATATATATATATATATTAGCCATCATACGGCTTACGTCAACAAATAATATTACATGTAAAAAAATGATCAATAATATACTAATAATAATAATAATAATAATAATAATAATAATAATAATAATAATAATAAGGGTTTTAGATATATGTCGGGTCCATTATTCAAAATGACGGCAGTATAGTTTGGGATGTAAACCATAGAATCCAAGTGGGTTGGATGATATAGAGAAGGACCTTTGAAGATTTTTGCGATCACATGATACTGCTCTATCTGAAAGAGAAGTTTTATAAAATAACAGTAAAACCTGCATTAGTGTATGACATTGAATGTTGGGCCATTAAATAATAACAAGAACAAAAAATGAATGTAACTAAGATGTAAATGTTAAGATGGATATGTGGTAAAACTAGAAAAGATAGGATTAGAAATGAAAAAATTCGTATTAAATTGGAAATGAACTCAATTATAGATAAAATGTAAGAGTATGGCTTGAGGTGGTTTGGATATGTACAACGAAAACCCAAAAATGCACCAGTTAGGAGACTCAAGAGTTTAAATATAAGAGATTTAGTGAAACGATGAGATAGATCGTTAAAAATCTGGATGCAATGTATTCGTAAAGATATGACAGTTAAGAGATTAACTGAGAAGATGATTTTGGATAGAAACGAATGACGTAAGATAATTAAAACAAATTAAAACATCATTTTTTGTATTATAAATGTATTTGGATAGTGTTTGTAGTTTTGTTTTTTTTTTTTTTTTAATCATCTTATATTTGTCTCTCAAACGTCCAAACTCAAATTTTAGGATTAGGGTTCAGGTTATTATTGTTATTGTTATTGTTGTTATAATAATAATAAGAGTTTTATTTATTTATTTATTTAATTGTTTGTTTGGTTGTTTGTTTATTTATTTACTTATCTTTTGTGAGGTGGCGGTGGTGGTGGCGTTGTTCCTCTCCTTGGTTCAAAACTGGAAATCATTTTTTTTTTTAATTACAATTAGGATTTTCGGGTACAATTTTATATGATTATTATTGTTGTCCTATAATTCTTGTATTGTACTATTGATATTAGGTTTATTACTATATTATGGTTGTTAAGTCATATGAAATCAAGTTAATACAATGGATCCGCGGGTGATGGATCTGAACCGTTGAAAACATTTATTTAAATTGTCAGATCTTTATCAATTAATATTAAAATGGAGAATTAGAATTCGTACCGATTAAAAAAGGTCAAAATCATATTGTTTCATTTTAATTCCATTATTTTTTTTATTTTTTAGGAAAAATAAAAGGGGTTATATGGATACATAATGTCTTAGTCTAAAGTTTTTTAAATAATTTTAACCACTTGTAGGATAGTTTGGGAAATCTCAACTTGCCCCATATGACTCAATTTTCTTTTATTCAAATTGAAATATGTTTTCAATTAAAGTGATTTTAATAATAAAATATTGTCTAAGTAAAAGTTAAGTTTTCTTTATTAAAGAAACTAAAATATCAATATATCAATAATTTTTATATTAAAAAAACCGCACATAATCTCATCTGAATTTAATTTCAACCTTCCAGAAAGACCCTATGGCCCATGTCATTGGCATTTATCTTTTTTAAATCCATACATCTCACTTCTTTGAGAGCATTGAATTCATTAATTAGATTCAAAAGAAAGCATCAGATATATATGCCCATCACTTCTTAGTTTATTTATTTATTTATTTATTTAATTTTGGTTACATGGGATCACGAAAATTACAGAAATACATGCATTTATGAAGGTTAGAAAACTAAATTTTGAGAAAAACGCTTAAGGAAGAGTTTTTTAATAGTCGGGTGTCTCTACGAAGACTCTTAGTTTAATTTTTTAAATAATAAGATTACTACTAAATTTTATTGAACTCCAAGTTTAGACAAATATCACATGATACCCATTAAGATTTGATTAAAAGTCTAAGGCAAATCAATGGTACTAAATGATAAAAGCTAGCATGGCTGTGGTAGACGTGCTTGGGAGTGATCACGATCCAAATCCATATTATTAAATAAATAAATAAATAATATATAAATGGTGACTGAATTACAAGGGTCACATCAGATTAGGTAACAAAATGTAGCACTCTTGGTTTGGATTTAATATATATATATATATATATATATATATATATATATATATATTTTCATGAGGAGGAATATCTCTAAAGAGTTTGATTAACTATGATCTTCCAAGAGTTGATTTAAATCTTTATTTATTTATCTATTTATTTTTTGGATGCTCTATTAGATCCATGATCTAGAAGGTCTAGATGGGATCGATGTAAATCATCACATTTTTTAGATTTTGCTTATAGCATGATAGAGAGAGTAGTCAGCTATAAAAACCTATATCGACTATTAATAATTCTATTTTAATGCATTAATTCTCCATATCTTTAAATACTTTAGTCTTATACTTTCTTCTTAAATCATATATTCTATTAATAAGTTATAATTCAATTGATACCATCTCATTCTCGTATAAAAATCTCGAATTCGAGTCTCTTATACTCTAATGTTACGATAGATAATTCCATTGTGGTTTTCTTTGTTTAGAGTACTTCTCTTTTGTGCAAAATCATCCTTGAAGGAAAATGTTTTATTAAAATAGAACTCCCCACATAGACTCCTTGAATATAGTAGAGTTGATAGGAGAATAATTCAATATTTTAAATTATTCGAATTCAATATTTTTCATATTTTTTATTCACTTTTCTCGAAATTCATGTCAGCAATTATGTTAGAAATTTCAGAATTTATTTCTTTGAGTGCTTTTTTTTGCAGGGTAATGACATATATATATTTTTTTTAAATAAAAAACTCTCATCACCAATCATACCCCCATACCCCATTTAAGTATCTTTAAACCCCTCGTCTCATGGCACGTTTAAATGAAGTAAAGGAATGAACGTCGTTTATGGTTTATATTCAACTATATTCTTGATTTGTGTGCTGGAAAAAATCACATACCCTTCATTTTTTATTAGGTTAGGTTTCTTAAATCACATTAATATATTAAATTGATCATCAATTCCACATGCTTTCCGATGTATATTCAAGTCAAAAACATCCTTTTAAAGTTTCTATATAGAGTAAACCCACAAGCACTTCATGACAAATGATTTGATATCAACAAATAATTAGTCTAGTGAGATATGATACTAAATCTCTTAATCAAAATTTTGGATTCGAGTTTTGAGAATAAAAAATATTATATTAGAAGAGTAACTCACGAAATAGACCACTATAAATTTCGAATCGAATTAGTTAGAATATAATTCTGAATGCCGATAATATACACAAAAAAAAAAAAAAAAGAAAAGACAAATCATCCGATATAAGGTATGATCGATCACACATACCTGCTTCTATATAAAGTAAAGTAAACCGACAAGCACTTCATGATAAATAATCCAATATAAGGTTTGATCCATCACACATTTCTTATGCAACAAGTTGCATTAAACTTTAAGATTTCAGTTTTCAAACTCCAGATTTTCGTAAGTTAAAATAATTTTTTTCTTTTGGGTTCCCCCCCCCCCCCCAAAATGTCCTTTTCACCGAAGACATTTTAAATTGCCTTGTTCCGCTACTCTATATCTATTTTAGATTAAAAAGAAAAACACTACAATTCTTGATGTTTGGATCTAATTCACAAAAATTCTTAATTTTCGTTGGGGTAACCAAATTAACCTAAAAATTAGGATTCAATAACAAAACTCATCTTTTGATCCTTTTACTGGTATTTTGAAAATTTATTAACAAATATTAAAAATCAAATTACAACCAAATTTTTTTAAAAAAAAGTTTCATGCGAAACACCTTGACGAATCAAAAATCAACAATGAAATTACCTGATCGAAGTATTTAAGAAATGGAGATTGAATTCAAGATTGAAAGTGAGTATCAATTTCAATAAAAATCTGTTGTAATGTCCACAACCAAGAGGAGGTCTTAATCATCCAAGAAACTTGTTGGAGGTGAGTTTAGCTCCACAGATTCTGATTTCTTTTGACTTGAATGGTTGTTTCGGGAGATGATCCAAAACCTATAAAAGACCGCTGAATAGTGTTTTGACGGGGGAGATTCCGACGCTCAAATCAGAAAGAGCGGTTTTTGATAGAAAAGAAATAGACTAAAAGTGAGAGAGGAAGAGAAGGAGAGTTAATAGTCCTGCGATTTGTATGTTAAGTATCTGGTCTTAGAAAGCATACCTAGTTTCGGTGTGTTGAAGCTAATTGTTGTAAGAGTCGTGTGTATCTGGAGTGTTATAATTCTAGTTTTCTTATAAGAAGACCCAAAAATCTCCTGATTCTTCTAGTTAAATATTCTCAAGGGATTTAAGATTTTTATCACTTAGAAAATTTGATGACATGAGGAGATTTTTTCCCTTATCAATTAGATCCTTAAGATTTATTCCCTTATCTAGAGGATGAGTTTCGTATTGATTTAGGAAACTGAGAATGATACAAGGCTTAGTTGGATATTTCCTTTGGTCGACGAGAGCGATTGGTTTTTTAACGAGGCTTGTTACTTGGGGAGTGTGTGTACAACCTTTTACTGATAGGAGTTGCGATCGGCCTTTTGCTGATGTGGCAAGAGCAATGTTGCCTCTTGATATACCGAAGACCTTTGGAGGTCATAGACCGGTCAGCTTATTACCAATAGTAATCACTCGGTGAGTTGACCAAGTGAGTCGGGTCATGTTCACCCTTCAGGGAGATTGATCCCTACTTGTTGACACGTGTAAGTGTAACATGTTTCTTTGGATCGTAGACTTCACAGAGCTAAATATCTTTTGCATTGGGTCTTTTGACTACATCTCATCATTTGCCCCTGACTCATGGTGTCGTTTTGCGAGAAAGACACCATGAGTGACGACTGTTCATAAGGAATTGGAAAGGCGCCAAGCTTATAATACAATATGCGTTGTTGTGGATCATCCTTTGTACGCTAAATATGGTGTGGAATTGAAACGGGTTATAGGCGAATGCCTTTCTTCTTTAATTGTCCCGATTTCCCAAAGACTGTCACGTATCCCATCTTTTGAACGAGTAATCCCAAAATAAATGCTTCGTGGGAAGTTAAAGGGATTTAAATCCGTCATTTACTACACATGATTTTCATCAAACCGCTCCGTCTGTTCAGTGATTCGCAAAAATTTCCTTCTTCCCTTGCGCCTATAAATTGAGATCGTCTGACCTCGTATCGCCTTAGAGAAAATAAGTGTGTTCCTTTCATTCTGCGAATTCTTTTCTAAGAGTCAGCTTCTTAGAGAGTTCATTCGATGGGGGCCTTAGGTTGCAAGACTCAGTAGTGTCAATTGTCTTTGTTGATGCGAGATCTTGTAAAAAATGGAACCACAGATACGAGGTCTCATCATGTCGTTTGATATTCAGATGCCAAGATGGGTTCTGTCAAGATTCCCATCGGGGTTCTCAACTTCATAGGAGAGTTTCAGATACGCTCCCTCTCAGGGTTGAGTTCGTCGTCTGGCTCGTGTTTTTTCAGATCGAACGACTAGGAGAGTTGGTTAAGTGTAGGGAGCCATAGGTAGAAGAAAGTTTGAATCCTGATGCCTTCTCATAGTTTCTTCATGACTATTTTGTACCCTCCTCTACTCATTTTTTTGCAATCTTCTTGTCCCTGCTAGGCTATAGAAAATTTTGAAATTCTTTCTTTCGTTTTCTCTTTGTACTATTTTTGTATTTTCCAGCATTGCCGAATGGTCTCTTTGTCCAGGAACAATGCTGTAATTTTATTATGTATTTCTCTTCATGTAATCGGCCCGACTTAGGGATTTGTAAACCATGCTTATTCATGTAATTTGACATATATTCATCATATGTAAATAAAAAGTAATTTTGTTTTACTTACTCATTGATCTTTGCCTTCGATTGAATTTCTACCGATAGCGTTGGGGCATTTGGCCGAGTGATGTAATTATCAGAGTGATTATGTAATAGGCTCATCGTATGGTAAGAGGGATAATCATGAGCACGGGTGAATGTTGACCGCCTTTGCCTGATCGCTAGAATAGAGTGTACTTAACCATGGGATACATCCCTTTATTGCCAATTGTGCATCGACTGATAGGGATCCGACAGGAAATTCAACTGTCTGGGAGTCGTATACCCAGCAATTCGTTGCATTCATTAGGAACTAAGCGATAGATGGGTAGTGTCGACTTGATTGAGAGTTTTATCCCTTTCGTTGTGTCAAATAGGAATCGATCGATAGGACGGATCATGCCTACCCGACTGGGAGTTACGTCTCGCATTAATGACACACTATATCCAGTGGGGAAACAATCGATAGGATTGACCATGCCTACCCGACTGGATTTATATCTTTTATTGACGACACACTTCGTTTGATAGGAAACAACCGATATGAATGACCCGTACCTACCCTATTGGGAATTACATCCCTTATTGGCATCACGCTTCGTTCGATAGGAAACAACGATAAGAATGGGTCGTGCCTACCTTACTAGGAGCTACATTCCTTATTGGCGACACGTTTCGCTTGATAGGAATCCAACGACATGAAGGAAACGGTAAGAAATGATCGATAGAACAATTAAAAGAGAAAAGACACAAGGGCCTTACTTGATAGGAGGTTCTTCTTACCATGGGAGGTGATATGATTCATTGGTAGTAGACGCGTAGGTTCTCCATATTCCAGGTCATGGGCACAGCTGATCTATCTAGATTGCTGAAACGATAAGTCTCTGGACAAATGACAGAATGTATCTAATAGGGATTTTCCCAATTGGGCACTAACTTGCCTCTAGGTAGAGGTTGGCCTGTTGCTTCTACCTTCCTTAGGACCAATTCCTTGGGCTTGAATGTTCGGTTCCTGACTTTTCCATTATAATATTGAGCCATCTGTTGTTAGTATACGGCTATCCGAACAGACGCAGATTCCTGTATCTCTGAGAGTAAATCTAATCATTCTCGTAGAGTAGACTCATTTTGTGTTGTGTCTTATTAAGCAACTCGGAGCGAATGAATTCTTATCTCTACCGGTATGACGATTTCGCTTCCGTATGTCAAGCTGAATGGCATTCTGTCGGTTGCCCTTCGAGGCGTAGTACGGTACGAGTAGAGGGTACCGTAAAGCTCCTCCGCCCATCGTCTTTTGGCTTCATCCAGCATCATCTTTAACCCTTGCAGGATCGTCCTGTTAGTTATCTTAGCGAGTCCATTAGTCTGTGGATGAGCGACTGATAAGAATCGGTGATGGATTTCCAGTTTGCGACAGAGCTCGTGGAAGCTAGCGTTGTCGAACTGCTTCCTGTTGTTCGTGATGAGGACGTGTGGTATGCCGAATCGAGTAATGATGTGAGTCCACACAAACGATTGTGTTTTAACTGTTGTTATCTGGGCTAGAGGTTCGGTTTCTATCCATTTGGTGAAATAATCGATAGCTACTATTAGGAATTTTCATTGTCCAGTGGCCGGCGGGAATGGTCTAAGGATATATATTTCCCATTGGGCGAATGGCTAGGGGGTTTGTTATGGGACTGAGTTCGGTCGAGAGTAGTCGTGGCACCGAAGAGAAACATTACCACTTGTCACACCTCTTGACGTAATTGTCGAAGTCGGCTTTCATGGTCTGTCAGCAATACCCTCGGCGTAAGGCTTTGTGAACTAGATTATGAGCCCCCAGGAGATTGTCGTATATCCCTTTGTGGATCTCTTGGAGGACATAATCTCCTTCTTTAGTGGTTAAACATCTCAGATATGGGTAAGTGAAGGACTTTCGGTAAAGATTCCCATCGATGATCATGTAATGAGCGGCCTTCCGTTTCAATTTTGCTGCTTCTAACGGCAAATCTGGCAGATAGTCATACTTTAGATATGCTTCTATGGGATCTTTCTAATTGGGAGATTGGTCTGTTACGAGAACCCTTTTGGACTCTTCGATGCTGGGGTGAGCTAGCCTCTCAATGTAGACTATTTGGCTAGAGGCGACTGAATCTGAACTAACTAGCTTAGAGAGTGTGTCGCTTTGTGTGCTCTCTGATCGAGAGATCTGTTGGATGTCAACTTCGTCTAGCTTGCTCATCGTTTCATGTAGTTTACTCAAGTATTTGGCCATGATCAAATATTTAGTCTTGTAAACCCCCTCAATTTGTTTAACGACTAGTTGGCTATCGTGAACACTCGAACGCTTCGGTCCCCCATGTTCGTCGCGATGCGGAGTTTCGTCAACAAAATTTCTTACTTCGCTTGATTGTTTGTAACCCTGAAGTCAAATCGAAGAGCATACTCGGTCTTGAAATTGTTCGGGCCCATTAATATGAGCCCAGCACCACTTCCTAAGGAGTTCGATGACCCGTCAACGAGTAATGTCCAATCAGGTAGTGACCACTCGTCATGGCTACCGATAGGCTCATATTCAGCTGGAATCGGGAGGGTGCTTTCAATAATAAAGTTCACTAAGACTTGGCCTTTGATCACAGGTCTTGGCTGGTATTGAATGTCAAATTTGGCTAACTCCACACTTTATTTGAAGAGGCAGCCAGAGGTGTCCCTTTTTTGAAGGATTTGTTTCAAAGGTTGGTCTGAAAGCACCATGGATTTTTCTAATTAAATATTCTCGACAGATTTAAAATTTTTATCATTTAGAAAGTTTGACGATATGAGGAGATTTCTTCCATTATCGATTAAAACCCTGAGATTTTTTCCCTTATCTGGAGGATGTGTTTCGTATTGACTTAATAAACTAAGACTAATGTAGGGCTTCGTAAGATATTTCCTTTGTCGACAAGAGCAATCGGTTTCTGAACGAGGCTTGTTACTCGAGGAGTGTGCATACAACCTCTTATTATCGATGGTAATCACTCAATGAAGATGTAATAGATTTGTAATTATATCTCAGTTTGTTATTGAGTAAGTGTTCAACTGATATTATTTCTTATTTGTTTAAAGATTTTAAATTTTAATCTCTTTTATATATCTAAAAAATATATATTTAATCTTTGGAATAATTTCGTTATATTAACAAACATTAAGAAAATGTGTCAAACAGGATTCAAAGGTTAAGAAATTAAGGTGTAATTTTTTTTTATTATTATAAAGTCAAAAATCTTTACTCTATTGGACATCTTTCAAAAGTTCATCCTAATATATATGAAGTGCCGAAGGTGCATTCATGCGTTCGTCCTCTGATGCGTTCGTCCTTTCCATTTTTTTTTTCCAATCACGTTTCCCTATCTCCTTCCAATCTTTTGTGGCCCCCACCACAACCCAACACCTCTCTCTCTCTCTCTCTCTCTCTCTCTCTCTCTCGCGTGACATTGTCCCTCTCCATCTAATATAACAAATCTTTTGCGGCCCCCACCACAACCCAACACCTCTCTCTCTCTCTCTCTCTCTCTAAATAATTTTAAACATTCCCAAAATATTTGTTTATTTTCCAATTTTTGAAAATTATTAAATAAATTCTTCATAAAAAAATTTTACAAAAAAAGGTAAGATATTTAGTTAGTAATATTAAATAATTAAAAATTAAAAATTAAAAATTTATATATTAGATATTTAATATATATATATATTCAAATAATTGAATACTTACGATATTAAATTAAAATAAAAATATTTATAAAATATTAAATTATTTATATAAATTTTATGTTCAATATTAATTCTTATATATTTGACGTTAAAAATAAAATATTACATATGTAAAAAACTTAATTATTACAATATTAATATTTTTTATTTCAATTTTAGCATTAATATTTTAATTTAAAATTTCATATTTCTTAAATAATTAATTTTATCATCATTTAAATCATTTTTAGCATTAATTTCATATTTTTGTTTTTATTTTTATCATTAATATTTTAATTACATATTTCATATTTTTTAAATCATTAAATTTAGTGTTCGAAAATTTTCATCTTTCTAAAATTTTACAACAATTCCCAACATAATTAATTTTGAAGTCAACTCTCTCTCTCTTTCTCCGGCTTCTTTTCTGTTCACATTGAATAATATTAATATAAATTGGATAAATATTTCAATGGTTTATGGAATTTTTTCTTTTATTTGCTATAAAAATTTTTAATAGAAATATTTTGTTTTAAAATTTTTATAAAAAATTTATTTTAAAATTTTTATTTTCCTTTTTTTTAAAAAAAAAAAAAATTAGAAATTTTTGCGTTTTTTTTAATAATTTTTCAAACTTACCTTTTTTGACCTTTTGTTTTCTTTTCTTATTTGCAAAAATTTTTTATGGAAATTTTTTTTTAATAATTTGCAAAAATTATGTTTTTTTTTTCTTTTAATAAAACATTTTGTTTTTTATAAATATTTTCTTTTAAAATTTTTACTTTTTTTAAATAATTTTTCAAGCTTACCTTTTTTCTTCTTTTTCCATTTTTTTTGCAAATATTTTTTTATGAAAAATTTATTTTAAACTTTTTTGTGCAAAATTTATTTTAAAATTTTTGCTATCCTTTTTTTTAACAAATAATTAAATACTTATAATATTAAATTAAAATTTAAATATTTATAAAATATTAAATTGAATATTAAATTATTTATATAAATTTTATGATATTATTTCATTTGTTTCATAAGGGGTTTTTTTTTTTTTAAAATGGTTTCTTATTCTTTAAGAAACACAACCAATTAATATTATGCACTATTTTCCTATTTGGGTCTTCCCACAAAAAGGATCACTGCACTATTTCCTAATT
The DNA here is from genome assembly GCA_037126225.1 of Dillenia turbinata. NCBI lineage: Eukaryota > Viridiplantae > Streptophyta > Magnoliopsida > Dilleniales > Dilleniaceae > Dillenia > Dillenia turbinata. The sequence goes on from JBAMMX010000019.1 coordinate 18,009,306, forward strand.
TATTAAATATCATATTTTTTATGTTTATCTTAATGCAAATTCTTATAGATTTATATTTTTTTATTACTATTTGATTGGTGTTACTTAATATCACAATCTAACTCATATAAATTAAAACTGAAATCTATGTATAATAACATATTCTATCTTTTGTATACTTCAAACTCTAATATTACAGTTAGAATATTACTTCTTTTGGTATAAATATTATTATTAAATATCATTATTTTTTAAACATGATCATTACTATTTTTTTTTAGTATAAGAAAGTATAATTAAATGAAATCGAATTAAGGAATGAAATATAAAAATAGAGTAGTTCTATCACTTCATATATCTCTTAGGAATACATGATTATCAATATATTTATTGATGATATTATCGTATAAATAAATTAATAATATAGAAAATAATTAACTTTAAATATTGACATTTTTGCGTGGGCCCACAAACTAGTTAAATGTAAAAGTATGGTGGATGCTATTTAATATTAAAATAAAAAATTTGACTATTCTATCTTTGAATAAAATTTAGAAGACAGGATTTGGAGCCCACGTCCATGGAGTATGCTCCTTCATGCCTTGGATTCAATAATCATTTCACATGTTCTCCGGACAACAAAAGTTTTGTCTGATACCAGCACCGGCAAGAGTTAATTTTCTTTAGTATTAACCTTAACAGTCAGCACATAAAAAAGAAGAAAGAAAGTGAAATCCAACGTCGCATAATGAAACGATCAAAGGACAGAGTGGGATCCAAGACAAGACGCATATGCAATAACGAAGAACTCACCTTTGGAATATTTGCCATTGTCGGTGGATTATCCTTTGCTTTACTGTATATTCCAAGGAAGAGTTTTTCTTTGTAGAATAGAAGGGGAAAAAAAACACCATATTTACGTTATTGAAAAAGAGAGAGTAATTAAAAGAATTGGCAATCACGATTAATCTAATTGTGAGATGGGGTATATATATTTAATGGAGGTGGGTGATTGCTCCTCAGATACCGATTCTTTCTTGACTCGAACAGTAATCACCGATGGTGGATACACCTGTAAAAATCGTCGGAGGGTGTTCCGACGGGAAGATTCCGATGCTCAAATCAGTGAAAAGTGATTTTCGTTTGAAAAAAACAGATTGAGAGTTGAGGGAAAGTGATTCCCTGGGATCAATGTGGGGCCTGTGTTAGGCTTAGAAAGTGTATCTGATGTCCAGAGATCTCTTATATTTGTGAGAGTTGTGCGTCACTGAGGGACCTCCATCCTACTTTCCTTATCGAACTGATCCAGAAATCTCGAAAGTTAATATTACGAATTGATCACGATTCTCTTATATTGGGAAACTTTTCTCTTCGGAAGGGATACTTTCTTTATCTAAAAGATCTTGGAATTGCTATTATGAAATAAGAAACCGAAATCAAGGAAGTTCTGACATTCCTTTTATAATCGACAGGGGTGCTGCCCCTCGTTCGGTTGCTTGACCGATAAAAGATCTTTCGGGATTTGCCCGGTTAGAGGGCTGACATTCTCTTAATTGGAAGAGGAGATTGTCTCTGGTCGGTTAACGAGGCAACTGAGACCCTATCGTTCGGTAGACCAAAGCGGTTAAAGCCTTTCAGTAGACTTGATCAGGGTGACAATGGCCCTTCGACAGATTGTTGTTATGGGCGTTAGACACTAATCGGTAGGTCCCCTTTTCGTGGGCCTTTTGGGAATTGAATCTTTTGGTTTGGGTCTTAGACTACGTCCCATTATTTGCCCCCGACTTATGGTTTTCTTGGAAAAGAAAAGTCATAAGTGAAGTGTGTTTCGTATGCTATGAATGCGTAGGGACACTTGGTCCATTTTGATTCGTCCGCCTTGTATGTTAGAAACGCGAGCTTATCTCTTCATATATGATTTTCTTCATAGGGAATTGAAGACAATTTACTCTCGGCATTTATGATTTGCATTTGTGCTGATCTGTTTCATCTTCCTCGAATTAATTAAGGCTTCTCCTTCCTACGGCTATAAGAAGCCATGATGCGTATTCACTTCCTTTTGCGGAGAATCGACGTTCTTCTTTCCTAGTTACCTGGTGGAGAATGATTTTTTCTGAGGGTCGGTTTTTGGGGCGTTGTAGTGTGCGATGTTTCTTGGTTGGGATGACTCCTACTGGAATGAGATCTCATTAAAGAAGAGGACTACTGGAATGAGATCTCATTATATTGGCCGTTTACTGGTCAGCGTAATCCGATTCCTTGCCACCGAGGGAGTGTATCTAGTATCGCCTTGCATGATCTTCCCCGGTCAGTCCTCAACCTCTGAATGCGGTGGAGGGTGTTTCTCACACCGTTTTTGGATGGGTAAGTCGAGTCCGAGCTATGTTGGGGGTGGCAAGACCTGGACTCGTCTTCTCTTATCCCTAAACTACATTTTTGTACTCTCCAGTATAGGGATTATGTTCTTACTCTTTAGGTGAATCAGCAGCTTGATGAGGTGGACCTTTATGTATATTCTCCTTGGTGTAATCAATCAGATCTAGCGATTTGTTCATATATCTTGATGTATTTCTTCACATGAAAACCAATAAGAGAATTACTTTTCACTTACCTGAATTATATTTTTGCTTCTTTTCGATTTTCTGCGTTGCAAGACAATTTTCTTCAGTTTTTGTTAAAATGGATCGGTAGATGCTGGGCGACTGAAACCCTCCGTTAGGAAAATTTTAAGTTATTGGTCGCATCCATCCGTCTGGGAAGTTACATTCCCCTATTGACGACGCTTACGATCAGTAGGTCCTGGGCGACTGAGGCCCTCTAAGCGATAGGAAATTTTTAAATGATTAGGCCGCGTTCACCTGTTCGGGGAGTTACATCCCCTATTGATGACGCGTACGATCGGTAGATCTTGGACGACTGAGACCCTCCGAGCGATAGAAAATTTTTAAATGGTTGGGCCGCGTCCACCTGTCTGGAGAGTTACACCCTCTATTGACGACGCATACAATCGGTAGATCCTGGGCGACTGAGGCCCTCCGTTAGGAAAATTTTAAGTTATGGGCCGCGTCCAGAGTTACATCATCTATTGACGACGCGTACGATCGGTAGATTCTGGGCGACTGAGGCTCTCCGAGCGATAAGAAATTTTTAAATGGTTAGGTCGCATCCACCCGTCCGGGGAGTTACATCCCCTATTGACGACGCGTACGATCGGTAGATCCTGGATGACTGACACCCTCCGGTTGGAGATATTGAGTCGTGCTTAAGAAAGACCTCCTGGCTATCGGATAGCGCCGAGACTCATTGATAGTATATGCGCAAGTTTTCCGAGTTCCACATCCTAGGTATTGTCGATCCGTCTAGGTTGTTAAGTCAGTATGTTCCTGATCGAACTATGGAATGTACTCGATATGGACCTTCCCAATTAGGGGCGAGTTTACCCCCAGGCTATTGTTGGCCGGTTGCTTCCACTTTGGATAGCACAAATTCTCCTGGTTTAAATGCTCGGCTTTTAACTTTTCGGTTATGATATTGGGTCATTTGTTATTGATAGGCCGCTATCCGTGTTGATGCAAATTCCCATAATTTTGGAAGTAGGTCCAACTTTTCTGGTAGGGTACGTTCGATTTGCCCAGCATCATAGTGAGCTACTCGGAGCGAGTAAATGCCTATTTCCACGGGTATGACTGCTTCACTTCCGTAAGTCAGACTGAAGGGTGTTTCTCTTGTTGCCCTTCGAGGGGTAGTTCGATACGAGCAGAGGATACCATAAAGTTCTTTAACCCATTGTCTCTTGGCGTCATCCAGCATTGTCTTTAGTCTCTGTAGAATCGTTCAGTTGGTTAATTCGGCTAATCCGTTGGTTTGCGGGTAAGCGACTGATGAGAACCTATGTTGGATCTCCAACTTCTCGCAAGACTCCCGAAAACGCTGATTGTCGAATTGTTTTCTGTTATCCATGATAAAGATGCGTTGTATACCAAATCGGGTGATAATGTGAGTCCATACGAAGGATTGGACTTTAGCGGCTGTGATCTGGGCTAAAGGCTCGGCTTCCACCCATTTCGTAAAGTAGTCGATCGTCACAATCAAGAATTTTCGCTATCCCGTGGCTAGAGAAAATGGTCCAAGGATGTCCATGCCCCACTGAGCAAACGACCAAGGGTTAGATATTGGATTAAGCTCGGTGGAGGGTGACCGAGGAATTGATGAGAAGCGCTGACATCTGTCGCACCTTTTGACGTAGTCGTCGGAATCGATCCTCATGGTTGGCCAGTAATATCCCTGTCAAAGGGCTTTATAGACTAGATTTTGGGCATCCATATGATTGTCGCAGACTCCTTCGTGAATCTCCCGAAGGATGTAATTCTCTTCTTCGGGGGTCAGGTATCGCAGATACGGGTGAGTGAATAACTTGCGATAGAGAACTCCATCGATTATGGCATAGTGTGCGGCCTTCCGTATCAGTTTTATTGCTTCCCATGGGGATTCCGACAGACGATCGTGTCTCAGATAGTCTTCTCTAGGCTTCTTCCAACTAGACGACTGATCGACCAGGAGGATCTCCTTAGGCTCATCGATGCTAGGATACGACAGGCTTTCAATATACATTGTTCGGCTGGAAGCGACTGAATTGGAGCTAGCCAGCTTCGACAGGGTATTTGCCCTCGCATTCTCCGAACGAGTGATCTGTTGAATGTCTACTTTGCCTAACCGATCCATCGTCTCGCACAACTTAAATTTTTCACCATGATCGGGTCTCTGGTCTCGTAAACCCTCTTGATTTGCTTCACGACCAACTGACTATCCGTAAACACCCTGAAATTTCGTGCTCCCATGCTAATGGTGATCCGGAGGCCCGTTAACAGAGTTTCATACTCGGCTTGGTTGTTGGTGGCTTGAAAATCGAAACGGAGGGCGTACTCTGCCTTGAAATCGTTTGGTCCTACCAATATGAGTCCGGCGCCGCTTCCTGAAGAGTTTAACGATCCCTCTACGTGGATAGTCCATTCGGGGTCTGTCCACTTTTCTTGACGGCTAGGAAGTTGCTCTTCAGATACTGTGGGTAGAGTGCATTCAACGATAAAATCTGCCGGTGCTTGGCCCTTTATAGCGGGTCGTGGTCGATATTGGATATCAAATTCGCCTAACTCTACACTCCACTTGATGAGTCATCCTGACGCATCCCTCTTCTGGAAGATTTACTTCAGTTGCTGATCGGTGAGTACCACAATGGTATGGGTCTGAAAATATGGTCGGAGACGTCTTGCTAAGACAACCAAAGTATAGGCTATCTTCTCGATTAGACGGTAATTAATTTCAGAGTCTTTTAGTATCCTGCTGATATAATAGACTGGCTTCTGGACGGCGAACTCCTGTCTCACCATTACAGAACAGAGTGCTCGTTCGGAAACGGCCAAAAACAGGTAAAGTTCCTCCCCGAGAATAGGCCGTGAGAGCAGCGGGGGTTGCATCAAGTATTCTTTCAGTCGTTCAAAGGCTGTTTGACATTCGAGCGTCCATTTGAACTGCCGAGACCTTTTCAACGAGTCAAATATGGGTTTATACTTTTCGCCAACTCTGGACATGAATCGACTTAAGACTGTTATTCGATCAGTCAGGTATTGTACTTCCTTGAGTGTCTGGGGGGGACTAATATATAGTATTGCTTGTATCTTTTCGAGGTTGGTCTCTATCTCTCGATCGGTGATCATGAAACCCAGGAACCTCCCGGAAGCGATTCCAAATGTGCACTTTTCCAGGTTTAATCGCATATTATACCGTTCTAAAGTCTAGAATGTCTCTTCAAGATTTGCGACGTGAGCTTCTGCTGTAACACTCTTCACGAGCATGTTATCGACATAAGTTTCGACGTTCTTACCTAATTGGTCTTCGAAAACCGCATTGACCGGCCGTTGGAAAGTTTCCCCGGTGTTCTTCAAGCTGAAAGGCGTGATTCGTCTTCTGGTGTCATTCTGATCTGGTTATAGCCGGAGTAGGCGTCCATGAAAACTCAAAAGTTGGTGTCCTGGGGAATTGTCCACAAACTTGTCAACGTTGGGGAACGGATAACTATCCTTTAGGCATGCTTTGTTGAGGTCGATGAAATCTATACAAATCCTCCACTTGCCGTTAGCCTTTTTCACCAGGATTACGTTAGCCAGTCATTCAGGATACTTGATCTCGCGGATAAATCCTGCTGTCAACAACCTCTAAACCTTTTCTTGGATGGCGCGTTGGCGTTCAAGAGCGAATACCCTCTTCTTCTACTTAATTGGTTTGAAATCGGGATTAACGGTCAGTTTATGGGTTATGATCGATGGGTCTATGTCAGGCATGTCTTCTGGAGTCCATGCAAAGACTTTCGAGTGTCGTTGCAGACAGGCGACTAAGGCCTCTCGTAAGGGAGGTGATAGGTTGGCTCCTATCTTGACTGTTCGACTGGGGTTGTTTGTTAGAAGGACTTCGATCGTTTCTTCGCCTGGCTTAGGTTTGGCTCTTGACTCAGTGTCCTCTCTGGGTTCTAAGGCATCGATTGGGAAAACTTCTTGAACGCCTTGTGTCACGAAGAGGATATATGGATCAGAGTCGCTTCTAATGGTTGCTACCCACAGCGGTGTTCTGAACTTCGCTTTCATGTGTCTCATGCTCGGTAGCGCCTCTAAATCATCCAGGCTGGGTCTGCCGAGTATGGCATTGTAGGGGGAGTAGAGCTTTACTACATGAAAGAGGACGAAAGCGATTGCGTGATTAGGGGGTCTCCCTAGGGTCACAGGGAGACAAATGATGCCTTCAAGATAAGTGGGCTCGTCCGAAAGCTCTTGGAGGGATCCAGTGGATGGCAACAGTCGAGATGGATTGAAACACATCCTACAGAAGACGTCCCAAGTTAGGAGGTCGCAGTCAGCCCCCTGATCGATAAGGACCCTCTTCACAGTGTAGGAGTCTATTTTGTGGGTAATGACTATGGGATCATCTCGGAGAGGATCTAGCCTGGCTGGAAGATTATCATCGTCAAAACCTATGATTAGTCTTCTTCTTTTGGCGGGTGCTGTGTCAGAGATAACTGCCATAAGATTTCAAAAAATCAGTCTGTTTCCCACAGACGGCGTCAATCTGATGGAGGTGGGTGATGGCTCCTCAGATACCGGCTCTTTTTTGACTGGAACAGTAATCACCGATGGTGGATACACCTGAAAAAATTGTCGGAAGGTGCTCCGACGGGGAGACTTTGACGCGCAAGTCAGTAAAGAGCGATTTTTATTTGAAAAAAACAGACTGAGAGTTGAGGGAAATTGGTTCCCTGTGATCAATGTGTCCCCTATGTTTGGTTTAGAAAGCGTACTTGATATCGAGAGTTTTGAGATTTCTTATACCTGTGAGAGTTGTGCGCTGCTGAGGGACTTCTATCCTACTTTTCTTATCAAACTAATCTGAGAATTTCGGAAGTCAATATTATGAATTGATCACGATCCTCTTATATCGGGAAACCTTATTCTTCGGGAGGGATACTTTCTTTATCTGAAAGATTTTGGAATTGTTATTACGAAATAATAAGCCGAAATCAAGGAAGTTCTGACATTCTTTTTATAATCGACAGGGGTGCTGCCCCTCGTTCGGTTGCTCAACCGATAAAGGATCTTTCGGGATTTGTCCGGTTAGAGGGGTGACATTCGCATAATTGGAAGAGAAGGTTGTCTCTGGTCAGTTAACGAGACAACTGATGTTCTATCGTTCGGTAGAGCAGGACGACTAAGGTCTTTCAGTAGACTTGATCGGAGCAACAATGATCCTTTGACAGATTGTTATTGCGGGCGTTAAACACTGATTGATAATCTCTCTTTTCGTGGGCCTTTTGAACATTAAGTCTTTTAGTCTGAATTTTAAACTACATCCCATCAATATTATTAAGAAAAAGAAATAATTTGTACTTCTGTTTAGTACTAGAACACATAATAACCTTATTTTATAGGGTAATTATATGATTTTATAGTGTATATATATTTTAAAATACAGCCCAAATTATGATACTGACTTAGGACATGAAGGCCCAGATTTCTAGGTATGGTTCACTTCAGGAGGGGTAAAGGTCGCAGAAAGAATCTTTCAAAGCTGCCTTCGCTTGTGATGACACCTTACCAGAAGATTGCAGTGCGATCACCCGACCGGCAACTGCAATCCTCGTGAAGAATCCAAGGATGGCTTTGTTTAGATTTTCTATTTTAGGATATTTTGCCTGAGGTAAAACGTAAAAAGAAAAAGGAATAAAATTAAAGATGGAGAAAAAGATATAGTTTATTTTTTTGGTAAGAAAAGAAATATAGAGGTAAAATAAAAATATGATACAATCTTTTTTTTATCACTTAAAAAATCATTTTCATATTAAAATAAATAAAAATTGAAGAAAATAAAATTTTTTGATCAGAAATTTTTGGATAAATTTATTCTTACTATTATTTAATATTTACGAAATTATTCATTTATTTTATTTTTATTTTATTTAATATAAATTAATAAAATTTAATTTTTTTATCAATTTTATTGAAAAATTTATTTTTTTAATTTCCTTTTTTATATTTTTTATTAATATTTTAATTTTATTTAATGTAAAATAATAATGAAAATAATTTATAAAAATAAGAAAAATATATTAAATAATTATATTTTTGAAAAAAATTATATTTTTAGAAAAATATTTTAAATTTAAAAAAATATATATGATAAAAAATATAAAAAATATTATTTTATGAAGATATAATAGTAAAATTGATGATATTTTATTTTATTTTTTATTTTAATCAAATAAAAAATATTATTTATTTTTTTCTTCTATCTCTATCAAACAAGAATAAAAAAAATATATATATATATCGGATAAAATAAATCTCTCCCATTTTTTTCCTCTCCTTCTCCCTCTCGCTGGACGAACCAAACTTACCTTGATTTGGTTGTTTATGGTTTTATATATAAACTCTTACCGTACTTTTGATTAGACAAAGCTTTGATTAATAAAATTTCCTATTTTTTCGTCAACCTCGGTTAAGGTTTTGATGTTTTAAACTTTAGTACGGAACAAACCTATCATACATTTTATTTATTCAGTCAATGAGATTGTGTTCAACTGCCACCATGAAGACGTGTGGAGCTCGTTTCCCTGCATGAATAACACATTTTATTTACTTATTTATTTAATTTTTTCACCACTTTTTGAGGGTAGATGGGCAAGTCAGATATTGTCCTTCCGCAGTTTACAAAGCCAAGTGTTGCAATCCAAGGGGAATGAATTTGTGGAGATACACACATACATGTGTCCTGTCCCTGTAAGCCACCTGATTTCTATTAATCACCTTCTTTATTGGGGAGCTTTGGTCCATTTCGCCTTTTGTCACCGGCGCCACGACCGATCACTATTCCACATTGGTCGGTCAGATTATCAATATTGATTGATTTAATTAAAAAAAAATTAATTTTTTAAATATAATCGTGAATTTAATTCTCTATAAATAAAAAAATATATATCATATTAAAAGATTTTTATCTAAAATAAAGTTTGACAATAAATCAATCTGAATTAATCAATAAAGAAAAAAACATTGATCGGTCAGATTAGCGAGCAACCCTGGACACATGGGTGAATATGGTGCAGTTAGTCTTATGTACCATCCTTTTTACCAATTTCGATGGATAGAAGATTGTATTATTTTTATATTTAAATCGATGTTATATTATATTTTTAAAAATTAAATTAATGAATAGAGATATTATTAATTTTTTTTTTTACATTTTAATGATTAATTGTATCAAAACAGTAATAATAAGATTTTGTGGATTTTGTTAGGTGAACAAATCGGATCATTTTCTATAGATGTTAATACTTATGAAGGAAAAAGGTTGAAAAAAACTTAGGTTAGTATTTTCTAACAAAAACTAGTCAAATGCGTGTGCTGTTTGCCTTTTAAATGGACAATCCCAGCATGTAATCCAAAGCCACCGCTTTTTTGGTTATTAGTACTTGACTATTTTACTGAGTTGGCATGTGACAATTCATGATCATTAGGTTTATGAGTTCCATTTTCTCCGTTCACTCTAAACCACAAAAAAAAAAAAAAAAAAAAACAAAAATCAAAAATTAGGGTATAAGACTGATTCTCAATCCTCTCATAGTAAACCTAACCCCCAAAAACATAATAATAATAATACCTAATTGGTGTTATCTTTAAATAAAGTTTTGAATTCGAGTTTTGTGTATGACAAAAATAAATATAATAGAATTTTATCTACTAAGAATCAAACTTAACTGGAATCGGGTTTAATCAATCCCAATATGATTATTGGTGGAATCGGGTTTAATCAATCCCAATATGATTATTTTTGGTTTATAAAAAAAAAAAAAAAAAGGTAACAGGAAAAGACAGGTAATTACCAAGAAGAGTTGCCATTGAAGTACCAACACAAGTGAGACGATTGTAGAGTTTCTGGTATTATCCACTAATTGATCTCAAAATTTAGAATTTTTGAATTTTATTAGAAATATTTTGGAAGGATAAGGTTAATGTTAGGAGATTTTACTTTATAAAATATTACCCAAATAAGTATTTACGAACAACCTTAATTCTTGTTTCTCATGTTTTTCTCCCAAATTCATCTTGAATTTTATTTTATTTTTTTAAAATCAAAATTGACCGCCTTTTTCTTACCATATGCTTTGTGTTTTCTTCTCATGAGGTACACGAGTGTACAATCGATAGTAACTCCTATAATTGGTCTAGGTTATTATGCTAAGGTTTGGTTCCCCGGTGGACTAGGAGACCATTGAATTTCTCATCTAGCAGTCAAAGATTTAACTAACTACGCTTCAGATTCAATATAAAATGGGGCTCAAACGCCAAGGCCACACGTCATGATTTTGGCTCAGAAAACCACAAGACAACCCTATTCCCTATTTTCTTGGAATGGTAGTTGAATTGAACATCAATTCATTGCCTCTATAAATTCAACCTCGTTATGGTGTCGACCTGCACAAACTTCTAAAGGACACCCCAAGGGACAACCAAAAACTATCCACACGGGAAACTTGATCCTCTCCCATAAAACATGACTGCCTCTCCTGTTTCTGCCACCAAAGGTCGAATTCTCATTGTCGGAGCAACCGGCTTCATCGGTCGGTTTGTAGCCGAAGCCAGCCTGGCCGCCGGTCGGCCCACCTATGTTCTTGTTCGTCCCGGTTTGGACTGTTCCTCGAAGACTAGTATCATTGAGGCGCTTCAAGAAAAAGGAGCCATTGTCATAAATGTACCCCTCTCTTTCCCTCTCTTTTTTCCTATTACACAAAGACTGAAATTTGAATGGAAGAAAGAAATTGTGATCATATTTTAATAATAATTTTGATTTACTATTGAAAAGTTTTATTTTTATTTTATCATTTTAGACTCATAAGTACTCATGAGACCCACTTGAGGGGCTAATTTTGATTTTAAAACTTCGCTTTGCGTGAGTCCATATAAGCACTGTGTGGTATAATGTGTAATTTGGTTGTTTGATTCGATGTGAATTTGCAGGGTGCCATTAATGATCAGAGTTTGATGGAGAAGTTGCTTAAAGAGCATGAGATCGAAGTTGTGATATCAGCTGTAGGTGGGGCTAATATACTAGACCAGCTTTCCCTGATCCATGCCATGAAGGCTGTTGGCACTATCAAGGTAAGGAAAATCCATCATTTTCAATAATCTGAAATTGACAAATGAATCCTTTGACTAATATTATTTCCTGCCTACAAATAAAATGATATATGTACCCCCACTGAAAATTCTTTTTGTTTTTTTTTTCATTTACTTCTTGTGAAAAATTCATATCTTTTATTTTTTAACTAAAAAATCTCTAATTTTTAAATTAATAAATATAATAAATTAGTAAAATTCTTTAAATAATATAAAGCTATGTACTAGTTACAAAGATCAAACTTGGCTGACGGTAAATTCTTTAAACAAATTAAATTTTATGTAATAATTCATTACAATATTATATTGGACATGATTGTGGGTTACCATTTTTTTTTTTTTACTCTGTTGATTTTCTTCCTCCAACACTACATGACAAACTAAGCTTACTTCCAAATGCCACGATTTATTGGGGCAGAGATTCTTGCCCTCAGAATTTGGGCACGACGTGGACAGGGCGGACCCTGTTGAGCCGGGGCTAACCATGTACAAGGAGAAGCGCAGTGTCCGACGCTGCCTAGAAGAGTCAGCGGTGCCTTTTACTTACATTTGTTGCAATTCTATTGCCTCTTGGCCCTACCATGACAACACCCATCCTTCCGAGGTTCTTCCTCCCATGGACCGCTTCCAAATCTATGGTGATGGAACCATTAAAGGTAATCAAAGTCCCAACAACCCTTTCAATATTTTTATTTTTTATTTTTTTTGTGGGTAATGGGGCATGAGATAAATAAATTAAAATTTTTATTCATTAACAAAATTTTAAGGCATTTGTATAAATATTTAAATTCTATAAGATGATTTTTTTTTTTCTTGGGTGCAGATACAACCTAGATTACATCTACCCCATTTTGTTTGCTTGTTTTTGTTTCTTACTTGCGCTTTCTTCTTGATTTTGATTCTCTCTCCCTTCCCCAGCTGCACCCTATGTGTTCATAATATTTTGAAGAATAATGGAAAAATAAGGATTTGGGATTTAAAAAATAAATAAAATTTGGGATTAGTAAGCCATTGATATATTACAAGGAACTTACACTTTCTTGTTGAATGTTAACTTTCCTTAGCCACATGAACGGCACATGGATGTCGGTGACTAGATTTTTTTTAATTAAAATTTTGAATTTGAGTTTTGAAAATGAACAAAATTTAGGAAAATCAACTTTTAAAATGAGTTTTACAGTATTCAGATCGGATTAATCAATTTGGTTGGTTGTAGACACACCTAAAGAGAGCTTTCCTTAGCCATTGGATTTTGTCGGATAACCTTAATTAAAGATTAAGGGAACCTTGTTTGAGTCAATCCAAGATAAGATGGATTGACTTAGAAAACAGATCCCAGAGTTGAAGTTGTTGGTTGATTCTAAGAATTGACTTCAACTATGATCCTTCTTGCATTAAACTAAACCAAATAGCACCCTTCCTTAAGGAGGGAGTGCTGGAAAGTTACCCATAATTGAAGTTCTAATCCACCTATACCTTCTCCTTTATACGTAAAAGAATAAAAATAATAAAAAAATAACATTTTTCAAATATATTTGTTGCTTGCCTTTCCCAAAAAAATACTTGAGTAGCTTACCAACCCTTGTGCATGTGCCAAGGAAAAGACCAATAGCATTTGGCAGTCATACTTTTCTTGGTTGCGTGTGCGGGTACAATAGCTCGAACCTTGGTCCAGGATCAAACTCCCAAGCGAGACCATAGCCACTAGGCCCAAAGTTGATGGTGCAGTCATACTTTTCTAATTAGAAAAATGCCCTCCTTTCTCAAATGGCCCATAAGCCTTTTTTTTTTTTTAAGAAAAAAATTACAATGTTATTTCTAATTTTATTTTTCTTTTTTCTTTTTTACATATATGTCTCTCTTTATTTTTACATAATTTCTATCATAATATATTATTTTCCTATTTAATTTTCGATAAGTGATCGCCCCAAGGCCCAAAACCTCAAGACGAGATGAACTTAAGCCAAAAAGTAAGGTAGCTCGAAGAAACGCCAAACGTGGCCCATTCCATAGTCACATTGTGGGCCCTCCTAGTTTAATAAAAATGTTCGTCAATCGAACGAGTGAGATTCGATCATGAATTTTAGGATCTTAGAGATCAAAGTTGATAAGAACCCAATTGGCTTGGAGCTCTCATTCACACATCGTCTTCTTGTTTGAGAATGACTTACCATAAAACCACCAAACAAAATTTGAAGATCCCTTAAATTTTTTTAGTTAATGTATCAAATTTGATAATTATTCAATAATAATAATAATAATAATAATAATAATAATAATAATAATAATAATAATAATAATAATAAATACAAAATATTGGGAGATGGAAACCATGATTGAGATTGATTACTACTGCTGCTTTTAGTCGGAAGGAACAAAATAGAATTAGACAAAAACATGCTAATCCTATCATTTCATGACCTATATATATATATTTGAAATCCAACCTAACCTTCTAGCATGAATATCCGACCTAACTACTGATACTGTATTATATCCTTTTTTTTTTTTTTTTTAAAAAAAAAAAAAGGGAAAGAATTTTAATAAATCTAATTATTTTACATTATTTTGGTGATTGTGATGCAGCTTATTTCCTGGCGGGAACGGACATCGGAAAATTCACGATTAAGACTGTGGATGACATTAGAACCATAAATAAATCAGTCCATTTTAGACCCATCTGCAATTATCTCAACATAAACGAGCTTGCATCGCTGTGGGAGAAGAAAATTGGAAGAGTCCTTCCCAGGGTCACCATCTCTGAACATGACTTGCTAGCAGCGGCCGAAGGTCTGTCCTTACCACCCATACCTCATCTCCCTCCACTCTTTTTCCAATTTATCATTTATAAAATAGCAAAATTTCAATCACTGACATCTCATATCATGAGTTACTGTAATCCTGTGCAGAGAATATCATTCCTCAAAGCATTGTGGCATCATTTACACATGATATATTCATCAAGGGATGCCAAATTAATTTCGCCATCGATGGACCTAATGATGTAGAAGTGAGCACTCTTTACCCAGAAGAATCCTTTCGGACAATTGATGAATGCTTCAATGAGTTTGCTCTTAAGGTAGAGAAAGATTCTGTGGGGCATGATGAGGCACTTAAATCAAATGCTGTGGTTGAAGTTTTGCCAATCACTGCCAGTGCTTAATTTGGATTTGATCAGATGGTTGTGGTGTATCCAACAATACTATCTAGTGTTTTATTCTTTTTTTCCCCCCTTAAGGAATATGATCCAATATGTCTAGGTGAAAAATTGCATTTTTTTTAACATATTTGGCCATAATTCATCTCACCCAATGCTGTAATCCTTCTGTAATTGTTTTTCAGTAATAAATTGTTCTTCTAGAGTAACAATACTAAACGTTCCCCCACTTTTACTTTTGTCTTTTTTTTTTTTTTTTTTTTTTTTTTTTTTTTTGAAGGGGCAGAGCTCGGAAGATACACGAAGGACCCCAAGGAAACTAGGCCCATAAACTGAGCTACGAAAGCTTATGAAATAATTGTGCATCTTAATGATAAATGCTATACCCACTTAACTATGGGAAACAGATAAAAATGTGATTAAACATATTTTTATGTTATTTATATATTAATTGCCAACTTTAATTGCCAACTTAACCGATCAAAGTATACTATTTTCTTCATCGCATGGCATTTTGCATAACTCATATTTTTAATCTTTCGATCAGTGTTTTGAAACTCGAACCAAAATATAAACTGGTCACGCAAAGAGGTCAATAACTCACTGAGTAAAACCGATCTGACCGGATGAAAAAACCCAAATGACGTTATCATGATTTCATAAATATATTTAATTAAAATATATTAATAATTTAAAAAAATCTATATAATATTTTTCAAGTCATGTTGATTAGAAATAATTCCTCAAAAATAGGAAAATAAATTAACTCCTAAAATAATTTTACTTAAAATAAAAAACCTGCTAAAATAAAAAGTTTAATTAAAACTAAAAGTCTTTCACTCTTGGATGATTCTTCCTTTTCTTCATAGCTCCAAGTTGATGTGTTGAACAATTAAGTTTTAGAATGCTTCCTTAAGTCTATTCTGACTCAATCTTCTAATTTCAATCACCTAAAAATAAAAATCATAAAAACCATCTATTAAAATACTATCTAATCCAAAATAAAACCATAATATCAACAATAAATTTGACATTTTACACATTATCAAATTCTCTCACACCAAACTAATGTTTACCCTCAAGTATTCACTATCCTAATGCCACACAACTATTCCCATCTTCACTCCTTCCCCTCCTGCAATTCATCATCAAACAATTCCAAACTAACATACATTGAAAAATTCAAACCAAAACAACAATCTAGAAACTAAGTGATCATAGTACCATAACCTTAAGAGAAAACATAAGCATCTCATAAGAGAAAATATAAGTATCTCATCAAATTTAAGAGTTTCATCAACATTCAATATATCAACATCCAATACCTTCATAAGAAATTCACTCTATATACTTAAAATGTTTAAGAAAATTTATTAATTGCTTTCAAATCAAAATATAACATGTCATTACTATAAATTTACTTATCAATTAAATCTCTATCACTGATTATTTGGATTCAAAACAAAAAACAAGGGGTCTTTACAAGAATTATAACGTGGTTTGGGTAAAGGTAGGATAAGAGGGTAAATGTGATGTGTCATGAATATATAAAAAAAAACATGTCAAGAAACACAAGACCATTTCCCCTATCAAACATATCACATATTATGAAGTACAATCAACCCAAAGAAAAATAAGATGATCAAGGTCATTTCATTCCTCAATTAAAACAATTGAATTTTTTTTTTCTTTTTCGAATTCCCCAATCTCAATTTTTTAGGAATTTTTTTTTTCTTTTTTTTTTAAATAACAAACTCGAAAATGAATGAAAATATAATATATACACAAATCATTCCTAATCGTATTATTGAATCCCTAAAAATAATCCCAAAAATAAAGTCACTCCATTCTCTTTTACAAATAATCACTTATTCATACTTTAATCATATGTTTCTTTGATATAGGGGCCAAAAGAAGGTTAAGCGTCAAAAAAAGGTTATGTGTTAATTTATGAGGTTATAAATAAAGGAAAATGATATAGGCTCAATTGGGTTCACTAAGGAAAATAATAAGCACGTGAAGATCTTTTTTCTAGAGTTAAAAGGGGTAAACCTAAATACCTCCATCATATTAATATATGAATTCATGGATGTTGTCTTAAAATTCATAGCAAAACAAGTTTTAGAATAAACACACTATGATTGATAAACACTCATGAAGAAAAACTAAAGTAAAGATGATGGTATGCTCTTAAAACTAAAAAATTCACAGAAGTATTTAAAAATTTGTCCCAAATTTTACATATTTTCATTTAATTCAATCATCGAGATCAATAGGACACTCAAAACAAATTTATCCAAAATAACTAATCATTTTGTCTTTTTTATGCATTTCAACCCAAACTAACAATGCTTATTAACTCAAAATTATTTTCAGACAAAAATCAAAAGAGTACGAAGTTTCAAAGAAAATAGAAGAAACAATAATATTGGCATAAGAATCCTTCCCCCACACCTAAATTCTATATTGTTCTCAATGTATGCAAAATGTAAGAAATTAGGCACAATGCTAAAAAAACTCACAAACTAGTTTTAGAAAATCACCCAATGTAATATATAAAAATAAAACAATGAAAAGATAGGAAAAGAGAGAAAACTCTCCTGGAGTGATGGAGAAGGTTGAACCTCAGATGAAAGTGAGATTGGGTCTTCGTAGGGGTTCGTGATTCTTGTTTGTCAAATTAGAACTTCGGGTGGTGGTAAAACAAGTTGGCGATCGTGAAGACCATACATGTGCTCAGCAACTCTCTTCTTCCCCATTGATACAATTAGGGTTTCGACAAAATCAGAAGAGCAAAGGGGTTTTCTAATTCACGAAGGAGAACGGTGTTCGAATTCATGAAAGTTAAAGGGTGTGAATCAAGGGTTTTAAAAATTTTGAGATGATTGATGATGAAGATGGTGAAAATTCTGTGGTGTTGTGGTGATGATTGATAATGTGATTCGTGAGGCTAG
Source organism: Dillenia turbinata (assembly GCA_037126225.1). Classification (NCBI taxonomy): domain Eukaryota; kingdom Viridiplantae; phylum Streptophyta; class Magnoliopsida; order Dilleniales; family Dilleniaceae; genus Dillenia; species Dillenia turbinata. The sequence continues at coordinate 18,027,113 of JBAMMX010000019.1, forward strand.
GGTTTTGATCAAGGGATTTGCGAAGGAAAGGACTTTCGGTCCATGATAATCGATGATGATGATGTTTGATGAAGGTGAATGATCGATAATCGATGGAATTGTAGAATTTTCACGAAGGAGAAAGGAGAGTCGCGAAAAAAAAGAAACGAGATTGTAGACTCCCTTCTCTCTGGCCCCCTTCTCTTTTTTTTGGGTAAAAATCCCATGATCACACCTTAAAAAAGGACTACTTCTGCCTATTGTGATATTTACTTTAGAATTCAGCGTGATCACACTTTAGGAGATAACTGCTTCTACCCAACGTGAAATTCACTTTCTGAATTTTGCATGATCACACCTTAAGGTAAGGAGTGCTTCTACCCAACTTCTTAATTGTCCTCTATCCGTCTCTTGGCTTGAATAATTGCATCCTTTAAAATTTTTATCTTGGACACCTATAAAAATTAAAAGAAAAAACAAATAACACTAATCAAATACCTCTAATTAAATAAGAAATCAAATAACAAACTAATCAAATTCAAGAAAAATATTGCGTTGCCTCACAAGAAGCGCAATTGTTTAATATCATTATACTCGACATTATCTACTTGTTTCCCTTCAAAGAGGCTTCAACTTTAATTTGGAAGGCTCATATAACTCCCCATCCCCATTCATATGTAATTGTGCATTCAATTCAAAGTTAATATCACCTTCCTCTTCACAACATTCCTGCACAATTAAACCAACAATATCAGCAGAACAAATCATTAGAGTACTTCATAGTATCAAAAATAATAAATTTAACAATCTCATCGTCGAACTCGATGGAGAAAATACTCTCATCCACATCTATTTTAGTTTTTGTTGTCTTCATAAATGGTCTTCCTAACAGAAGTGGAGCTAAATCTGTGATAGTGTCTCCTTCCATTTTCAAGATGTAAAAATCAGTTAGAAAAATTAATTTGTTAATCTGCACCAAAATATCTTCAATAATCTCGTCCGGATAAGTATAAGAATGGTTAACTAACTAATTAATAATCTTAGTTTATTTTAAGCGACCCAATTTCAGAACACTATAAATTGAATAAGACATGATATTAATAGGTGCTCTTAACTCTAGATGGTATGTTCAATTTTTTTCTTATCAATAATACAAGATAGAGTGAACATATCTAGATCTGCACATTTTTCGGGTAGAGTTCTCTTGATGATATCAGACACATTCTCACCCATCTCGTCATTTCTTATCTTCTTAACTTCCTTATTGTATTCTTCCTTTTCGAAATTCTCCAACCTGCTAGAAAAAGTTGGTACAATTGCACTAGAAGTGTTAGGCAAAGAGGATACGGATGTTACCTTAATTGAATTTTCATGTATGCGTTCATCTTCCTTATCCATATCTTTCTCTTCATCCACTTTCTTAGATGGAGTAAAACTCGAATGAAGTTCCTTCTCACTTGTCAACGTTATTGCACTAATGTTCTCTTTAGGATTTATTACCATTTATGAGGGTAATTTTTCAGAATTTTGTACCTCTAACCTACTAACTGAGATCACTAGTTAGGAAATCTGATTCTCTAAATTCTGAATGTTAGCTATCGTTTCCTATTGAAATTGTTGAGTGTTAATCGCGAGAGTTTTTACAATATCTTCTAGAGACATATCTGAATTAGAAGATTGTATAGATACTAATAGTGGTCTATTAAAAAATTAGGATAGATATCTTGGATGTCATCCTTGATTTTCATATATCAAATTTAGATGGCTATCCAGGATTGCAATGGCTGGAGAAAGGATCATACGTATATTGAGGTTGACCAGAAAATACTTTTACGGCATTTACTTGTTGAGTAGGATCTTCTTGCAAGGATGGATACATATTCGTAGGATGTCTAGAATTTGAACATATACCACCAACCTTAGCTACCCGAGATTGCCTTACGGCCAATTGATGAATCAAAACAGTTAGTTCAGAAATTTGATTTTCAAAATTTGAGTGGCTTAGCTCAAGAGTTGGATACTCGATACACAAGGATTGTTGTTTCAAAATTGGTGCAATTAACTCCAATATTCTTTCAAGAATTGCAATCATTTTTTTCTTCTCCAAAAATCAATAACACAAATGAAAAGTACAAACTAAAAAATTAATGCAGTTCCCTGACAACGATGCCAAAATTTTGATAGATTGTTAAATCCCTCAAAATTAATATTGATCCTCCAATACAAACAAATTTATAGTAATAGTGGTACCAAATCAAATCTCATGGAAACTAAATTAATTTAATTTCTTAATTTAATGCTAAAATAAAAATAGGGGGTTTATTAATTAAATTCTTAAATTAAAAATTATCAACCTAAAGTTAAGAAACAAATTAACAATGCAAAAATAATAAAAATTTGAAAAGAAATTCAAACTACTAAACTCTGATCCAAGAGTTCATCACATTCAATTATTCACTGATCATAGGTTAAAAATATTTTTCTTACAATTCAAACATTTAATCTTAAATTTATTAGGATATCCAAAATAAATCTTGTGTTTTCTTAATTTAATTGACCAACTCCAGCATCTAATCAAAATTTATCATTAATCGACTAGACACGATAACTTTCCATATAAATATAATGATAGCATTAAGTTCTGTTAAAATAGTTAAACCAAAATTCAAATAATCAAGATATTCATAATTATTTAATTTTGTTCTATCGATTCACTTAGTTTAAATATGAATTTTGATAAAAGACTCATAAACATAAATAACATAATTGTTACTTGTACTATTCAGTTATGACAATTATGAATCACTGAAACTTTGGATAGCTATAAAAAGATTAATATTGAATTAAATTGTTAAATTAATCAATATTAGACGTTCATGTAAATAAAATCAAGAATCAACGAATATTTGAATAAAAAGAGTAAGAAATTAAATTAAATATATAATCTCACAGTGAAGACAATCAAATAAAAATTCTCCTTGAATCAGAAAAATAAACTAGTCACTCAGTGATTTTCTTGAAATCTTCAAGAAAAATAAAAATAAAGAAAAAAATAAAAATTGATCTAAGAGTGGAGAAAGGCAGCAGCCGCCTCCTTCAAAAAATATGAAATGAATAGTGGACGTCTCTTGCTATTTCCCTTTATTGCCATAGATCTACAAAGATTCCTCCTATTCAAAGGATTAGAAATAATTCATCCAAACTAGGAAAATAAATTAACTCCTAAAATAATTTTATTTAAAGTAAAAATCCTACTAAAATAAAAAGTTTGATTAAAACTAAAAGTTATCCACTCTTGGGATGCTTCTTCCTTTTCTTCATAAGACCAAATTGATGTGTTGAATAATTAAACTCCAAAATGCTTCCTTAAACTCATTTTAACTCAATCCTCCGATTTCAATCACCTAAAAATAAAATTCATAAAAACCATCCATTAAACCACTATCCAATCCAAAATAAAATCATAATATCAACAATAAAATAAATTTAATATTTTGCATATTATCATACATACCCTGATCCTCTCGAAGAAGATTGTCCACCTGGTCTGATGGCATGACTAAGTCCTTCTAACTAGTTACATTCTGTATTCTAGATTTTAATCTTTCCAGTTGGGGACGATTGGCTCTCTTCAGGGATAATGGCGTAGGAGATGTGATCGGTTGTCCTTGAGGTGCAAACTATGATGTCTCCTTTGGACGAGAGAGTTGAGAGTGAGTGGCAGGGTTGTTGACAAGGTGAGCGGATGCTGTTGGTAGTGTGGCGTCAATTAGAGTAGCGGTATGTCCATCCGCAACAAACAGCCTTCAAGGGGGTTTTGGTCCTTCTTTTTGGAGGTATAGTTGTTTGACAATTCGAAGTGTTCGCTGAGGTTGCTCTAATCTATTTCTATAGATGACACCAATCTGTTAGAGGTGGGTTATGACTCCATAGATATCGGCTCTTCTAGCTTGAACGGATATTACGAAGGATGAATTGAAATCTGCAAAAGACCATCGGAGTGTGTTTCAGTAAGGGAGATTTCGACGCTCAAATCAGAAAAAGTAATTTTCAAGAGAAATGAAACAGACTGAATAAGAGAATCCTATGTTTTTGTGTGTCAAGTATATTGTTCCAAGGGAGTGTACCTGGGCTGTGGGTTGCAGACTGTTTTTATAGGTCGATCGCCCCTGAGTCACGTGTATTCGATGTGTTACAACTCTAGTTTCCTTGTGCGGATGCCTGAAAATTTTGAGACTCTATAGTTAAATATTCTCGAGAGATTTAAACTCTTTATCACTTAGGAAATTCAACAAATCAATGAGATTTTTCTTTATTGATTAGATTTCAAAGATACTCTTCCTTATTTAGATAACACGCTTAAATCGATAAGGTTAAACTATCGGGATGACTAGCCTCTTGTCAAGGCTGTTGGTTCACGACATGAAGAGTAAAGTATCGTCTTAAACTTACTGAATGTCTCTAAGGCCATGGATCGATTAGATCATTACCGATAGAGATTATTCAAAATGCCGGGTCGTGTCTACCTCTCGGAGAGATAAATTCCTAATTGTAGACATGTTTAGGTATGAAATACTTATTGGATCATAAACTTATAAAATTTTGGATATCGTCACAATGAGGCGTCCCATCACTATATATATATATATATATATATATTACACAACTCATGCTCCATTATTTATTTCTCCTCTCAACCAATCTTGAATTTTTCTTTTTCCCTTTTTTTCTTATCATTTTTGACAATATTGTTTTGGTTCTATATTTTAATCATTGCAAGAGCGACCCAACTCACTCATCCGTTCCCTATTAATTGTTGACATGAAATGTAATCTAGATATCTAATAAAGCCAAAGACACAATGATGTTCTTGCTAACCGAGGATTCGAATTGGAGTCAAGGGCAAGTACAACTAATTTTTAGGCTATTCTGCTCGGACTGAAATGCAGTTGAAGCCTTCTTCCTTAAATTTTGTCTGGTGTTAACTCGGTCATTTACGGCCAATCGTTGCCTTATTTGTCACCTTAACCTTGCTTTATTCTGCTTGGACTGAAATGCAGTTGCAGCCTTCTTCCTTAAGTTTCGTCTCGTGTCATCTTGGTCATTTTTGGCCAATCGATGCCTTATTTGTCACCTTAACCTTGCTTTGGTCCTGCGGAGCGCCCGCCCCCTCCCTCAAGTTTCGTCTCGTGTCACTTGCACTTGCCATCAGCCAACCTACCAAACTTGAACTTCTTCTTAAGAATGAGGTGTTTGGTTGGGCAAAAAAGAGGTTAAATTCAATGGGTGGGCCGGGGGGGGGGGGGCTGCAGTGTTTTCAACTTCTCAGGATTTTATGAGGATCTGTGGGGTACGAGACAGAAATGACAATATGGATAGAAAGGATGAGAAAGACAAAAAGAGGAAAACAGTAATTTTTAAAAATACACGAGAATAAAATTGAAAATAAAAATTGTTGAATTAAAAAAATTTGATTCATTTTTATCTCATTTTTAATTTTATCTCCATTTTTATATACCAAATACGATATTTTTTTTGTGTCATATTTGTCCTCCTAATTTTGTATACCATTTCAAAAGTTAACTACTCCATGATGTATTCTTTTTTTCATTGAGGACAATGATTTTTTTTATTTTTATAATAAGAGAAATTGAGTATATAGTATATACTATATAGCATTTTACTCGATAAACAGTTCCGAGATAGAAGTACGAGATAGAAGGTACCGGAGGGGAAGGGGTTGGGACGTGGCATCGATCCTCATGTCTCTTTAAAAAAAAAAAAAAAAAGATTAACTCATTTTCATTCAAAGAGAAAGACGATATTTTATTTATCTACATCTCTGCAAACCAACAAGATGAACTTTTCTTCTCACCCAAAAAAAAAAAAAAAAAAAAAGAATTTTTCACAGAGAATTTTTATCCTTTTAAATCATTATCATGTCATTGCCATGTACAAATTTGTATAGAAAGTGATATGACTGTTTTCAAAGTAATCATTACAAAACCTATGCAATCAAAACCTTATGAGTTAAGAAATGTTAAGATCACATAATATTAATACACGTGTTTTTTTGTTGGAAGGGGGCTTAGGGGTAAGTTATGTACTATATTATATAATTCAACCACCATTCAAAATAAAATAAAAATAAAAAAATATTATAAAATATTTTATCAATAAAAAAAAATAATATTAAGATAACTCTTTTTTAAAAATAATCTAATAATAATTTAAATTAAATTAATTAAAATATAATTTTAAATTCTGATCGGTCAAATTGTAAAAAAAATATATATTACTTCTTAATACTTACACGAGACAAGTAAAGGTTTAAAACTTAAAAGTCATATAAACAAAGACAAATAAAAAGGTGTTGCTAGTGTTGTTTAATACTTACACAATGATGAAAAATTAAAAAGAATGCTTTTCTATAACATTTTATTCATATCAAAGTGTACAAGTCACTAGTAATCAAAATAAACCTCACCCAGATGAGCTTCAGATCTAACAACAAAGGCATTGAGAAGATATCGACTGATGACAAAGAATGAGTGCACTTTCCTAAAAATTAGCAGTATATGTACAATTTTGAGATGATACATGCATGATCAAAAGAAGAAAACACATCTCTTGAGTTTCAAAATCATGTCTCTCAATCCATTTTCCCTTCTGTTTGCCCCTTCCCCACAGCCTCAATCCAGCCATCGGTCCAAATTTCTTCTGTTTAACTTTTCATCATGAAATGGCTTAGAACTTTCAAGCATGACACGTTTTCTTTTCTCGCCAGTAACATACACAACATATACATCAGAAACTGGCAAGCGCTGTTCGATGGGGACACGGCAGCCCGGGCACTTTTGACACTTCTCGCAGCATGTCCTGTACCCAATAGTCATTCAAAATAATATTAACAAAAAACACGATAATCATCGGTTTTGACTAGGGAATGCAGAAAAAGAATCCATTTCTTATAAAAGTGTATGTACCACCATTTTTCTAATGGAACTGGTCAGAGAAGGAAGGACTTATTGGAATAAATTTGAGCACAAAGTTTTCTCCACTGATCACAAGTGGCTTAAACCTTACATTCTAGCTCAAACGTGAGGGACGATGGATATACCTGCAAAGGATGTGATGTCTACATGGAAGTAGGACCACATTTATTTGTTCATCCAAACAAACCTTGCGCAAGACCTTTTCCTGAAAAACTCACAAGCTAGGCACATCAATGCCGGGCCAATTACCAAAACGGAAATGAAACAACAAAAAAAATTGAAAATAGAAGAAAATGATTTTCATAATCTATCTCCAAACGAGTTTGGCCAGAGAAACAAACTCTTCAAGAACACAAAAATCACATGGCTCAACCCAAACCGGAGCAAAGACGCTACTATTTTCAGCCGCGTGGCATTTTGCATAACTCATATTTTTTTATGTTTGAGTGGCTGAGTATATACCCATTAGATAAAATTTTAGTTTTGAATCTTATACATACAAAAAACATATATCGGAAGAGTTTTATCTCTTTAAAAATCCAATCTAATTTTTATTTTTAATCAAATTTAACGTAATCATATATATATATATATATATATTACACTTTATGCTTCATTATTTATTTCTCTTAATTTCTTCTCTCAACCAATCTTGAATTTTTCTTTTTCCTCTTTTTTCTTCTCATTTTTTACAATATTGTTTTGGTTCTATATTTTAATCATTGCAGGAGCGACCCAACTCTCTCTTCTGTTCCCTATTAATTCTTGGCATGAAATGTAATCTAAACAGCTAATAAAGCCAGAGACACAATGATGTTCTTGCTAACTGAGGAATCGAATAGGAGTCAAGTGCAAGTACAACTAATTTGTAGGCTATTCTGCTTGGATTGGACTGAAATGCAGTCGAAGCCTTCTTCCTTAAGTTTTGTCTGATGTCAACCTTGGTCATTTTCGGCCAATCGTTGTCTTATTTGTCACCTTAACCTTGCTTTATTCTGCTTGGACCGAAGTGCGGTTGCAGCCTTCTTCCTTAAGTTTCGTCTGGTGTCAACTCGGTCATTTTTTGGCCAGTCGTTGTCTTATGTGTCACCTTAACCTTGCTTTGGTCCACCACTTCCATGGCCAACACAAACAACTTGAACTTCTTCTTCTTAGGGATGAGGTGTTTGGTTGGGCGAAAAAGAGGTTAAATTCAATGGGTGCTCAAACACCCCCCCTCCTGGCTTGCTATTGAAAATAAAAATTGTTGAGTTAAAAAAAATTGATTCATTTTTATCTAATTTTTAATTTTATCTCCATTTTTATAAACCAAATATGACTAATTTTGTGTCATTTTTATTTAAAATGATGACAATATAAATAGATCTATAAAAAAATAACAACATAAATGAACATGTGAATCATAGGATTTAAACAGATTTGATGAAATGAAAAAACGTATCTGGAGTTTTTTACGATCACGCGATACCGTTGCATTTAAAGAGAAAGTTTTATAAAACTGTAATAAAACCTATACTATTGTATGGAACTGAGTGTTGATTCATTAAACAACAGTAAAAGCAGAAAATGATTATATTTGAAATGAGAATATTCAAGTGAATATGTGATAAAACTAAAAAATATAGAATTCAAAACGAAAAGATATGAACTAAGTTGGAAGTGAATTCAATTGTGGATAAAATGTGAAAGTATCATCTGAGATGATTTGAACATGTGCAATAAAAACTTAAAGATACACCAATTAGAAAAATCAAAAATTTAAATATAAAAAATTTTGTGAAATGTCAGAATATGCCATTAAAAATTCATATGTAAATTATCTATAAAGGTATGATAGTTAAAAGATTTAATTGAGAAAATAATTTTAAATAAGAATGAATAGCGTACAAGAATTTGAATAAGTCAAACAATCTCTCTTATTATTAATATTTTTTTTTCTCTTTTTTTTTGTTTTGTGTTATTTTTTTTATTTTTATTTTAAAATATTAATTATATATATATTTTTATCTATCATATACTTGTATTAAATTTAAGATTAAGTTTTAGATTATTGTTGTAATTTTGTATATCATTTCAAAGGTTACCTAGTTCTATTCCCCTAGATGGTATATATAGCTTCGTTGCCGTCATTGGAAAAATAAAGTACTCCGAGCCGAGGTGTATTTTTTTTTTTTCATTGAGGAAAATGATCTTTTTATTTTTATAATAAGAGAATTGGAGTATATAGTATATACTATATAGCATTTTACTCGATCAGTAGTTCTGAGGTAGCATTTAATTTTAAATATGAGATAGAAGGGACCCAAATGAGAAGTTGGGACAAAAATTCTAAAAATACATAAAAATCAAAAAATAATTATCAAAATTTCAATTTTCTTCATGATATCGATCCCCATGTCTCCTAAAAAAATTAACTCAATTTATTCAAAGAGAGAGACAATTTTTTTTTTTTTTTTATTTATCTACGTCTTCACAAACCAAAATGAATTTTTCTATTCCTTGCTTATTCCTTTTGTCTTAGAATCCTTTTAAATCATTATTAAACCATATACAAATATGTACAGTAAGTGATATGATTGTTTTCGGAGTATTCATTACAAAACCTATGATCACATAACATTAAAACAAGTGTTTTTTTTCTTGTTGGGCAGGTACTTATGGGTAAGTTAAGGACTATATTATATAATTTAATCAACGTTCAAAATAGAATAATTGCAAAGAAATATTATGAAGTATAAATAGAAAAATTTGTCAAATTTTGGGAATAAAAATGAAAACATTTATGTTAAAAAAATTCTCTTAAAAAAAGTACAACAATAACTCAAACTAGATTAATCAGAGTATAACTTCAAATACTGGTTGATCCAATTTTAAAAAAAAAAAAAAAAAAAAAGTTTTTTTAACATTTGATTCATATCAAAGGGTACAAGTCAGTGGTCATCAAAATAAAACTCACCAAGATGAGCTTCAGTTCTAACAACAAAAGCATTGAGAAGATATGGACTGATGACAAAGAATGAGTGCACTTTCCTAAAAATTAGCAGTACATGTACAATTTTGAGATGATACATACATGATCAAACGAAGACAACACAACTCTTGACCTTCAAAATCATGTCTCTCAATCAATTTTCACTTCACTGTTTACCCCTTCCCCACACCCTCAATCCAGCCATCGGCCCAAATTTCTTCTGTTTTTTCATCAAGAAATGGCTTAGAACTTTCAACCATGATGCATTTTCTTTTCAGGCAAGTACTATACACAACCTATACATCATAAACTGGCAAGCGCTGTTCGATGGGTATACGGCAGACTGGGCACTTTTGACATTTCTCGCAGCATGTCCTGTACCAAATTGTCATTCAAAATAATATTAACAAAAAACATGATAAGCATCGGTTTTGACTAGGGAAAGCAGAAAAGGAATCCATTTCTTATAAAAGTGCATGTACCACCATTTTTTCTAATGGAACTGGTTTAGAGAAGGACTTCTTGGAATAAATTTGAGCGCAAAGTCATCTACACTGACCACAAGTGGCTAAAACCTTACATTCTAGCTCAAACAAGAGGGATGATGGATATACCTGCAAAGGATGTGATGTCTGCATGGAAGTAGGACCACGTTTATTTGTTCGTCGAAACAAACCTTGCATAAGACCTTTTCCTGAAAAACTCACAAACTAGGCACATCAATGTCGGGCCAATTACCAAAACGAAAATGAAACAACAAAAATTGAAAATAGAAGAAAATGATTTCCATAATCTATCTCCAAATGAGTTTGGACAGAGACAAACTCTTCAAGAACACACAAATCATATGGCTCAAACCAAACAGAAGCTAAGACACTGCTTCATTTTATTGGAAAAGGATTTCAAATTACACGAACTTGAGCTCCTTCTTGCTTTTCTGACTTTGTACTCAATATGTTGGTGAGTTTTTGCACCGCAGGGATTGACATATTAGGAGGAATTGTAGGAGTGAAGGATATCAATTCAGGCCCTATTGTAGGATTGCCAATGAAGACGTTGAAATTTAGATGAAACTTAGTTGTGCATTTTGAAGTTGGATTCTTCTTCTAAGAGGAGATATTGAGCTAAAATCATGCAAAATGATTGTCTTGTCTTAGAAATTGTCCCAAGAACTGGGGGGACAAACTCTGTTCATGTTAGAATGAACATCAATATCAAAGCTAATTTGTCACGAGACAAGGTATTCTGTTAACACCATCAAATGCCTTACAGCAAGTTATCAAGGCACTGCCCTTCTAAGTTACCCATCCAGCTTAACTGATATAACTAGACAGGCTGCTACATCAAAAGGTCAGACTAGCTACCGTACCTCTAGACTATCAACCTAACTGGATAACAATTGAAGGATGAGTTTCTTATCTTCAAAGTGTAGAAAAGCAACCAGATCAAAGAGTGAAAATTACATTTTGAAGTCTGTCATACTCTTGCTGGCTGTAATTGGTAATTTCTGACTGCTCGCTCAGGGCAGCTTGTAATCTCCAAACCTTAAGTGAAGAAAAGAAAATTCAACTATCAGAAAATAGCAATGACACATACGATAGTATTAGGTTTATAGATGGGAATAGTAAGTAAAGTATGAAAAATGCCATGCATTTTGTTAAATGACAAGAAAAATTATTCAAAAGTTAATCAACTTGACTAGAATTCAGATTCACCTCCTCAGCTAGCTCCTTTTTAGGCATTTTCTTCACAGAGTCTGGAGAAAAAGTGTTATACCTGTAGGATTAGCAAGAAAGCTCAGCAAACAAACTGTGCTCAATGATATCGCAACTCCTGAGCAAGATAGAAACTATTTGAAATAATGCACTAAGAGATGATTGAAACTTCTAGAAAGCAATGATAAACTACTGCATCCTAGAATTATAGTAACTCTGACCCAGAAGCCCCTGCATGATAAAGTTGTGCCTGCTCCTCGCGACTCCCTTCATCAATTGACCACCAACCCAATAACCTGTACCAGAAATTAGAAAAATGGGAAGCATGCCAAAGTTTTGTTTTAGTCTATAAAAGAAGATTGTTCAGCTCGGCAGCTACAAATTTACCTTGATCCATGGTGTAAGAATCCAAAACAATCTCGAACTTTTGAAGAGATGGTAAAATATCTTTCACTACCACCTCCTCCATGTAGCAAGAGAACAATCTTTTCCACCAATCTATAAACAGAAAATAAGACTCCCGCTCCTTGCAACAATAGAATTGGAGCAAAAATAACTGAATATGGCATATGTCTAGCAGCAGATGGTGTTCCCTAAAATTAGAAAGCAAACCGTATGAAACCAATAATGTAAGATATATAGAGACATTCAAAGATACAAGACATTTTCTTTAATAGCAGGAAAGCCCACGCCAAAAAAAACTATGGGTTATGCACCAATGTCCCACACTCAGGCACCTATTTCAGTACCTCCAGGCGCATGAAAAGTAAGATCTGAAAACTGATCAATGGAATCTTCATGACATGTCCACCAATGTCCTGCAGACTGCATATTCTACTCTGGTGCTGATTCTCATTTGAGGAAACTAACAGGTCACTATTCCAGTTAAGATACCTAACAGCCGTTGATGATGAGCCAGCTTCTCTAATTTGAGAATGTCTATGAATGGCTGGATTGTGCCACCTGGTGCAAACAAGAAACGAAAAGCACTCGGCAATACTGCAAAACACAACAGCAACTTTTCTCAACATCTTAAAAAGCTTTAGCGGACAAAAGGAACAAAGTTATCAAATAACATTAGTGCAAGATTGTTGGAGTTTGTACCCAAAATTAATAAATAAATCCCACCAACCTAGAGCAGCTACATCCCCTGCACACAGTTGCGTGGAGATCAGCAAAGAGAAAACAGGTCAATCAGCATAAGTTTTAAAATTTTCTACTAATTATAACAGAAAGGCCGGTATCCATGTAGAACAATGTTAGATATCCATGTCTTTCTATAAGAAACAAACTAGAAAAATACATCCCTGTCTGAAGTATGTCAGTATTCACCCACTGATAATTCACAAATGTGATCAAATATCAGCTGTTCTTTCACTACTGCTGTATACTTCAGCAGTACAGAAGCTGCTAGCAAATCTATTACTTACCATGACATTAAATAATAAAGAAGTTCCTTCTTTTTAAAAATAATAAATTAAAATTGCAACACAAGATGGGAGGAGTAGGATGGGGACTCAAATCCCAGAACGCAAGTCGGCTGAGAACCTTAACCCCCCCCCCCCAAAAAAAAAATTCACACATGCCTTGGGACCAGTGGCGAAAGGAGTGGCCAGCAGAGGGCAACTGCAACCCTAATTTTTTTTTTTTTAATTTACTGTGTAAAATTATAAAAATTTTTATTCTAAATGAAGTAGGACATTTTTTAACACCTAATTGCCAAAAATTTCTATTAATCTAAGTGCAATCATTGTTTGCACTACTACTCAAACCTTCGACCCACGGCCTGCACACGAGCGTCAAATCACCATATTAAAGATGGAGTTGATGAATCTAAATAAAATCTAACATTAATTTATGAAATGTGGATGCTTTTAGTTATTTATTTTAACATGCATCTCTATTGTATTTGGATTTGAAATAAAATCCACTCTTAAGATGAGACGATAAGTGTTCTCTTCATCCTAATACATATGTTTAGTCACATGACACTTTAGTTTCTTGAAATTCACTTCATAAAGGTTACACAATTTCTTCTAAAAAAATACGTCATTGTGTAAAAACCTATTAATAAAAATGGTTCACTCGGTACACAAAGTGCTCCCCGACTTAGTGCAGGGGTAAGGGGAGGGTAAGCATATATGGACACAGCCTTCCCCTTGAATTTCTGAAAAGAGTCTGTTTCCATGTCTTAAACCCATGACCTTGAGGTTACCATAGGAGCAACTCCACAGTTGTGCCAAGGTCATCAAAAGATTGTAAAAACCTAATTTGTTTAAATTTTATAAATTCAGTATTTGGATTTTATATTTTATTTTGGAAGTTTTTAGTATATTTTTGAAAAATAATTTACTCTTTTTAGATATTAAAATTTTTTAATCGCTTGAGTTATGCATCTTGTATTGTAATCTACCTCACTGAAAATTTTTGGACTTCCCCCCAACTCGAGACTTTTCAAACTTTGGTTCCTCATGCACTCTTGGAAATTCACTTACGTTTTTAGACCACTTGGTGAACCATAAACATGATTTTTTGATGCCCTTACACTCTTCATTTGACTCACTAGTTTGGAGGATTAACCCCTGCCTTTTATGTGTTCAACATCTTGTATTTACATTTCTGACAAGAAATCTCATGGATGAAGAGACCTAAGAGAGTAGTCAACCGTAAACCCCTGCAATTGATCCCACCGGTAACAAAAGACTAAATTTCAGGTTTGATTTCTTAATATTTTCGACAGCAGAAAATTTGTTCACTATGAAATAACATTATCAACAAAAGACAAATAAAAGTCCAATAAATTTCAAAATCTGTCTCATTCATGCAACCTGAGAGAAGTTTAATTTAGTTTCTGATGAAATGAGAGACCATGAACTATGAAAAAGTACATAGGAAGCACATCAGTCCATTTAACAATTCAAAAGACTAAGCCAATTCAACAGTAAACTAGTAAAAACCAGGTCAGAGTAGTATGTAACAAAAAATTTGCTACTAAAGAAGGCTTAGGATCAAAACTAAAGTAACATTTTGAGATAGACAAACAAATTACCAGATAGCTTTAGAACGGTGAATATTGTTGCCGCAATGAAGAAGACTGTAGATATTGCAACCCAGAAGTGCTAGAAACAGAAAATGAATAATGTAAGCCCAAACAAAAATCAAATAAATGATCATATATGCAATGACAGGATAAAAGTATTTACTACATGTTTCATGATTAAACCATGGATTTGGTAAATCATACATGGCAATGAGCATTAAAAACCAATTTTTACTTAGTAGAAACAACTCCAAATGTATATCACATAATGGTATAAACTTACAGGCAGAGTTTCCCAAATTGCTTCATCATTCATGTTTTCATCATCTCCAGGCATTAAAGCCTTGCACATCCTGAACATAATGAAAGAAGAAAGTAACGGCACCACCATGGCTCAAGGAAAAGACAACCGATTACAATTTTAACTGCTTCATGCAAAACAACCCAACTCTCTAGGTCCCTCAAGCAAAGGATAGGAAGTTGCTGTAAGAATGCATTTGCCAAATGGGAAGCCACACTCATCCACTTAACATCTTTTACACATGGAATGCACATGTTCCAAATATTATCCCATCAATTCTAAAATTCCACAGACTAATCAAGGTTTAAGTTGGGAATTCATTAAACATCAGTCCAGTGGTCCTACAAATCAGCATGCAGAAACAGATGATCAATTTTAAGATGCATCCTACAGAAGAGAAATTATAATTACCTAAACTAAAATTAGTAGAAAAATTACTTCAACAAGCACTATAAATGAAGATTAAAAAAAAAAATAGCAATTTTTGAGTCAAATATTAAGAAGAAATCAAATGATACCATAATGAACACTAATTTCACAGTACTCAATAAGGAAAAAGAATATTAGTACCTAAACCAAAGAATAGGACAAGTGCAGGAAATGAAAACCACTATAACATCATTGGGGTTGTTAAGCTCACAATGGCTGTATCGATTTAAAGAGGGATAGTTATTATCAGAATTAATACAAGAAAAAAGTAAATTAGAACTAAAAATAAATAGAATGACATATGCATGGACAAAAAATGAGGATTGGAAAAGTATCAACAAAGTATTTTGGAACAAAGAAAGATAAATTCCAAAATGGTTATGACCTCTGAACAACCACCTGTTTTCACACATACTTTGAATTCTCCACCTACTCAGAAGGTCCTGGTGTCAAGAGACCTCACTTGGAACTGTCCAGCCATACACGCACAGAGTTGCACTTGACACCAAGAACACATCCAATTCTACCATACACTACTTTTATTACCTCTAAGTGCTTCAACCGTCCATTTGCACAAACCCTAGGGAACATTGATCTCCACTACCTCTGTTAATCTCCATAAATGGAGTCCATGTAATGAAATAATTTTCTTTTCAGCTACATCAAAGGAATTCGGTCAAAAGCCTTAATTTGTGCAGGTTTCTTTTCACCCCAACCTCAACCCTTGACTTCATCATCCACAACATATCTTTTCAAGATAAAAGAAAGGTACATGCCTCTCCTCTTGTCAATCATATGCAAACAGGCTCCAATTTTCAGTCGCAGAGTGCAACCAAAGGACTCCCTTTCTAAGGCAATAAACTGCTAGTCCACAACAATCAATTTGTTCTGCTACTCAATAAAATTACTTTAACCAAAAATAACCTTATAACACAAAGCAACATCACATGGTTTCTCTTGTTGATTGTAGACCCCCTCCCTTTTTACTATTTTGATAACTTTTTCCTAGATAAGTTAGCACCTCCTTGATGCTTTTCTCAAAAATATCTTTCAAAAAGGAGAAGTTACAGTTTAGTTTAATGAACCAAAAGTTAAGTCTGCAAAGCTGTAAATTACTAAAAGAGCACATGTATAAAAAGTTCAAGAAGGCTTATGAAACTGACTATCAACAACAACAATTTGCAGTAACATAAAACTAGTATTTTTCAGCACAGAAATAGGGAAGCAATATTTTGTGTTTCTTTCAACACAATCATGTATTTTAAAATGTTCAACATTTTTACTGTAGGGATATAAACAAATTGTGATACTAAAAATTCAACATTTAGCTAAAGCCAGCTACTATGAACTTGTAAGCCCAATGTAACAAGTCAAAATTACTTATATCTGATACTACAAGTACAAAGAATAAGGAAATGTAAAATAAAATGAAAGTCTAAAAGTAAGAAGTAAATCCAATTGTTGCATTGATTTGTTCAGTCAGACAATGTTTAAGGACAATGAAATATAGATAGACAAAAAAGGATGTGGAGAGTGTTGTTCACAGCAGTACCGCTAAAAAAAAGGCCAATCTAAGATAATTCTTATTAATGCATGATAAGTGAAGTAATGAAGAACCTGATATTGTCAAAAAGAATGGCTCCTTCGAGTGCCAAAAGGGGAAGAAAGACAATCTTCAAATTGACAGCTGCAATCGATTGGATTCACAAAAACCATGAGCTGACACCGGCTAATACTCAAATATGGAATCAAAAGTATGAAATGACATGCCATCTATACAATGACAGTTACCACCAACTATAATAGGCATAATTCAGAATTAATCTGGTTGAAGAAGCACGTAATTGATTTAATACAATTTTAGCTCTATCTGAAAATTCCTGACCTATATACCTTAAAGCATATACATTTATATACATATTGGGGGTTGGTTAGTTGGAGTTTTAGTCCTAGTTTTGATTGTACATCATGAAAGGTGGTGCTGCCTCTGTACCGTAGCTGCTGTCAAGATGTATAGCAAGAAGCAGTTCAAAAGCAACAAGCAATGGCATCGCAATGACGGCATGAAACGGTGCCCACTGCCAAATGAAAGAGAAAATGTGTAATTATTGTCACTCTAATCTAATGAAAAAGAAGATTTTCTAGTTTCAAAAGACTAACAGAATCAACACCCATTATGTACAATATCGATGTATAGTTGAAGATATTGTATCATACGTGGCGATCATGTGGCATTGCAGGAGCAGGCAACGAAAATCTGCCCCGTGCTACAACTACATGAAATAGCCAGAGTGGCGAACATATGGACCTGCAATTTCATCAAAACAAAAATAAATAAATAAATAAACAAATAAGGGAAATTACAACAGGTCGACATACTGGTACATGCCATAACATTCAATTTCAAATAAAAAATTAATATGAGAAGAAGAAGAACAAAGACCTACATATGAGACCGCAGGTAATTACATGTACCCCACATGCAGACAAAGGTACATCTGTTAGTCGAAAGTCTTTCACCATAGTAATCATGGACTAATATTCTCTCCAAGGGTACAATTGGGTCCATTAGTTTCCTACTTAGGGTACAGAAAGGGTACATTATTGTTGCAGTCATGAAATTTCGTTTAGTAATGCTTGTTCACCGCTAAGTTCAGCCATTCTTGCTCTAGTTCTTTCGGGCACATAATTGGAATTTGCTTTCAACCACTACCCTTTAGGTATTTACATATAAAACTTATCATTTTGCAGCACGAGCAATATCCTACAAACTGAAAAATCTGTGGCAAATGGGTTATTGGCACGGATTATAACTCACCTCGAACTCAGATAACAACTCGGAAACTACGTGCACGAGGCTGGCACTTTGAAAAGTGTGCCAAAGAGGTGTGAAAACATAAATTAATTTCAAAATAGGAAATCAACATGTAAATGCTTCAATTTTAATCGGCACATGACAGGAAACAAAATTTCGACAATAATACCATAAAAAGATGTTAAGTAAGACATTTTTAGTAAGTTTGATTGAATTAATTATTCGATTGATTACGATTAAGGTAAGGAAAAATATTGAAAGAAAAGAAAAACTTTCAGCAACATAACATGTCAAAACCCTAGCGCAGATACTGAGAACAAAATTAACAAAAACTCTAAGACTCATGGAAACCTCAGGAAAACCACAAATTATGAAATTCCAACGTTAAGTGAATCGCCCATTGATTATGGTATGTTGATTTTCGGGGAGGGAGGGAGAGAGAGAGAGGACTAACCACCAGGAGTAGAAGACGACATGATCGAGCTTGAGAACCACCAGAATCGAGAAGGAGAAAAGCAAGGAGTGAGCCGTCACAGATTGAACCGATTTCCCTACTCTTCTCCAACTCATCACTTCTCTTCCTATTATCCTCATTTTCCTCAGAATTCAAATCTCTAAAAAATCGAAATTGAAGAAGACCAAAAAATATAAAAAAAGCTGAAACCGAAACCAGAAGTTTTCGAGTTTTTTTCCTGTGAGCGGAATTGAGGAGGAAAGCTTCGGTTGCATAAATGCTTGTTTGTCCTCTCTCTCTCTCTCTCTCTCTCCACTTTCTCCCCCTTTCTCTCTCATTCTTGACTTCGCTTTCACGCCAATACGCTTTGTGGTCGAGTGAATTTACTATATTGCCATCAGTCAAATGTCAAAATGTCGGTAACAATGCGTGGGTTGTTTTTGTCTTATGAGAAATGTTGAGGGTAGTTAGGTCATATAAAGGAATTAGAGGGATTTGTATGAAAGACGACGGAGCCGTCTAGGGTCCCACCCCTTGTTTGTTGCATTAATAAACAAAACAATCAGTTAGATTTTATCCAACTTTCGAATTGAAAACGCAAATATGTGAATGATACGTTTTTCCATATTAGCCCAAAGCTCCGGAAGTTGAAATTAGTTGGGGAAGTTGAGATTAATTATCAATTTTTTAAATAAAAATTACTAATATAAATACAAGAATATTGCTTATGTATGAAAATTTTATTTTTTATAATAAATATAAATAAATATATAGAGATAGCCATTTTTAAGTTTTTAAAACACTATTCAAAATTCATTCGATTCAGAGATTGATTAAGACATTTATAATAAGTCCGTGCATGGTCATTCTAGAGTTTTTTTTTTCTTTTTTTTTTTAGTTGGTAGCGGGTATGATTTAAGGTGAGAAATCAAATATTGAAAATAAATCTTAGAATATAATGCTTATCTAAATATAATCATAATTTTATAAATAAATCACAATATGAAACGATATTCATTAATCATGGTCATGATATATGCTTAGATATTTATGATACATAAAAACTTTTCAATATTAATTTTTTTTTAAAATATTTCAACATGTTAAATTAATTAATATTTACGTAAAATTTCTTATATTTTATATATTTATAATTTTTCATATTTAATAAATTATTTATTTATTTATAATTTTTATTTTTTATATTATTTATCTTATAATTAATAATTATATATTTGATTATTTTAGATTTACTATAAAATATTATTATTCTATTATTTTCATCAAATAATTAATATTTATGTAAAACTTTTTATATTTTTATATTTACAAGTTTGTCTGCGTTTTTCTTTTTTATATTTTTTTTTATAAAGTATCATTTTTTTATGATTTTGTACCAATTTTTGTTTTTCAATTTCCGTTTTAGAGATTTTTGTGGTTAAAATGGTCTGATAGTTCGTGAAAAGACTATTCGAAGCTAAATTATTCAAGCAATTATGCATGTAACATTAATGATGGCTCAAATAATATTAGAATTAATTGCATTATAACATTCAAATATGGGATTTATTAGGATTGCATTCCCAAGCAAGCAATGATCAATACATCATTTCGTTGCTTGACATACAGAGAAAGAATAAACGATTATTTAAAATAACCAAATGGTTGCAAATGAATACAAGACAAACTTAATTATGGATTAATAATAAATAAACAACTAAAAGTTTGATCAAGTGGTAATGGATTTCTAATCATGCTCAAAATTTGAGCTTTACCTTTATTATTATTATTATTATTATTATTATTCTATTTATTTTTAATTTTGAATTTTAAGGTCTTGTTATAGAATATTACCTAAATTATTATCGTTTACTTTGAGTCGGTGATATAATTCTTTATTTTATTTTATTTTATACTCATTAAGTCTGTGTTGAGACTCGAACAATCCCCAAAAAAGTTTATAATGCGTTGCTATAAAATATAAAATAACAGAAAAATATAAATAAAAAAGAGATGAACTGATTTAGATTAATCTCCAAGTGAAAGAGCTCAAAATAAAATAAAAGGTTGAATTCATAAAATAATTGGGGAATGAATGGATGAGATGATATTGATATAAGCAATAATTGTATTTCAAATTTAATATTGTTTTCACCGAATTCAAATATAAAGGATCTTATCCGGTTGTTGTCCTTTCAATTTTTGTTGATGATATATATTTTGTCTAGGAAGGATCAGCGACCTATTAGCTCAGTTAGCTAGTACGTGGTGTTAATAATTAAAAATATCACAGGTTTGAGTCTTATATGGGCATTTAGTCATCTTTTATTTTATTTTATTTTATTTTAAAACTTTCAATTTTATTTTATTTTATTTTAAAATCAAGTCGCGGTATAAATCCTTTTGGAGTCATGCTTCCTATATCCTCACCTTGTTAGGCCAAGACACAAATTCAATTTTCAAGAAAGGGCATATTCATTTGATTGGTTAGAATGTCTGTTACTGCATGAACCATTTAGTCACTTTCTATTCTATTTTATTTTATTCCTCACCTTGTTAGGCCAAGACACAAATTCAATTTTCAAGAAAGGGCCTATTCGCTTAATTGGTTAGAATGTCTGTTACTGCATGAACCATTTAGTCACTTTCTATTTTATTCTATTTTATTCCTCACCTTGTTGGCCAAGACCCAATTTCAGTTTCTGAGAAATCCTTTTGGTGAGATTTCCAAAGACTTATTAGTTCAGCTGGTTAGAGCGTCATGCTAATAACACGAAAGTCATAGGTTCTCAGACTTGCATAGGTCATTTAATTGCTTTTTATATTATTTTATTTTAAAACTGAACCGGTCAAATAATCAAGGTATAAATCCTTTTGGACCCGTGCTTCTTGGATCCTTACCTTGTTGGTCAAGACCCAACTTCAATTTCCAAGGAATCTTTTCAGTGAGATTTTTAAGGGCCTATTAAGTCAGTTAGTTAGAGTGTCGTGCTAATAACGCGAAGATCGTCGGTTCGAGACCTGCATGGGCTATTTAGTCACTTTCTATTTTATTTTATTTTAAAACTTTCTATTCTATTTTAAAACTGGACCGATCAGATTATTTGAGTCATAAATCCTTTTTGAGCTCGTGCTTCCCGAGTCCTCACCTTGTTGGCCAGGATCTAATTTCAATTTCCGACGAATCTTTTTAGTGACATTTCCAAGGGTCTATTAACTCAGCTGGTTAGAGTGTCGTGCTAATGACGCAAAGGTTACAGGTTTAAGACCTGCATGGGTTATTTAGTTGCTTTCTATTTTATTTTATTTTATTTTAAAACTTTCTATTCTATTTTATTTTATTTTAAAACTAGACCGATCAGATTATTTGAGGCATAAATCATTTTGGGACCGTGCTTCCTAGGTCCTCACCTTATTGGCCAGATCTCAATTTCAGTTTCTAAGGAATTTTTTATGTGAGATTTTCAAGGGCCTATTAGCTCAATTGGTTAAAACGTCGTACTAATAACGCGAAGATCGCAGATTCAAGACCTGCATAGGCCATTTAGTAGCTTTCTATTTTATTTTATTTTATTTTAAAGTTTCCTATTCTATTTTATTTTATTTCAAAATTGGGTCGGTCAATTATCTGAGGCATAAATCCTTTTGGGCCCGTGTTTCCTGGGTCCTCACCTTGTTGGCCAAGACCCAATTTCAGTTTCCAAGAAATTCTTTCGGTGAGATTTCCAATGGCCTATTAGCTCAGTTGGTTAGAGCGTCGTGCTAATAACGCGAAGGTCGCAGGTTCGAGACCTGCATAGGCCATTTAGTCACTTTTTATTTTATTTTATTTTATTTTATTTTAAAGATTCTATTTTGTTTTATTTTATTTAAAACTAGTTCGATCAAATTATCTGAAACATAAATCCTTTTGGCTTGTGCTTCCCGGGGTCCTCACCTTGTTGGCTAAGACCCAATTTCAGTTTCTAAGGAATCTTTTCGATGAGATTTCTAAGGGTCTATTAGCTCAGTTGGTTAGAGTGTCATGCTAATAACGCGAAGGTTGCAGATTCAAGACTTGCATGAGCCATTTAGTCGCTTTTATTTTATTTTAAAACTTTCTATTATATTTTATTTTATTTTAAATTTAGGCCGATTGTAAATCTTTTTGGGCTTGTTCTTCTTGGCTTATCACTTTTTGGCCAAGACCCAATTTCAGTTTCTAAAGAATCTTTTCAATGAGATTTCCAAGGACCTATTAGCTCAGTTGGTTAAAGCATTATGCTAAGAACGTGAAAGTTGTAAATTTGAAACCTACATGGGCCATTTAGTCACTTTCTATTTTATTTTATTTTATTTTAAAGTTTCATATTCTATTCTATTTTAAAACTGGGTCGGTTAGATTATCTAAGGCATAAATCCTTTTGGTCCCGTGCTTCCTGGTTCCTAACGCGAAAGTTATAGGTTCGAGATCTGCATGGGTCATTTAGTCATAATCTATTTTATTTTATTTTATTTTAAAGTTTTCTATTATATTTTATTTTATTTTAAAACTAAGTCGGTCAGATTATCTGAAACATAAATTCTTTTAGG
This sequence comes from Dillenia turbinata, assembly GCA_037126225.1. Lineage (NCBI taxonomy): Eukaryota > Viridiplantae > Streptophyta > Magnoliopsida > Dilleniales > Dilleniaceae > Dillenia > Dillenia turbinata. The sequence goes on from JBAMMX010000019.1 coordinate 18,050,384, forward strand.
CCCATGCGGGGTCCTCACTTTGTTGGCCAAGACCCAATTTCAATTTTTGAAGAATTTTTTTGGTGAGATTTTCAAGGGCCTATTAACTCAGTTGGTTAAAATATCGTGCTAATAACGCGAAAGTAGTAGGTTCGAGACCTGTATAGGCCGTTTAATCGCTTTCTATTTTATTTTGTTTTATTTTAAAGTTTTTTATTCTATTGTATTTTATTTTAAAACGAAGCTAATCATAAATCATTTTGGACTCATGTTTCCTGGGTTCTCACCTTGTTGGCCAAGACCCAATTTCAGTTTCCAAGGTATGTTTTTAGTGAGATTTCTAAGGGCCTATTAGCTCAGTTGGTTAGAGCGTCGTGCTAATAACGCGAAGGTCGCAGGTTCGATACCTGTATGAGCCATTTAGTCGTTTTTTGTTTTATTTTATTTTATTTTAAAGTTTGCCATTCAATTTTATTTTATTTTAAAATTGGTCCGGTTATCTGAAACATAATTCCTTTTAGGCCCATACTTCTCGAGATCTTCACCTTGTTAGCCAAGACCCAATTTCAGTTTCCAAAAAATGCTTTTGGTGAGATTTCTAAGGGTCTATTAGTTCAGTTGGTTAAAGTGTTGTGCTAATAACGCGAAGATCGCAAGTTTGAAACTTGCATGGACCATTTAGTTGCTTTCTGTTTTATTTTATTTTATTTTAAAGTTTTCTATTTTATTGTATTTTATTTTAAAACTAGGCCGGTCATAAATCCTTTTGGACTCGTGCTTCCTGGATCCGCACCTTGTTGACCAAGACCCAATTTCAGTTTCCAGGGAATCTTTTCGATGAGATTTCCAAGGGCCTATTAGCTCAGTTGGTTAGAGCGTCGTGCTAATAACGCGAAGGTCGCAGGTTCGAGACCTGCATGGGCCATTTAGTTACTTTCTATTTTATTTTATTTTATTTTAAAGTTTGCTATTCAATTTTATTTTATTTTAAAATTGATCCGGTTATCTAAAACATAAATCATTTTAGGCCCATACTTCTCGAGGTCTTCACCTTGTTAGCCAAGACCCAATTTCAGTTTCCAATAAATGTTTTGGTGAGATTTATAAGTGCCTATTAGCTCAGTTGGTTAAAGTGTCATGCTAATAACGTGAAAATCGCAAGTTTGAGACTTGCATAGGCCATTTAGTTGCTTTCTATTTTGTTTTATTTTATTTTAAACCTTTCTATTCTATTGTATTTTATTTTAAAACTAGGCCAATCATAAATCCTTTTGGACTCGTGCTTCCTCGGTTCTCACCTTGTTGGCCAAGACCCAATTTCAGTTTTCGGGGAATCTTTTCGATGAGATTTTCAAGGGCCTATTAGCTCAATTGGTTAGAGCGTTGTACTAATAATGCGAAGGTCGTAGGTTCGAGACCTGCATCGGCCATTTAGTCAGTTTCTATTTTATTTTATTTTATTTCAAAGTTTGCTATTCAATTTTATTTTATTTTAAAATTGGTCCGGTTATCTGAAACATAAATCCTTTTAGGCCTATACTTCTCGAGGTCTTTACCTTGTTGGCCAAGACCCAATTTCAGTTTCCAAGAAATGTTTTTGTGAGATTTCTAAGGACCTATTAGCTCAGTTGGTTAAAGTGTCGTGTTAATAACACGAAAGTCGCAGATTTAAGACTCGCATGGGTCATTTAGTTGGTTTCTATTTTATCTTATTTTATTTTAAAGTTTTCTATTTTATTGTATTTTATTTTAAAACTAGGCTAGTAATAAATCCTTTTGGACTCGTGCTTCCTGGGTCCTCATCTTGTTGGCCAAGACCCAATTTCAGTTTTTGGGGAATCTTTTTGATGAGATTTTCAAGGAGCTATTAGCTCAGTTGATTAGACCGTTATGCTAATAACGCGAAGGTCGTAGGTTCGAGACCTGTATGGGTCATTTAGTCACTTTTTATTTTATTTTAAAGTTTTCTATTTTATTTTATTTTAAAATTAGGCAGGTCTAATTATCTGAGACATAAATCCTTTTGGGCCTGCGCTTCTTGGGTCCTCACTTTGTTGGCCGAAACCCAATTTTAGTTTTCGAGGATTCTTTTCGGTGAGATATCCAAGGGTCTATTAGTATAGTTGGTTAAAACGTCGTGCTAATAACGCAAAGGTCGCAGGTTTGAGAGCTGCATGGGTCATTTAATCGCTTTATATTTTATTTTATTTTATTTTGTTTTAATATTTTCTATTCTATTCTATTTTATTTTGAAATTAGGCTAGTCAGATTATCTTACGCATAAATTCTTTTGGAGCTGTGCTTGTTGGGCCCTCACCTTTTTGGCCAAGACCCAATTTCAGTTTCTGACAAATCTTTTTGGTGAGATTCCCTAGGGCCTATTAATTCAGTTTGTTAGAGCATTGTGCTATGAAGGTCACAGGTTCGAGATCTACATGGACCATTTAGTCACTTTTTATTTTATTTTATTTTAAAACTTTTTATTCTATTTTATTTTATCTTTAAATTGAGACGGCCATATTATTTGAGATATAAATCTTTTTGGGCCCGTGCTTCCTGAGTCCTCAACTTATCGGCCGAGGCCCAATTTCAGTTTCGGTGGAATCTTTTCGGTGAGGCTTCCAAGGCCTTTTGGCTCTTATTTAACTAGACAAGAAAGCAAAAAGATGGACAGTTAATGCTTCCCAAAGTAAAAACGCAACTGAGGCTTATAATTCAAGTGACCCCTATCCCTAGCAATTTGAGAGCTCACATTGGCCAAGTAGCAAATGCAGCTTTTCGTGCCAATGTGGAGAGAGAGAGAAAGAGAGAGAGAGAGAGGCTAGGAGTTAAAAATTCATGGGCATGATCATTATAGCACTATGCTAATATGTATGTCGATTTGAGCATGCCTTGAATTTTGATTTGGGGATGCATTTGGAGATCATCATTGTCTGCAGCATGATAACTTGTTTGTGGAGCTCTAAGCTGGAGAGTCTACAGGGCCCAATAAAATTTGATGGGACGGGAATGATTTGGCTATTCTTATGCACACATGTATTCGAATTCCATAGGGTGTCCTAGGGGTTTTCTTTTTCTCTTCCATTTGGTCATATCTGAGGCTTAGGATTTCAGAAACATTCCTAGTCGTTTATTTTTGGCATTTTTGCTGACCCATTTTGCTCCTTGTCTATGGACAAACAAATCAATAGTTGTTTCGGGGCTAATAAATTTTTTTAACTAAATTTTCATATTAATAAAAAAAATAAATATCGAGAGAGAGTTTATTATTCTTTTTAATTTAACAGTTCATTTCAATATTTTTTAAAATTTTTAATTAATTTAAATAATATTTTAACTAATTTAAATTGCTGTGAAGTTTGAAATAGTCTAGATATTACCAATATTGATCGACTGGCATCGCTAAACAATCACAAGTTTGGTATACGACCAATAACACAAATGACATATGATCGATTATCTACAAATTTGGTAACTAGTCTGTTTTAGTGTCCTAAGAAAATACATTTTTCTTTGATCTTTTTTTTTTTTTTTTAAATTATATATTTGTGGAATAGAGAATTACTTCAACAAAAAAGGAAATTGTTTAATTGTTTTTAAAAACAAAATTACTTTAACAGAACCAAGTAATAAGAAGAATGTGGAAATTACAGATTTAAGAATAAGTGCCATCGTTTTGAAGTCCCCATATTGCCTGCATTATTAATATACGCCCTTAAATAAGATTAATCTATAAGAACATGATACCAATGAGTTATAGTTCAATTGGTATTATCCCTCTCTTCTTTGTGAGCCTCGAGTTTGAGCCTTTATATGCACAAAAAAAAAAGAAAAAAAAATCCGTAAGAGCATTATTCAAATGTGCCGATGTCTTTAGCTTATTTTTTAATTCCAAATTTTGAAATCGATTGTCCGAGGCCAATATAGAAGAGAGAAAAAAAAATCAAATATGATTTCACCCTAAACCCTGAAATTACAAATCCCTCATTATGTAAACACACTTACCCTAAATCCTAAACCTCAACTGGCCTAAACCTTAAACCAACTGGCTAGACTCTTCTAGATGAGTCATTCATATTTAAAATCATCTTCTCAACTTAAAAAGGAAAAAAATAGCATCCAGGTTTTCTTAATGTCTTTTTAAGCAAAAACTAGAAAATTATGGTCATTTTGACATCAAAAATAGTTATTCTCAATGCAAAATTTTGTAACATAATGTTGGTTTTTCTACCCTAAAAACCACATAACTCATTTTGTTAATTTCAAGGTCGAGGTTATGTGGCAGAACACATCATATGTCACGCGCCGACTCTCCCATCGAGCGCGTAACAATAGTCGCGTCGTCTCGGTACACGGGTAGAATCTTCCCATATACCGAGACTCCGCAAGGCTATCAAATTTACAATAAATCATCACAAAATATAAAACTCATCAAAATAAGAAATCATATAAACACTAGACATGCAAGGAGCCCATCTGGCTCATCCCTGTACGTACAAACACACATCGACACACATCGGGGTGAGGGATCCTTTACATGCACTTGCACAGCAGCACACATCGAGGAGGGGGATCCTGTACATGCACTTATACAACAACATACATCGGGGAGCGGGATCCTGTACATGCACTTATGTAATGTGGCCATCTTAGCCACCTAAAACATTTAACAAACACAAAATCCCAAAACATAGTCGTCGGATTTTACCAACACTTGTCCGAAGAAACGAGCCAGTATCGGTAAAATCCTAACGGTATGAGATATGCAGAATTTCACAAAATCGAAAGAAAAATATCAAAAGCCAACAATTATAATCCAAATATCCCAGTACAGAATAAAACGTCCTTCAAGCATAAGGTTACACAAAATAAGGAAGTTCTAAATCAAGTCCGCCGGATTTTACCAATACTAGCTCGACACACTCGACCAATATCAACGAACTCCGCAGGATATGAAATGTACAGAGCTTTCTTTTCCATGGTTCGACTATTCTACAATCCCAAAATAAATATACAAGCCATACCTACCTAAATCCAACAAAAACAAGCCTCCAATCCGCAAAAGTGGACGTCGTCTCACTACGCGTCCTCTGAAAATGATTTTAAAGGAGGGGGTGAATATTTTAAATACTCAGTGAGTGGAGTGCAATGGTATGTAACATATAAATGAGGGGTGAGGGTGGTGATGCCAAATATAAGTATTAAATATGATTTAATACAATAAAAAAATTCATTTTCATAAAAATCATTCATATCAAATTTCCATGACTCATACAATACGAATTAAACATTCAAATATCATTTTTTCATAATTTTGGGGTGTGCCGAAAACAATGTCCCGTCAATGGCTGTTGGCAGGACCCGTCAAGGGGTTTTTCATTTTTTTTTTTTTATAAAAATCCCCTTTTTCCTTGGCGTTAGCTCGGAGTTCTGTGGGGTGTTACCACGTTATCCGGCGGCCTGTGAAGGCTCTCCAACCCACCTCCCCCAAGCCAAATCTAACCAGCCTTAACCACACCGCCCCGATGGCCCGGTTCGTGGCAAGACTTAGACTATAGTCATTTTATCTAGCACCACAGTTCTAATTTCAATTCACAATCCAAAACATGCTCACAAATGCAATAAAAGAACATTCAACAATCCATGTGAGCATTCATTTGTAATTCGATTGAGAGGGAGAGGGAGACTGTGAGTGACGGAGGGTGAGAGAGAACACGAGAGACAGAGAGTGAGGTGGAGAAAGATAGAGAGATAGAGAGTAACAGAGAGGGGGAGTGACTTGATGGTGGTTGAACCACCGTGGGGTGGCGGAGAGAAGCGGTGCACGGAGGGGGAAAGCGAGAGGCGAGAGAGAGAAGAGAATTCGAGAGAGGGAGAGAGACGACAGAGGGCGAGAGAAAAGAGGGTGAGAGAGATAGAGAATTAGGGCTAAAAGCCCTAATTCAATTTTTGGGGCGGAAGTGTTGCGTTTGGCCCCAAAAGACAGTGCTTCCTCCCTTCTTTGTTTTTTTAAATAATTATATATATAGATATATTTATTCATATAATATACCAATTAAAATTTCAAAATTTATCAATAATAAAATACACTATGTATTTACGAACACGGATACTTTAAATATACCGAAAATCTAAATTTAATACCCCATAATCGAAAATCAACAAATTTAAAAAATTTCTTATTATATTATAAAAAAATATGTACAAAATCTCTAATACCGAATTTTCGGTGTTACATCATAACATCAAATATTGAATAGAATTAGAGTAGCTCAGCAAAAAACCAAGGGGATTGAATTATCATTTGTATAAGAACATGTGTAGCCTAATATAATGTTCACGGAGAATGGCAATTCACACAGTTATACGAAGAAGGTGATCCAAATGTGCAATGAAATGTGAAATAGAATCCATGTGGAGAAACATTGCATATTCTCAAACCAATGTAAAGAAAGAAAATTGCACACGCGTACTTCAGAGCAAACCCTTCATCACAAGTAAGTCTTTTAGCACCCAAGAGGCACAAACACTGATATACGGACAAACCAAAAGTGCAGAAAAAAATATGGGGAGAGAATAATGAAAAAGGATAAATGGAGTCAGAGAGGGAAAAAAACAAAACAAAAACATAAATGAGGGAAAAAGTCTGAAACATGCATACCCCATTGGGGTTTTTTTTCCATCCCATCTCAACTCTGAAACAGTACTTTACGGTGATGGTGGTGGTAGGGACTTTGGCTTCCTTGACAAAACAACGTTCGTCACCGACCTTGTCACTATGACGAGAGTATTCATTATACCACAAAACAAACAGATCCCTCCAACAATTTCTATCTTAGGACTCAATCTAAGGTTTCTCTTCCCACGAAAAAGATCCTTCCCTTCTCCATCTCTCTCTCTCCCCCCCCCCACACACACGGGGTGTTTGCCACGAAGAAAACAAAAAACAAACAAAATATTATGCATATCCCACCAACCAAAGACACAATCCAAATGTGTTTTCACTCTCCACACACATCTATAAATGCTTCTTCATTTCCCATTTGCTTTTTTGAAATAATAAATAGTCCATCATTTCATATATTAGTAGAATGATGGAAATATACATCTTACGTATATAATATATAAAACACACAAACCAAAAGAAAAGGGAAAAAATAGGAAAAAACACATACACACACACACAGAGACACACGGAGTCTCACGTAGAATTAAAGGATATTAATATTGGTTCTCTGTCTCTTGACATTTCCGGATGAGGAATCATCACCATTAGTTTTTTCCATGACTGCTTTCAATGCTTCTTGAACCGAACTTACAGAGTACTGTTGTTGTTGATCCGCATTGTTTGGATCTTCTTCGCCAGTGATGAATAAAACATTTTTCACCCGTCCACCAAGCGTTGTAATCTCAGCTTTCAATGTCCTTAAACGCAATGCTTTTAGAGTTCTGATAAGATCAGGCAGTAAATCAGACCTATCTTCACAACAAAGGGAGGCTTTGATAATAAATTTTCCATCCTCGTCCGTAGCATCAACCGATAATTCATCGCTCTCTGTGGGCACCGGACTTGTTTCCGCAATGAGTGAGGTTTGGCGCTTGAGTTCTTTCACATGTTGGATCACTTCTGCTAGCAATGAAGCTTTGTCCGTCTAAAAAAATACACAACCAACATAAAGAATTATTAGTTAAAGATATTTTAATTAAGAAATATAGGAAGGGTAATGAATTAGAACTTCTTTTGCATCATGTCACAATGGGTTGTGATAATTATACAGTATTAACTATCAGATATCCATATATGATTTCTCATCCTATCTGGATGATCGAATGATCCTTATTAAGCAACTCAATGTTTAAAAACTAAATCAATATATGCAATTTTATCATTAGATTATATTAAGTTTGTACACCGTGTATATTACATTAAATTTCTAGAATATTACAAAAGTTATGAACACTTTTTTATATTAAAGTGGCTTTTGTTGTGTGAAAAGAAGAGATTGAGGGGGTATTGAAGAATTTTGCTAATTTTGGTTGTTAAAACTTAAAAAGTGAGGTTTAATGTAGGTTGAGGAATAAAAAAGGAGGGAATAATGTTCCAAGAGTGACTGACATGAGTGTTCATTTGTCTGGGATTCTTTATTTCTTTTCATACTCTTCTACATTTGTTTGACAGCTAAAAACCGGCAAGAAATTTCTAATGGAAGCTTTTTAACTGCTACATGGTTCCTCTTTATTGTATCATCACCGACATTAACGCTTCTTCCCTTTTCATTCTCTTTTCTTGGAACTACACACCACCCCAAGTAGAGATCATAACATAGAAAACCCATAAATAAATAAACGACGATAATATTTAATATATCAAATTTACATAAAAATCGATTTAATAAATGCACAAAGCGCATGATTGTGATACAGCCGGTAGAAAAGTTAACAATTTTATAATATGTTTAAATATAAAATATTTGGGCCGGGGGGGGGGAGAGAGAGAGATTGCACTTTCGAAATTCTCTATAATTCCAATTTGAAAGTACAAAGTCCATAACAAAATCTAAACAAAATCTTTTGAGATAAAAAAGGTTCATTATTAAATAAGCAGAAAGGGGTTTCAACAAAGACCTAATTAGAAACATTATAGACCATAACACATATTGCATGCGTGTGAAAAATGTTTTTATTCTTTTTGAAATGTAAAAAACTTACTTTTGTGGTGCTAGGAAGCAAGCTTCTCAACTTAGCAAGGTGAGTGTTGATTCTCTCTCTTCTTCTTCTCTCAGCCTCACTATGACTCTTAGAAGCTGCAAGAGCCTTTGCATCCATAATCTCTTGGGCAGTCATTTTACCCAACTCGGCTTGGAGCCCGAATGGAGCCGGGCCGGGTTGAACTACTGACCCGAGTGTGTCGGAAATGATCCGAAGATGATGGTGATCAGCTGATGGACCCTCATATGCAAAGTGAAGTGGATTGATATTAGCTCTTCTAGTAAATAAATTTGCATATGATGATGGTGGTGGTGGAGGAGGTGGAGGGAGGAGAAATGGGTCGTGGTCACGGGCCGGGTTTGGTGGGAAATGGGCCGGATTGAAAGAGGGGTGAACCGGTGGGAGAGTCCATGGTGGTAGGAGTGGAGAAACTTCAGGAAATACCAATCCTGCCCTTCCACCGCCAGCCATGAAAGCTTCAGTGTTTTGTTGTTGCATCTGCTGAAGAAGGAATTGTTGATCTTGGAAGCTTTGGATGTTTCTAGAAAACTCACCTTGATCTTCTTCTTCTTTCTTTGCACACATCTAATCAAAATTGTAGGTCGATTTTTTTTTTTTTTCCTTTGAGAGTCTTCAAGGTTTTTTGACGTGCTTCATGAGTTGTGTATTTTTTGATAAGAGATTGGGAACAAAGAGAGGAGGGGAGAGAATATATATATGGAGAGAGAGAGTAGGAATAGGGGAGAGAAGGTTTGGAAGTTTGGCTTGTAGTGATCACTCTAGATAAAAGGATGAAAAAAACGGCATCAAAGAAAAGGAACACAGAAAAAGGAAGTAAGACAGACCTTGCTTCTTATGTGATCAAAGTCTCTTGCCCGACTCTCTCTCTCTCTCTCTCTCTCTCTCTCTCTCTCTTTCTCTCTCTCTCTCTAATGGGGTGATAAGGAAAGGTAAGTTTATAAGACTCTTCTCCCTCCCTCCCCCCCCCTCTCTCTCCACTTGTTGGTTTTTTTGCCACGCCTTTGTATGATGACCTTTTTATCCTCTCTCCCCCTCTTTCTCAACTATAAGCTTTCCTTTTCATTGGGCTTTGTTGGTATCTTTTCTGGTTTCCTTTGGTATATGATATATATGATATATGATATACACACACACACACACTTTCAAGTGATGATCATAACTCTTCTCTCACATACTCACACTAATATATACTCTGTCGTACTGCTGCTCACCTTTCCTTTCTTCTTACGGCATTCTATTCTCTCTTCCCCCCCCTCTCTCTCTCTCTCTCACTTTTCCTCAGTCAATGTAGCAGAGCTATTAGCTATGGATTTATTTTATATGAGTGATATATATATATACACACTTTTTTCTCGTGTGTAGTATTCAATTTCTACAAGTTATATATTTCTGTAACTAAAGTTATGAATAATGTATGGGATGTTTTATTTAAATTTGATTAAACTAAGTATTCTTGTGAATATATTGATAGATAGCACTAAAGTAGTGATAACAAATGTTTGTCGGATACTGATTGGTTCGAACTGCAAAATTTCACAATGTGAGCACAGCATATCATGAGAGAGAGAGAGAGAGAGAGAGAGAGAGTTTTAATGGAGGAAACACAACACTAACAGAAGCAAGAAACACAAGCGGAACGCAAAACACACAGGTTGTCGACCCACCAAGGACAAAAACCCGAACGAGTATAAAATAATATTTTATCATGGTAAAAAAAATTAAAAAAAAAAAAGCCCTTCACTTTTTCGCTCTCTCTCTCTCTCTCTCTCTCCGGTCTTCACCTCGTCGCCCCCACCCTACGAACCTAATCCCAGTCCAAGCAACCCCACGCTCTCTCTCTCTCTCTTGCTATTTCCACGCCATCCTTTCTACATCCCCATGACCCATGTAATCATTGTGTCTTCGAACGCACTCTCTCTCTCTCTCCCCCCCCCCCCAAAAAAAAACCTCTACATTCCTTGGTTTCAGTTGCACAACCTCACACGACTTGTTGGAGGGGTTCATTTCCACTGGAATTTAGTCCTTTTGACTTCTCTAGTTGGTTATATTGTCATTTTGTTGAGGAAGATTATCATCAGGAAGACGAAACGAAATGAAATTTCAAAATTCTCTCACTAGATTGACTATGCTATGCTGATCAATCAACGATCAAAAATGTCAGCTGTGTAACACCCAATTTATGGGCTTCAAATGACGTTTTCTTTTAAGTTAAAAAGTGCCCCCACTATTTTTACCAAAATCCAAATCTTGGTTAAAACCTAACCTTGTTTTAGAATTGAAATCATTTTCATGTTAATTTCTTCAAAGAAAAATACATTCCAATCAATCAATTTAAAAAAATAATAATTATTAGTTTCTATTTCACATATTATCACGGAGTACATGCCAAATATGAAATTCATGCATTATATTTATTTATTTTTATTAGTTTTGATTGGTGAAATATGAACAAAACGGAAGGATTAAAAGGATTTACTCGGTACACAAAGTGTTCCTAATTTAGTGTGAGGATAAGGGAGGGTGGGTGTATATATACGTTACCTTCCTCTTACATTTTGCAAATAGACTACTTTCACACCTCGAATCCATGAGCACGAGGTCACCAAAAAAATAACTCCAACATTATGTTAAAAGTATTGACAAAATATTATTTCTAAAGGTAAAAAAATAATTTTCATAATGTTAATATATTATAACTTCAATTTTACGTTTCTCGAACATACTACACACACACACACACATATAAAATCTCAATCGAGAAAAGTAAAAAAATAATATTTAGTAATAAAATGATAAGTTTAAAATGATGATACAAAATATTATCTAAACAAATTATTCTGATCATTTCGATCGAACGGTCAGTTCAATTAGTATAAAACTAGTATTTGAAATCGTTCAAAGTTCATAAAGGAGGGGGAGGGTAGGATAAAACTGTAAAATAAAGGGAGAGGACTCCATATATTCTGAAGCTCACACACAGAGACAGTCAAATAGGTAGGCTCATTTGGTACAAAGAGGCTGCCAAACTTGTTGGTTGGTTGGGACTTAAAATAGGTTAGGGGGCTCCTCTTACAGAGGGTGAGTGTTCATGGCTAAAAGAAGAAAAACTTTAAAAGAAGAGAAAAGACTAATAGCTTGAATCGAAGCTCTACCTTGACTAGAAATGTCCTGGAATCATAACACTGTTCCAATGCAACGGCTGGTTTACGAAAGCCCAAACAAAAATCATCAATCCACACTTACCTTTAATACTTTTCTATCTCCATAATTACTATAACTTCTATAACCTCTGTGTGTGTGTATGTGAGAGAGAGAGAGAGAGAACACCAGCCAAATACAGTCTAGACTTAAAATTTTGAGTCCAAATCTCTATTTTCTCCCTTAAAACAATGCCTCCTTTGTAATAAAGAAGGAGATTAATCTCAGGTTTTATAATAGGAATTTGAAAATTTGGTAAGTATTATTTATGGTGCTAACGTTGTTATTCAATCCATCAAACACCAAATATATGTAACAAGTTTAATAACTACTACCCGGAAGTACCTACCGATATTTCTCTAATTTTATGGAAAAAATATACTATTTCTTACTGTGCAATGGCCTGCTTTCATGGATGAATATTTTCCAAGGTAATTTTATTATGTAATGATATTTTATATTTCGAAATTGATAAATAAAAAAATTAGATACTTTAATTATAATTTTTTTAATAATGACAGGAAATTTATTCACAATATTTATAACATTTACGAAGAGCAGTTTTGTCATGTAAAAAATAGAATTTCTATTTTATCACAATATTTATTTATTGGCATTTGACCGTAATAATTGATACTGTATATATTCCTCGAAGTACTAAGACCACGAAGAAATCTATAAATACCATAGCACCAAGTTCCATCCATATGATGAAGCTCAGGTTGCAGTGTCTCCTCTCTCTTTGTGCCCATATCTTTGAGTTCCTTAAGGGTACGAAAACCATCTTTCTTTACCCTTTTAAGGGTTGTCTCTCTTAGGTCACTGTTTTCTTCCACTCTCTCCTGCAAATGTCATAGTTCATTTTCGGCATATGGAAACCTTATTAGAGAGAGAGAGAGAGAGAGAGAGAGAGAGCTCCTTTGTTTTTTTTTTTTCTTTTTGGTGAATAAAATTTCTGGGTGGTCGCACGCATGTTTATGCTTTGGTCCCCTCAACCTTTTTCAAGTATCTTTTCGGTTCAATCTTTTTAAATATTGTCTCCTTGTTTTTTTCTTTTTTTCTTTTGTTTTCTTGGTTTTTTTTTTTCCCCTTTTTTTCATAATCAGGTAATTCAAAGATTTGATGATAGCATCACTTCCACTAACCTGCAACCCGTCGAGAAGCTGTGCTTGTAGGGGCTTATGATGACATCATTCCACGCTGTTATGACGTTTGTTCACTTCCGAGCAGACCACTAGACATTAGTGCTTGTGCCTCATCCACAAGCCACTCAGAGACTCCATGTACACTCCATATTGCTTAGTCGGAAAAAAAAAAATTGTACATTAGGCTACTTTTTATGTAGGAATTTGTTTATTTAGGTTTATATAAAAATTTATTTTATATTTATTTAAAATACAAAATATGTAGATTATTCCCAATATTCCGTAAATTTTTTACAGATTTACAACCAAAGCATAATGGCAACAATTCTTATCATTAGTGAGGGAAAGGAATTATATTTGGGGCCAAAAATATTTGAATAGATTAATTAATAGACTAATATTTTGATTATTGCATGATCAAGATTTGAGTTGGCAGTCAAGTTTTAGGAAATTTTTTACAAATTTTCCCAATATTCCGTAAATTTTTTACAAATTTACAACCAAAGCATAATGGCCACAATTCTTATCGTTAGTGAGGGAAAGGAATTATATTTGGGGCCAAAAATATTTGAATAGATTAATTAATAGACTAATATTTTGATTATTGCATGATCAAGATTTGAGTTGGCAGTCAAGTTTTAGGAAATTTTTTACAAATTTTCCCAATATTCCGTAAATTTTTTACAAATTTACAACCAAAGCATAATAGCCACAATTCTTATCATTAGTGAGGGAAAGGAATTATATTTGGGGCCAAAAATATTTGAATAGATTAATTAATAGACTAATATTTTGATTATTGCATGATCAAGATTTGAGTTGGCAGTCAAGTTTTAGGATTGAATTATGGTTGGTAAGTTTTGTTTTTTATAATGATAAATTGTGTGCTGTAACAATATTAATGAGTGAGATACATAGATATAAGCATAGCAAAACTTTAGTGAGGGTAATGGGGTGTGGTTTAATCTTGATGTTGGCTTTGGGGAAAAAGGTGATGGGGGTAGTCATGATATCTTGTTCCCAACACAGTCATCATGCATGCTCACCCATTTGTTCCATCTCGATCTTCCAAAAGTGTTTGCAATTTTGACCTCATCTCCAATATGAAGGCTGCACAACAAGAATAATTCAAATTGGAATCAGGTATGGGTGTGGGTCATGAGCATTAAGAATAATCTGTAACCCATTACAGGTTGAGGCTTCTTGATGACGATTATAAATAGTTGATGTTGGAGCACATACATTTCTTGATGATGACTAAGTCTTCTAATTCTAGACTATCTTGGCTCGCTTGTCTCTCCTGATTCAAGTCTAAGGAGTTCATGACCTATGATACCTAGTTATTACTTTTTCTGTCGACCAGTGTGATGAAAGTACTTGAACTATTTCCAAATAAGTATTCTTTTCAAGATATATATATATATATTTTTAAATAATCACATTAAAACGGTCATAGCCTATCTTACATTGGTATTAAGCATCTTTGGCCTAGTGCCATAATGGAAATGAGTGTTAAGAATCACAAAGAAATGATTAAATGTTGAGGCCTCATCAAAACGATGCATGATGTGTAATTAACATTTTGGTCTTTAGACCAATCTCCTATGATTGTAACGTTACACTCTCTTAATTATAAATATTGTATTTGAATCATGTGAATGAAAAAATACGATTTGGGAGAAACAACTTCTCCCTAGAGGCCCCTATAGTACTCGGGTTAGATTAGTCCAACGAAACATGAATATCGATTGGTGATGAATAATCCACTTATACCAAAAAAAAAAAAAAAAAAAAATTGGTCTTCAGCATGTGGCCCATATATACTATAAAAATGTCCTCTAAAAGTGTAATTGGAATTAGGTTAATGCCCAATCAAAAATTTGTTTGATGGTGTCTTATAAATAAATTAAAATTGATTATTTTTCAAACTTTTCTCAACAATGGGCGGTCTCAATTTGATATGGACAAACATGTCTGCATCAAGAACAATGGTGCCCATTGCTCACCTTGATTAATATATGGAGCCAATTATAATTTTAAAGAGTGAGATTATAATTTTTCAGAACTAAACAATATTTGTGTCAGATCACGTATTGACCAACTTAATGTTGTGATAGTATTATATAAATATAAAAATCATTCACTTTAACCGATAGTCGATTTAGTAAGATATTATGCTAAACTTCTTTAATCACCTCTTGAATTTAAAATTTATGAATAAAATTTAGAATGAGAGAGAAATTCTCTCCTAGTTATGATATTGAAATCACATTAAAGTCCAAATATGTTCTATTGGGCCCAAAACCGATCCACGGAGGCAGTATTATCTCAAATTTGTGTGAAGTTAAAAGGTGTTTAAATAAAATTTATAAATTTTGCAAAATATCTTAAATGTTTCAGAGTTTATAAACTCATAAAATTTATTTAGTAATTTTTTTTAAAGATTTTATAATCTCTAAAATTAAGATATCTAGAGTTTATAAACTGTTTTTAAAAAAAGGTTCCATCCCAACATTTTGTTTTTTATTTTATTTTGACCTATAAATTAATTAAAATAACTTCATCAATACTTCATTAACCTACATTTACCCTTCCCACGTGTATATATATAGTAATTTATATGATACTTGATGGAGTTAATTTTTGCCCCATTAAGTAGCTACTCTTTCGACTCAAACGTGAAGTCTGTATTAAGGTGTTTGCCAGATTTTCTCAGGAGAAAAATCCATAAAAACCCTACTGGCACTGACCCGCAGGGAGATTTCAACACTCAAGTCAATAAGAGTAGATTAAATAAGGACTAAGGATAGTCTGTATATTTTGCTCTGTATTGTCCCCGTGTGATCAATGTGTAGTTGGCCACGGATGTGGCCCTGGTGGAATATAGATTGAGAGTATAACCCTCTTTACCTTGTGTTATGTTCTGGAGAATGGAATACCTTTTTTTTTGTATTTATAACCTTCCAAAAGGTGTAAAAAATCTTAATTTCCTTTTGTGTGAAATTTTTCGAAATAGCAAGGATTATGGTCAAAACTTATGAATATTTAGGATCCTTGAGGAAAGTTTAATATTTAGGAAAAATTTACTTGCTTATTGAGAGTTTAGAAGAATTAAAATCCTATGAGATTAATAAAAATTTCCCATTAATTCGGATACCATCAATAATAATGACACAATATCATTTTTTTAACATTTTAACCCAATAAATCTTATATGTCATTATTGTTACCAAATAGAACTAACAATTTATAAACTCATAAAAACTTATATTAAAAAAATTGTATCTTATTTTATCCAAATAATTTAACAACTTATTTTGAAAATAAGATATATGATCTTATAATCTCCAATAAATTCTAAAATTATCTTATAAGTTTTACAAGCTAATAAGTTGTTTAAAATAAATTTAACCAAATGGTTTCTTAGCCACATATAGAGGGAGATGTTAGATATGACATTCGCTAAATATTTTGTGCGTGATATATAAACACAGGAATACTATGTCTTAAAAACTAATTTTTAAGAAAGAAATTATATTTTTTTTATTAATAATTTGAATTATATATATATATATAGAGAGAGAGAGAGAGAGAGAGAGAGAGAGAGAGAGAGTCATCTTCCTCCCTTTCTTTCGACTCTGCCACGAAAGAAACTATTACAAATAATAACTTTATATTATACTCCGACTTTTGTTCTCTACCCATTCAAATCAAATTATGAAACGCTATAGCATATCTCTTGCCTAGTCATAAAGCAAATAGAAATAAATTAGCATCTTCTTTTAAATTAAGTGCAACCCAAACTTCATGCCCCACCTTTTTTATCATAGCAGATGGTTATGCCCCTTAGTTTCCTCCCGGTCTCTTGCTTTTTTTTTTTTTTTTTGTTACATCAAGATTTGAACCTGGATCACCGAATTAAGAGGAATTGTGACCATCCTTGGAGACTCCTCCCAGTCTCTACTAGTTGAACTTTATAAGAATTGGAAGCTAAACTATTGTGAGAATCTCTTGATGTGCCTATTTTGGCTTCAAATTGAATTTCTCCAAAATCAAAAACATTTTTATTTATTTATTTTATAATTTATTGAAAAACTTTGTAAGTGAGTGATAGATTCACTAAACTTGTACAATTTCTCTTGAGGAATTGAAGCAACGTCTTTAAAAGGCCATGATCCCCCATTCCCCCGTTTTAAAAAAATTGTGAAGATTGCCATGGAACTCATAAATGTTTTCACTAAGATCCATTTAAAAAAAAAAAAAAAACACACACAATGACTTTGCACTCCTCCCTCCCCCCAAAAAAGGGTGCATTTCCCTTTCAACACCTAATATTATAGCTATAGATCTCTAGATAAAAGGATGGAAGCACAAAATGGGAAATATGCATAGCAATGTAGGACCACATAGGGCAATGATTTTGTTTCGTAAGAAAAGAATTTGAGTCCTAACAAATAATAAGATTTCGAGAATCAAATTGCCTAACTTGAGAATCCCAGAGTAAACTCTAGAAGAAAACAATATCAAAATCAACCGACAGTCGATCTAATAAAATAAAATTTTAAATTTTTTAATCAAATCTCATATTCAAAATTTAAAAATAGAATAAATTACACTGAAAAAATTATTTTTTAAATAAGATATACACAGATATTCGAAATGGATTAATTGAAATATGAATCTATAGATAAAAAAACAAACAACATCAAAAGAAACAAAGGTCAAAAACAATAAAAATAAAAAAAGGGGGTTGCGGGACCAAAAAGCATAGGTCTTTATCTAAAAGAATCTCAACACCTACACTTTCAATTTTTATATGCAATTCCAAATCTATCTTTCGGAAAGTAATGGAACGAGCAAAGTCAACAAATTTCAACTGTCATAATCATTCTATTGGGTTGCCCTCTAAATCAAGGAAGTAGACCGACTTGAGTTGACCGATGGAAATTCAGTTAACCCCTCCATGGACATAGAAACGCTGTCTGAGGTGCATCGACTGAAAATGAATTCACAGATTAGGAGTCATTATCGAGGGTTGTGCGATTTTTACATTCCTCCCTGTCTATTCCTAATTGATGTTGATTTTTTTAAGGTCCGACGCATGAGTATGAAATTGCCAAGAATGCTTTATCAACATCCTTGCATCTATGTAAGTCAATATTGTACAGTAAAATCTACACATTTAAATGTACAGATATAGTATGATGACGATCTGTGATTCTAGTGGTAGGACACTATTTTCTTAATCTAAATTTCAAGTCCGAGTCTTGAAAATGAAAAAGCAAGCATCAGAGAAGCCAACCTCTAAGTTGGAATCCATAGTTATTATACTGGATTAGTCGGATTTCTAGATACTGATAGTCCAATATATATATAAAAAAAGGTCTGTTAGTTAATTTATAAATAGATAATAGTCATAACTTTTTTTTTTCATTTATTAGTTATATAGGAAATGGTTGCCCTCCATTATATGGTTTTAAATCTACGATTTTTCTATCGAGAATCTAAATTCTTACATCAGCAAATATTTTCTTTTTTGACCATAAATAAAAATAATAGCGAGAAAAGAAAAATAAAAAGAAAAAGAGAAAGTTGTTTCGATTTACTTGCACTTAAATAAATAAAGCATCCAATTATGCAGTGTAAACTTGCCAATTTACTTGCACTTAATCAATTTCTGTTCTCAGTTTCCTGAATTTCTAAGGGTAAGGTCTTGAGGGTAGTAAGGAAACGGGCCTGGCAATCTGGATTTTGGGCATACCCGCAAAACTCGAGTGACATTCCTTCTCATTGCTATTGGGCCTGAATGGTTCACCTTAAATGCCGTATTGGGCTTTGTGAGAGTGCTCGTGTGGTTTGCTTAGTTTCAAAGGCCATTTGTATGGGCCCATATCGAAGGAGTCTGGAAAATTAAGCCTCTTAACTCTCTCTCTCTCTCACACTACCTCTCTCTTTTGTTTGAATTCGAGACTTTTACGACCTTTACAAAAAGGAGGAAGATGACGCACTTGACTAATAGCTCATTGGCTCTCTCTCTCTCTACATATATATATATATATAAAGGAAGTTTGAATTCAATAAAGCTTATTGATGTTTATTGATGTTCTCTCTTCCTCTGTGTGTGTGTATTTAATAAAGTTTATTTTTCAAAAAAGTCTAAGAAAAATATTTTTAATTTTTAAAAGTATTTAAATAAAATATGTAAATAGAAAGAAATAAATAAATCATCCCCTACAAAGCCTAAGCTCAACCAACTAATTTATGTATAAACATCATTTCAATACTTAAACAGCTCTAATCTTATATAATTCCTCAGTAGGAAATTGTCATTTTTTAATTTCTCTCTCTTCTACAAATCTAGAGAGGTTTTGTTTTTGTTTGTTTGTTTGTTTGTTTCTTTTTTTTTTTTTTTTTTTTTTGTGGGAGGGGGGATGAGGGAGGCTAGGAGAAAGAAAATAGGATGCTTTTGTATCCCCTTTCGTTGTGGTCTAGCCAATCAAATCAACAGCCAATGCATACAATGTTATAAAATTCTTATTGATTTATATTATACTATGACTTGCTCTCTACCCATTCAAATCAAATTATGGAAAGTATATCTCTTGCCAAGTCATAAAGCAAATAGATTAGCATCTTCTTTTAAATTAAGTGCAACCCAAACTTTATGCCTCCCCCTTTTTATCATAGCAGATGGTCATGCCCTACCACTCTCCACTAGTTGAACTTAATTAGAAATGGAAGCCAAACTGTTGTGGGAATCTCTTGATGTGCCCATTTTGGCCTCGAATTGAATTTCTCCAAAATTAAAAACATTTTTATTTATATATTTTTTAATTTATTGAAAAACTTTATAAATAAGTGATGGGTTCACTGAATTTGTAGAATTTTTCTCTTGAGGATTAGAAACAATATCTTTAAATGGCCATGATTCCCCATTCCCCCGTGTATAGATTGCTATGGAATTCTTAAATGTTTTCATTAAGATCTGATGTTACTTGATCCAAAAGCTCATTTAGTATGCGGGGCGAGCTTGAGACTCAATAAACATAATACACTAAGAGCTACCGAAACGCGACATTTACATGGAACGTGCCCCCTTCTCTCGGCACCTAACGACCAAATCTTTCTCGATAGCTACTTGATTGGCCCTCAAACCTCCTCGATATCCAATATTTTGGTCGACTTGGAGAAATATTCATCTCTTCATAAAACGTGGGAATGGCATCTTGTAATAGGGAATGAAATCTTTGAATTCTCTTCGATAAGGAAAGTGGTTCCCTTACTGAAACTTCCTTTAACTGGTAAAACTCTGAATCTTTTAAAAATTTCATTTGATCCCTATAATCTCAAGAAACTTTCATAAGAAAATTAGGGTTTTAATGTTCCGAATGCATACGGAACTCATCCTAAAGACTATATATACATCAATAATTAAGCCAGGTAAGTCATCATGCTCTCCGAATTTACACATAGCACACAAAGGTATAACAAAACTCTCTTTCAGTCTATTTATTTCCTTTTAAAAATCGCTCTCTGACTTGAATATCGGAGTTTCAACCACCGGAGCTATCTCCGACGATTTTTTGTAGATTTTATTAATCAAGGTCGACAGACAACCAAACAACTCGTTCGAGTCAGTAGAGCCATCATCTGTAAAGTTAAACCCACTTTCAATATATTGACGTAGTCTGTGGGAACAGACTAATTTCTCGAGTTTTTATTGTCATTTATTCTTTCCTTCTTCTCATCATAACATCAACCAAGAGAAAGAGGTCAATCATCAGTTTCGATGACGACGATTTGATATTAGTCCACCCTAACCGAAACGACCCTCTAATCATCATTGTAAGAAAAGGATTTAACCTTGTCAAAAGGACTTTCGTTGATCAAGAAGTAGATTGAAACCTCCTCTTTTGGGAGGCCTTCCAGCAAATGGATCTCAACTCTTCTCATCTTCAACCATTGGATGGATCTATGTGCATACAATCCGAAGTTACCATCTCGCTTATCATAATTTTAGGAGCGTCTCCTCACCATACTACTATCAAAACCAATTTTCATGTGGTGGAACTCTTATCTCCCTATAATACCATCCTCAGTCATCCTAGTTTGGATGGTCTCAAAGCGCTACTGAGCACAAGATATATGAAAATCAAATTCAGAACATGCTTAAAGGTTACGACACTCCATGGCAATATCGATCCACTGATCATCCCTGCTGTTGGGAAAAGAAAAGAAGTTTTTTTAGTGGATACAATAGAAATTAGAGATGACACTGAACACCAATCTAAGCCTCAGCCTGGAGAGGAAGTAATTAAAGTTCTAATCACTGATGTATCAGGTTAAACAG
This sequence comes from Dillenia turbinata, assembly GCA_037126225.1. Taxonomy (NCBI): domain Eukaryota; kingdom Viridiplantae; phylum Streptophyta; class Magnoliopsida; order Dilleniales; family Dilleniaceae; genus Dillenia; species Dillenia turbinata. The sequence goes on from JBAMMX010000019.1 coordinate 18,071,786, forward strand.
TTTAAGCTAGCACCCACTTACCAATGCCTCTCCAACACAATTATGGACTGTCTTTAACGACATTCAAAAGTTTTTTTATGGTCCTCTGAAAACATGCCAGACATTCACCCGTCGGTCATAGTTCATAAATTAACTGTAGGCGCCAATCGCAAGCCTTTCAAGCAAAAAAAAAAGGCATTTGCGTTGAAGCGTTAGTGTGCAATACAAGAAAATGTCCAAAAGCTCCTAACAGCAGATTTTATCTGAGAAGTAGACTATCCAGAGTGGTTAGCCAATGTGATCATATTAAAAAAGGCTTATGGGAAGTGTATAATATGTGTAAACTTTACCAACCTCAACAAGGTGTGTCCAAATGATAGCTATCCGCTCCCTAACACCAACAAATTGGTAGATAACTCATCAGGTCATCAGCTCTTGAGTTTTATGGATGTATATTTTGGCTATAACCAAATACGTACCGCTCCCAAAAATGAAGAAAAAACCAGTTTCATCACATAATTCGGCATTTATTACTATAAGAAGATGTTGTTTGACCTAAAAAATGTAGAAGCAACCTTTCAACGATTAGTCAATAAAATTTTTAACGAACAGCTCGGCAAAAACGTACAAGCTTATATTCATGACATGCTCATCAAGAGCACTGAAGCCAAAAACCATGTCATGAATTTGTAAGAGACGTTCCAAACATTAGAATGTTATATCATGAGACTGAATTCAGCAAAATACACATTCAAATCACTTCTGAAAAGTTCTTTGGCTTCGTCATTACCAACCGAGGGATCGAAACGAATTCAGAGAAAATACAAGCCATAGTAGATATGGCACCACCGATAACTATAAAAGAAATACAATGTCTCATATGGAGGATTGTAGATCTGAACCAATTCATGTCAAAAGTGAGAGAGAAGCATAAGCCCTTTACGATGCTCTGAAGAAGTCTTAGAAATTCACTTGGACACTGGAGTGCCTAGTAGCATTTGAACAACTCAAAGAGCACCTCATGTTGCCTCCACTCCTCTCTCGACCTGTCTCCGGTGAGAAACTTTATCTTAACCTCTCCATTCTGATCGAGCACTCTGCTCTGTTCTTGTAAGACAGGAGTTCACTGGACAGAATCCTATATAGTACGTTAACCATATACCTCAAGAGGCAGAGGTCAATTATCGCCCAATCGAGAAGATGGCCTTCGCCCTAGTCATAACTGCTAGATGCCTTTGGCCCTACTTCCAAACTGACACCATTGTAGTGTTGACTAACTAGCCTCTGAAGTAAATCGTACAAAAGAGAGACACCTTAGGCCGACTTGTTAAATGGAGTATTGAGTTAGACAAATTCAACATCAAATATTAAGCAAAGCCAGTAATAAAAGGTCAAGCTCTTGCCTACTTTATCCTCAAATGCACACTCCCACCGCTTGCCGAACAGCCCCTTATCAATGGCCGAGAAGGATATTCATTTCTCCAATGGACCCTCTATGTAGATGGATCATCAAATTCCTTAGGAAGCGGAGCCAAATTCATTCTCATGGGACTAGACAATTTCAAAATCGAATACGCCCTTCGCTTTGACTTCATAGCAATAAACAATCAGGCCGAGTACGAAACCCTCTTGACCGGATTATGGATAATAGCATTATTAGGAGTCCAAAACATATGAGTCTTCACCAATAGTCAGTTAGTCGTTAAGCAGATTAAAGGGGTTTACGAAACTAAGGACCCGACAATGGCAAAGTATCTAACCAAGTTATGGGAAGTGGTAGACAAATTCGACAAGGTAGATATACAACAAATTCCCCGATCAAAAAATAAATGAGCCGACTCTCTCTCAAATCTGGCTAACTCTAACTCGATAACAACTAGCTAAATGATCCATATGTAGAGTCTACCATACCCGAGTATTGACGAGCCTAAACAGATCTAATCCGTGGATAATGCACCAAGTTGGAAAGATCCAATAGAGGTCTATATAAAGTATGAACAACTACCAAACTTGACCACCGTAGCCATTAAGCTAAAGTGTAAGGCCGCCCATTATGCCATTATTAATGGGGTTCTCTACAAGAAATCATTTATCCATCCGCACTTGAAATACCTGACACCTGAGGAAGGAAACTATATGCTCAAAGAAATTCATAAGGAAATATGTGGTAGTTATTTAAGCGCACAAAACTTGACGAGTAAAGCTCCTCTGCAATGATATTACTAACCCATCATGAAGACTAACGTGGATAGTTATGTCAAAAGATGTGACAAGTGTCAACACTACTTGTTAGTACCTCGCCAGCCCTCGACCGAGCTTAGCCCGATAGCCAGCGCATGGCCATTCATGTAATGAAGGATGAACATCCTAAGACCATTCTCTCAGCTATCGAACAACGAAAACTCCTGGTCGTGGCTATCGACTACTTCACCAAATGGGTAGAAGTTCAACAATTAGCACAGATTACTACCAGCAAGATACAAAATTTTATATAGATGTCTGTTATCACAAGATTTGGTGTGCCCGCATCCTCATTACCAACAATGATAAACAGTTTGACAACAAGAGCTTCCAAGGCTTCTGCAGTAGGTTAGAGACTTAATATCGTTTCACATTCGTTGCATATCCTTAGACTAACAGCCTTGCTGAGATAATGAACTGAATGATCCTGTAAAGATTGAAAGCTGCACTAGATGAAGTTAAAGGCCGTCGGGTAAACAAGTTCTACAATATTCTTTGTGCCTACCAAACGGCACCCCGAAGGGCAATAGGAGAAACCCATTCAGTTTGACTTATAGCTACGAGGTAGTGATAACAATGGAGATTGGTATCCATACACTTCGAATAGATCAATACAAGTAGGGGTAGAATGAACTCACATTTCGGGAACGATTGGACTTGTTCCCCGAACTACAAGAAACTGCATCCATTCGAATAGGGGCTTATCAATAGCAAATAGTATGATAGTACAACAGATAAGTCAGGGTTAGAACATTCAAGCCAGGAGATCTAGTGTTGAGAAAGTAAAGGCCACTGGGCAGCCTCAACCAAGAGGGAAACTGGCACTCAATTGGGAAGGACTATATCGAGTACACTCAGAAATTCAACCAGAGATGTATCACCTCAACCACTTAGACGGCGTAGTTGTGCCGAGGACTTGGAATTTTGAAAACCTACGAATCTACTATCCATGATGATTATCACTCTCTCAAGGAGCAACGCTCTGTTCCATGCCTAGTTGAACGATCAGCTAAGATCTCTACGGCCCTTTATCTTGCTATACTAGGTTATCCACTGATTGATCTATTTCCATACCGAATGTAACATATCGTTAATAAAGAATGTAACTCACTGTCGGATAGACATGACCCTTTCGATCGTTTGAACTCTCTCAATCGAATGTTATACCAAATGTAATATGTTGTCAATAAGGGATGTATCGCTCTGTCAGGTAGAGATGACCCTCCCAATCATTTGAACTCTCTCTATTGAGTGTCATATCAAACATAACGTGTTATCAATAAAGAATGTATCTCTCTGTCAGGTAGACACGGCCCTTCCAATCATTTGAACTCTCTCAATCGAGTGTCATACCGAATATAACGTGTTCATAATAAGGGATATATTTCTCTGTCTGGTAGACACGGCCCTTCTAATCATTTGAACTCTCTCAATCGAGAGTCATATCGAATATAACGTATCGTAAATAAAGGATATATCTTCCTGTTGGGTAGACACGGACCTTCCAATCATTTGAACTCTCTCAATCGAGTGTTATACCAAACGTAATATGTTGTCAATAAGGGATATATTTCCTAAACAGGTAAACATGGTCCATCCTCTCATTTGAACTCTCTCTCTCTCTCGATTGAATGTCCTACCGAATGTAGCTTATTGTTAATAAGAGATAAAGCTCCCCGATGGGTAGATGCTTCCTACGCTTTTAATTAAAATTTCTAACAAGTTGATAAATGTTAAGCACACGAACAAAAAGGTCAACTGAATGATTCAGAAGCATCAAGAAGTATTATTGTGTTTCATATCACAGGTACAAGATAGACACGTATTACAATCATCAAGAAGGAAAGATAAGAAATTCACCCATCGAAATTATTACAAGACAGAGTAGATACAACGAAAGGAAAACCGCAATGGCCTATGCAGTGCAAAAGGGATATCGTACAATTAGAAAAAAAAATTTAAAAGTTTTAGAAGAGAAACTGGAAAGAACTTTGTAGAAGGTAGAAGTTGGTTAAAAAAAGATAAAAAAGATGCATTGGGTTTCATACCTCCTCCATCATTTGGTCTCCTCTAATCTTCCAACTCCTCTTATTGCCCAACCCAAAAAAGGCTGAGGAAGAATCTTCAGCCACCCGTGTACACAGTAGCTGGACAATAATTCTGATCTTGAGAAGAGAGTTTCTACTACGAATAAAAATTTTTCCTATCTAAACTAAGATCTCTCTGTACCCAAAGCTAGCATCCTCGAGAAGCTCTGATAGATTCCACCATAATGTCGGAACACCGAACATCATGATAAACCCTTGTATCGGCAGCCCCCCTCTTGATGGCACTTCGACAAAAGCCTTCTAACATGCAAAGTTTTGGGGTTTAAAACCCATATTCACACTATCTCTAAGGAGCACCAACTCTCAGTGAAAAAACCTCAAGAAATCAATTCCAAATCGCTTGAAATCATTTCACGATAGTGCTGGAGTTTCCACCTCTATTTATAATCATGAAGGCATGACCTTTACAACTACTAGCAATTGAAACGTTCCAAGGAAAGACATGCACAATGAATGAAGAATTCAAGTTTTTCAACTTTCCACAAAACATTTATTTCGGGATTATTTATTTAGTGGTTATCTCTATTTATACTTCCATTACCTTTCTGGTAACAACTTTTAGACTTACTCCTCATGGCATTTCTCTTTCCAAAATGACACAAGGAGTAAGGGCAAATGATGTTATCTGATTCAAAAGTCCATTTAGTACACGGTGTGAGCCCGAGGCCCAATAAACATAATATGCTAAAACCTACCGAAATGCATCATTTACACAAGACATGCACCCTGCTCTCAGCGCCCAAAGACTAGACCCTTCTCGGTAATTATTTGATCAGCCCTTGAACCTCCTAGGTATCCGATATTCAATTGGCTTGGAGAAATATTCATCTTTCTGTAAAATACGGGAATGACATCTCGTAATAAGAAAAGAAATATTTGAATCCTCTTCGATAAGGAAAGTGGTTCCCTTACCAATTGAAACTTCCTTTAATCGGTAAGACTTCGAATCTCTTAAAGATTTCATTTGATCCCCATAATCTTAGGATACTTTCATAAGGAAACTAAGATTTTACTCCTTGAATGCATACGGAACTCACCCCGAAAACTATATATACATCCTTAATTCAGCCGGCCAAGTAAGTCCTCACGATCTTTGAACTTACACATAGCACACAAAGATATAATATAGCTTTTTTTTAGTCTATTTCTTTATTTTTGAAAACCACTCTCTAATTTGAGCGTCGAAATCTCTTCCGTCAGAATACCCTCTGATGATTTTTTGTAAGTCTTATTAATCAAGGTCGATAGACAACTAGATAATTCATTTGAGTCGGTAGAGCCATTATCTGTAGTGTCAAATCCACCTCTAACAAGATCCATTTAAAATAAATAAATAACTTTGCACTCCTTCCACCCCCAAAAAGGGTCATTTCGCTTTACCCCTAATATTATAGTTATAGATTTCTAGATAAAAGAATGGGAGCACACAATGAGAAATATGTATAGCAATGTTGGACCACGTAAGGGCAATGATTTTGTTTCGTAGGAAAAGAATTCGAGTCCTAACAAATAATAAGATTTCATGTATCAAATTGCCTAACTTGAGAATCACAGAGTAAACTCTAGATGAAAACGACATCAAAAGTCACAAAGACCAAAAACAATAAAAATTAAAAAAAAAAAATGGTATTGCGGACCAAAAAGCATAAGTCATTAACTAAAAAAAAATTCTCCACACCTACACTTTCAATTTTTGTGTGCAATTCCAAATCTGTCTTTGGGAAAGTAATGGAACAAAAAAGTTTAGAGCAAAGTCAACAAATCTCAGCCGTCACAATCACTCTATTGGGTTGCCCTCTAAATCAAGGAAGTAGACCGACATGAGTTGACCAATGGAAATTTAGTTACCCCTCCATGTACATAACAATGCTGTCTTAAGTGCATTGACTGAAAAATTCTAATTGGTGTTGATTTTTTAAGGTCCAGCGCATAAGTATGAAATTGCCAAGAATGTCTTGTCAACTTCCAAGTCAATATTGTACATTAAAATCTAAACATCTACGTTTACAGTTGCTCCCGATGCCTGAATACACTGACAGGTATTAAATTTTTTTAATTAAAATTTTAAATTCAAATATTAAAAATAAAAAATAATAAAATTTAAAAGAGACATTCACTAAATTGAACGACATAGCTATTCAATTGTATTAGTTAGATTTTCAGATATCAATAGTTAAGTATTAATTGACACCTTCCCTTTTTTATAATAGAGCCAGTTTCAAATTTCAGTGAATGTAAAAAAAAAAAAAAGTTAATGTATAAATTAGATCATAAAATAACATTTTTTTTTCATTTATTAGTTATATAAGAAATGAGTGCTCTATCCTCAAGCGAATAGTCTAGTAATTACAACTACCTTCTCTAATCTCGTGCTCCGGAATTCAAATCTTGTGTAATAAAAAAAATAATTGCCCTCCATTGTATAGTTTTAAATCAACGGCGAATGATAAGTGAATTAGCAAATATTTTCTTTTTTGACCATAAATAAAAACAATAGCGAAGAAAAAAAAAAGAAAAAGAAAAAGTTATTTCAATGTACTTTCACTTAAACAAATAAAGCAACTAATTATGCAGTGTAAACTTGCCAATTTACTTGCACTCAATTCTCGATTTCCTGAATTTCTAAGGGTAGTGGATTGGCCCATTGGCCAAGAATCCTTCCGTGGCCCAACAGACTGGGTATGAAGGTCTTGAGCGTAAGAAAACGGACCTGGCAATCTGGAATCTGGGCATGCCGTAAAACTCGAGTGACATTCTTTCTCATTGCTATTGGGCCTTAAAGGTTCACCAGGTTGCTCGTGTGGTTTGCTTAGTTCGAAAGCCCATTTGTTTGAGAAAGGGCCCATATCGAAGGTGTCCGGAAAATCAAGCCTCTTAAGATTTGACCAATTGAAATATCTAAAATATAAATATTTCGTATTTATTCGTTCAACTCTCTCTCTCTGTATATTTGTGTGTGTGCCATAAAGCCTATTTATAAAAAGTCGAAAAAAAAATATTGATTCTTAAAAGTATTTAAATAAAAAATATGTAAAAAGAAGTAAATAAATAGATCATCCCCTGCAAAGCCTGAGGTCAACCGATTTAAGTATAAACATCATTTCAATTCTTAAACAGCTCTAATCTTATATAATTCCTCAGTAGGAAATTGACATTTTTTTTTTTAATTTCTCGCTCTTCTTGAAATTGAGATGTTTTTTCTTTTCTTTTTTTTTTGGGGGGGGAGGTGAAGGAGGCGAGGAGGGAGAAAATAGGATCCCTTTGTATCCCCTTTCTTTGTTGTCTGGCCAGTCAAATCAACAACAAATGCATACAGTGTGACAAAATTCTTATTAATTTTAGAATATATATATATTTGTTTGGATGATGCACGTTAAAATGGCCTTTCATAAATTATAGGGAAGATGTTCAACGCAAAACAAGTGATCAATAGATGAAACATTGATTGGGCAAAGAAGATAACGAAGGTACTACTAGTATTATGTATTTGTCCATCTCTGCCTGGGCTAAAGACTTCATCCCTTCATGGAAAGCCGGAGAAAATTCTCTCATTGTGTTGAGAGAGAGAGAGAGATCATGTGATGGGAATAACTGAAGTCCAAGTTTTCCTCCCAATGTTACAGCTGGCTTTAGACAGCAACATGACTGTTCTTTCTCACTCATGAGCAAATACTTAAATGCCTTTGCATGCCTTTCCAGAACGCTGTCGCTAGCAAGTGGGCTAAAAAGGGCAAATACCCAAGTCCGGACCTACAACGCAGAGGAAGCTTTTGAAAAGAAATATTTACAAAAGAAAACATATCTTCGTGAATGCATTGACGTGACATTGATAATGGTAATAATATAATCGATCAAATCTTTGTAATTCAAAATAATTTAAAGATAACTTTTGCTGAAACAAAATTTGACTCCACCATGAGTCATCCTTCTAGTTTAAACAGGGAACTAGTGATGCCACGCTTGCTCGGTTGCTTTCAAAGAGTAAACCTGTAAAAAATCTATCAAAAGAAATTCGACGCTCAAATAAAAAAAAACGGTAAAAGAAAATAAAAAAGTGAAAGAGTCAAAACTCTATATGATCCTTATGTTGTATATAGAGTAAAACGTGCGTACCTAGCAGATTCTCTCTACATAATATATGTATCATGTATGATGAATCTTGTATGTATTTAGGAATGTAGAAACCCTATGGAGAAATCATTGGAGAACTTCTGAGATCACTGAAACTATTATCATAGACTTTCTGCAGATTCGAAATCCTCCGAGTTAAGAAAATTCCAATTATTGTCGTGGAGAATAGAAAAGTCTCAATTGTTAGGAGATTTACTTCATAATTATGAAAAGTTATGATAAATTCGTATCAAATTAAAGAAGTTTTAAACTTGGAAAGATTTTTTTTCTTAACGAATAATTGTGATTTAGATCCGTTACGTAATAGAAATTATTTCTGTAAGGATCGACAAATCAAAAGGCCAAGAGGTTAAAGGGCCTAGTGAACAGACTATACTAAGAGAGAGTGATCAAGCAATGTGTGGAGGATCGCGAGAGTCTAATCAAGAGACTCAGGTTGAGAAGGATACTTCAACCACGAGAGAATGTTCTTGAGATTATAAAAGTGTTTACTAAGAGACTAGGTTAAGCGGTTTGTGGATTTAGGATTATGAGTCTATTGAGTCTGAACCAACAGATCATATACTATCAATTTCAAATTAAAAATTATTTATATTTTTAAAATTATAATTACAGTTTTAGAAAATTGTAAGTAAATCTTTGACAGAGAAAATTGCACTGTATGTCATGCATATGCAGGCATAAAAGATTGTTTTGGGCGACAGATGAGACGTGGCTTCGGGCTTTCAAGTCCCCATCATCCTCTGAAAGAGGAGCCTCAGATTTCTCATCTACGGGCATCCCCACCCTCCACTCACTTCCCCTCTCTTTGTCGGAATCAATCTATACAAAGGGGAAAAGCAATGGATCACGTCACGTAGTTGTCATTTTGTATTAGGTGTGTTTCCATATGATAGTAATTTGCAATTAGTTTTATTATTATTATAAAAAAAGCCGTGTGAAATGTTAGTGAAGAAATTAAATAATAATTTAGAAAAGGTATTGTATTATTCAATATATATATATTTTTTTAAAAAAGTTTACTTGCTCAAACAAATAAAATTTTTAAATTCAATTTATGTGATGGGTGGATTTTGATTGCTTCTAATTGCTTAATACAGGTAATTTGTGAGTTATTATTTATGCCTAATAAGTTTAAAACGCTAGTATATAATATTTAAATAATTTCAACAATTCATCATGCATATTAATCAAAAAAATCAAGCAAGGGGTTTCTTTTTTCTTATGATTTTTGTGACTTTATTTTGTTTTTCTTTTCTTTTTGATTGATTAGGTTTGAGAGGGTACAAGTACTCTTTGTTTGGGGGCCTTTGTAAGGGTTTTCCTATAATTTTTTTATTAGAATTAATAATTTTGGAGTCACGAGGGGCCAATTCACTGGCAACAGTCCCCTCTCCTAACTCCGTGATTCAGAGTTCGATTTCTTTTATAATAAAAAAAGAGAAATTAATAATTTTGGAATTTGAAATAATCAAACCAATTCCAGTTACTTGAGCAATAATTGGCCCCATGGTGAAACTTTAGAATTGTTCAGACCCGACCATCAAATCTCTCAAATGGATACCAGCCAAAGACCTTGATTAATCAAGAGATATGGGACCAACCAGCTTAGAGACAAGATCCGCCATAGATTCTGTGGGCACTTCCAACTTGATCATTAATATGGTTGGTAAAGGCTGTTCCTCTGCAACTGTTGATTCCTCTTCATAAAGGATGAGAGAGAGAATTCCCATTGTTTCTTCAATTCCCGCAAGTGTCTGCTGATCCTTAATTTTAGGGATGACAGACAATTACGTTCATTGTGATCAACTTGTAGGCAAAGATAGTCGTGAAGCATATGTTTAGTAGTAAATAATGATATAATGGTCCCAAGTGCTAGCGGTGCTCCAATGGTTCTCAACTTCCCTGCTCCAAGGGTTCACTTGTCGTGCTAGGGCTCCTGTTTCAAATTGGTCCAATACCCTTCATTTTACTACTGGTCCATGAATTGTCCTAGACAGAATAAAGCCAATTTGGATTCTATCCAAGGACGGGGCTCTATGGAAGTCTACCCGAAATTGTAAATATATATATATATATATTAATATATAAATTTAAATTTTTTTTAAAATACTGTTAAAAATTTTAAAAATATATTTATTTTTTAAAATTTATAGTCTCTACCTCCCTGGTCCGACCTTATAGAACCAAACTGGGAACGGTGATTCCTTGTAGCACCCCTTGCTAGTGTCACCTCCTAGCACCGTGACATGTGCTGGTGGCCTCTGGTCGGCACATGACATAGCCAAGGGGCATGGGACTACTTGGCTCACCCGAAGGAGTTCAGGAATTCTATTTGGGCAATGCATGACATTTTTAGAGGTAATTAAAGACATGAACTTGGTTGGAGGGTGGCTTAGACCAAGAAATGACATAGACGTATGGCTAAGCATTTGGCGCCATGACACAGGTTCTGGTGAGAATGCGAGTAGTTACAAGCGGTTATGACCGGTGGTTCATTAAATCATTCAAAATAGCTCGTGCATACCAAATTTAGTGAGGTTTGGCTCAAAAATGAAGAAGATGGCTCAGTCGTCATTTTTCAAGACATTGGTGGCTTGGTGGTTATGGTTGTCCAAGACAGTTATTGGAGCAAACGTTGAAATTCGAATTTGAATTCAAAGAGATATTGGAGCATTGTCTTAACAATGTTCAAATGATGTCTGAAAGAATGCAATTGGGTCGTTGGCTCAATTCAAATTGTAAGAATCAAGACAAAACACATGGCATGCGGTAAAGCAATGTCCTAAGCAGTTTTCTGGTTCAAATTTAAATGTTGCGGCTGTCTGATGAGTTTCCAATGGGCAAATCTCAATTTAAATTTGTATTTATATGTTTTGAAAGGTTGTCCTAATTACCCTAGATAGCTAGGGATGTTAACAGCCCGTTTGCCTTATAAATATAGGGCAATACACACTGTAATGTCACGAATAAGTGTGTACTGTGTTTTAAGGTAAACTTTCAATCCTACTCGAGCGATCCTTTATAACTTTGTGTGAAAGTATAATAAAGGTTGGGAAAAAGGTTTTCCTGTACTTTGTTTGTGTTAACTTTGCCCGAGAGAAAAGAGTGAGAAAGAGAGGATGTTAGTTGCATAGGCTTGTACATTAAGCATAAGACTACAATCACTGGAGTGAAAGATTTTAGGAGAATTTTACCCCGGTGACAGCTAGCTTGGTCCTTGCGCTCAATAGGACACACATGAACACATGGCTGCAGGCACACCCAAGAAGGATTCACATAAAAGCAAAGGAAAGAGAAATAATAATGTATGATTCAAAGATGTCTTCATAATTGGGTACATGAAATTGCGTGGAGATAGGAAAAGCCCTTTGAAATTAATAATTCTAGGATAGGATGATAATGTTGCACAATACAAGAATCTAAATTGCTTCAAACTTCCTTGATCTTATTAACGTCACCCCCTTATTATTAATCGAAAGACTGATAAACAAAATAAATTGAAAAAGGATAAAAGAGATGAGGGCCAATTCATCACTGCAATATTTGGTGTATTGTATGTGTGTCAGCATGAGGCCCGAAAATGGGCTCCAGAGTTAGCAGTGAGATGTGACCACAGAATGTTGTTTCTACCAACAAGATCAAATGAAAAAGACCACTTAATTTCCTTAATTAAATTTTTAAACTTAGATGAAATGAAAAATCAAATGCCGAAAAACTGGTTCTTTAATGTATTCGACAATTAACTCAATCCAAATTAATAAATTAATTATCGGATGTCAGTCAATTAAAAAATAAAAAAGAATGGGTTTGTCCCTAAGAAAACAGTTTAGTACTTACAATTCCTTCCTCTAATAGGAAAATTTCAAATTTAAATCTCTATATAACAAAAAAATGGTATTTTTCCTCCGTATGATCTATTTTTCTTCTTATTTTTTTTTTTAATTTCTTCGGGAACGGAAAATTTTCAATTTTTGCCCGTTAGATTTATGTCTTTTTTTCAATTTTTGCTTGTTAGATTTATTTATTTATTTATTTATTACAAATTGAGATTTATTTATTTATTTATTTATTACAAATTGAAAGTTTGTACGAGCATATGATGCCTAAATAACAAAAATAGGTGTGTATCTATTAAAAGAAGAATTAATAATATCTTTTAACTTTTATTAGAAAAAAAGATGGTCACATAAAATATAAAATAATATTAGTATGCGAAGTTCCCGGTTTAAATTATTTTATTTTATTTAAAAATTTTACGTAATTAAATAAATTACATTACTTGAGATATAAAGAACTTAATAAAAAAATTTTCCACTGATTTAAGTTTTGGAAGATAAAATTATTATATAAAGTATAGAAATATTTTCGTGAAATTACGTTAGAGCATAATTGTTGAAGTGGAGCAAAATGGCAAGCAGCACATGCTTGATTGTCAGGGGCATCAGCATACAGCCTGGTCGTGGCACAAAATCCCATCTCAAAAAGACAACTGTCCTTTTCACGTGAAAACACAACACTCTCTCAAAACGCAACCCAACCCAACCCGACACGACACCCGCCCCAAAACCAACATTACATCTCCTCATTTCCTTTTCCACATCAAAACAAATCCTCCCCCTCAGATTCCCCCATTAACTTTTTGGCCTTTTCGACCATGCAAGGGTAACCATCACTAAAAATATTATAAAAAGTACAATTACTTTGCCACCAGCTTTTGGCTTAATGGCACCAGACGTCCTCCCTTGACAAGGGGCAAGGGTTTGAAGAAACTCTATAGTATACCCCTCCCTCTCCTTGTGTAGGCCTTTGGCCCCCCAAATGAAAAAAGAAATGGAGTATGCTTGCTTGGTGATGGCATCAATCCAAATATTTTTGGAACTTGGTAATAACACTCATAATGTCGTCCCATAATAACAATGATTCAATTGAATCACACAATCAACAAATCAATCCTTCCCAACCTTGCCCAGAAATAGCGCTTCAAATTTTCAAATAATCTAGCAATTACTAATGAACAAAATATTATTACAAAAAAAATAATTAAAAAAGGGGAGGAATTTGATTGAACTGGCTCGATGAGTTTATGTGTCGTGTTGCGGCGCCGTGTCTCGCGTTACAGTACTGAACAACCGTGTCTAGTAAACCCGAGACGTGACCGGTCCCCATCGAACTCGAACAAGAACCCTTGTTGCATCAAATTCCCGATCACCGAAATTCCGCCCCGCGAATTGACCGGTTGAATAGCCAAACACTTGGCGGACACGGCCGTGTCAATAAAATAATTACCCGCCGGTGGCGAAAACACGGCCCCACCACCTAGTTCAAAACGCAACTGGGGAAAACGAATACTTCTTACATTTGACACGTTCACACAAAGATCGAATCCCAACGTTGGATTGGCCATTACAGGAAGCTTCAGACGCCGTCTAAACGCCCTTAATATCTGACGGTAAGCTTGGTCGGCTAAGAAAGTCAACGTAGTGCCCGAGTCAAAAACCGTGCCACCATTACCGAGATTATCAATGGCCCACACCGAGGAGCTAATCGGTAATTTGACCCCGTCAACAAAAACATGCTTGATGGCAATGTAGTAAAAAGTCGGGGACAGAGGGTTGTTTTCCAATGGCGTGAAGCTCATATTCCGGTTGGTCATCCGGGTTGACCCAATTAGCAAGAAACTCGTCGGAGGAGGAGAGAGAGTGTAGTCCAAAAGACAATACGAGAACTTGTTTCCGAACTCTTTACCCAGCTGGGTCGAAAACGAAATGGGCCCGCGGCCCAAGCCCAAGACTCCATGGGCCCCATTGAAGCTCGCGCCAGTCACACTCGGACCCGATATTTCAAAAGCACAACCAAAATTCAGATATCTAAACTTGACCACTTGACCCGAACTAGTTTTCAGGGTGGTGACCTCCTTCGAAAAAAAACCACTCGTTTTCGACCCGTCGGAGTATTCGTATTCGTATCTACACGGGCTGTGGATCCGAGTTTTGTTACAGTGACGGTCTCTGGAGGAGTGGGTGACGAGCTTACAAACCGGGCTGTAACAGTGGTGAGGAGAGAAAGTGATCGACTGTCGTGCCCGGTAATCGGTGCCCAGTTTATGTTTTACGCAGTTTTTGCAAGCAGTGCACTTAACCCAGACGAGATCGCTACCAGTGTCGGCGACGAGAAGGAGGGTCTGCGGCGGAGAGCCAAGGCGGAGCTCGACAAAGTACTGGCCGGAGCCTGAGGAAGCGCCAGAGATGAGGGGTGATTTGAGGGTTTTGTTGAGGAGAGAGAGACGGTGGGTGTCGAATTCGAGAGATTGGTGTGGGTAAGAGAATGGGGGTTTGTGGAGTAGTGTTAGTTTAAGGTACTCGGCGGCGTCGTTTAGGGAGGTGGAGAGATGGAAGAGAGAGAGGAGGAGGAGGAGACGGAGATGAGATAATGTGAGTGGTCTCATCATGGATGTTAGAGAGAGAGAGAGAGAGAGAGAGAGAGAGAGAGAGATATGGGAGAAGTGATAGGTGCGTGAATGGAAGAGAGAGAAAAATTTAAGTGGAGATATTTAATGCGTATGCGTAGTGTAGTTATTAGACAGGGAGAGTGAGACATACGCTCACACACTATCTAGTCATCTGGTGTGGTGTTAGGAGTCATCATGCTAGCTTGTACGAATTGTTGGGTTTCAAATCTCATGACCATGCCACGCTTGAACACTGCATTTTATAGCTCTACATGCTTTAGATGATTTGGATCAAACAAAAAACATTTTTAAGGGATTTTGATATGTTAAAAATATAATTGTAAAACAGGTTTTTCAGAACAATAATTTTAATGTCATTGATATTCTACATTGATTGCTCATTCTAAGGTTTTTTTACTAGCCACTTATTATTACATTTTTCTGAGTTGAAGTTGTTATATTTGTATTTTTTGTGATAAATACTTATTGTGGACACCCTTTTGGAGAAAATCTTAATTAATTAATTTATCTCAAATTATATGTATTTATTTTATATTTTTTAACTTAAATATTTTGCATATAAACGTTAATTTTATTTGAAAAATAATAAAACGGTGTCATATGCTACGGGAGTATTGGAAATAATTTCATGGATTGGTTACACATAAATTAAAATAAAAAAAAACAGTTTGTTACTTTGCTATATCGGTACATTAAGAAAAAAATAAATAAATAAAATAAATGATTTGGAGGGTTCGGTCTTTTTCATCTCGATTGGCGCGCTGTGCTTGCACTTGGTTGGCATCCAATGAAGAACCGTCCCGCATTCCCTCCCACTTTGAGAGCATCCAAGATAGGGATGTTTTAGGATTCTCTGGTAGACATAATTTTTAGACAATTAACAATTATTATTTATTTTAATAAAATAATTATTATTAAATAAAAATAATAAATTTACATATTTCAATATTATCGCAATCTTAAAAGAAGTCTGAAATCAAACCTCTCCTGCCAGACCTACACATATAAACCCCTATGCTAAGATCAGTTCCAAGCCCTGTGCTTGGTGTCCATGTCTACGGGTCTAAGCAGAGTCAAGTTACTCGCGATTAATTTGAATTTGATTTTAGATATATTTAAATTCCACTCCTTCTAATCGAGTTTTAATTAAATTCGAATCGAGTTTAAGTATATTAATTTAAGTATCAAATTGAATTTATTCGATTTGAAATATTTGTGAGTCTAATCAAATCAAGTTCGGATTGAGTCGAACTCGAAGTTAAATATATTAAATTTGAGTTTACATTTAAACTAGATTTTAATCAGGTCTAATCATGCCTAATCGAGCCGAATTCGAGTATTATAAAATTTCTTTCGAATCGACTTCGAGTTTGAAAATTCAAACTTGATCGAGTTCAAGTCGAATATCGATTAAGATAATTTTTTAATCAAGTATAATCAAATAGGGCAGTGTATCGACTCGATTAGGCTCGATTACACTCCTATCCATGTCCGAAACCAACACTTGTCTAGTGATAAATACACTCAATTTTCTTAACTAATTTTTTAAATTTAAGTTTTAAAAATTAAAAAAAAAAAACACAAACGTCAGGAAAATTCATTCTTTAATACACTTGACAGTAAATTCAAGTTGAATTAATCAAAACCAATAAATTAATTATAAAATACAAATCAATAATAGAAAAAAAGAGTATCCATATCCAAACGTGGGTTCGGGCCACTAATTGATCTGATACTGCTTTTAAATATATATATTATTTTTTTATCTATTATCATTCAGACCTATATTTTGACTAATTCGATTTGAGTATCTGTAGAGATTCTATTTTTGGAGACGGTTTTCTCGGTATTATCTTTTCAATTCTCAAATTTTAAAATTAAAATTTAATTAAAAGATTTAACATCACATCCTATAAAACCAAATATAGTCAATTTTAAATTGACAATCAAATTTAGACACTAATAAAAGACAGTAATCTATCAATTTCTCTTCTAACGTTATTTAGTTGGTCAACTTGAGATTACTCGGTTGTTTCAAATAATGTAATGCTTAATTATTGTTGCCCAAAGATCCTTTTACATTAATTTTTGCAAATTTTATTGATTCAAAGAGTTCAATAATTAAATTAATATATTTTGTTGTGATATAATTTCATTCAAAACTAATAACATTCGATTATTTTTTATAATTTGGTTAATTTGTGATTTGAATTTATATTGGGCTTGTTACGACACTCGGGTAGTGTCACACTACCCGATCAACGCTCAACTCGAGTTTAAGCTCGATCCCAATTATGTCAAGTTAAAAAGCTCGACGAGCTTATTTTTTAAAATAAATAAAATGATACTATCCAATAATACCATTTGATAACATCCGAATGACACTTCAAATTCAAACCAAAGCTCAAAAAATACAAGTTTGATGAGCATGACCAAGAGCTCGAGTTCGCCTGATTAACACTTGACTGTGAGAAACCAAGATGGAGATCTCAGGACAAGTCTATGAGGAGGAGTTCGAAAAAACCCAGTTTCACACTTCGATGTGGTTTTCACAATTTAAGAGGGGTAAAATAAATTAAATAAAAGGAAAAAAATCTATTTTTGCGATTACAAGTAATTCATAAATGATGTCCGGGACACTCAAATAGTAAAATTTTTTAGATTTTTCAATTCCCGTAGATATATATGTTTTTATGATTTTTGTTATATTAAAAAATAATAATAATATAAAAAAGTAATTCATAAAATGATACGTGTGTTATAATTAACATAGTGTGTGTGAAGCGGGCGTTTTGACTTTTTAGGTTAATTTCAATATTTTGCGTTTGGTCTTTCGATCAAAATGAATAAAATAAAATCCCTCAAGTCCTTTGGTCTGTCTCCTACGCATTTTCCCCAGTCAGACGATGGATCGCTCAGATCTACATTAATGGTTGTGGATCTTGTGGATATGGACTTCTTCCTTATAGAAGTATAATACATACATTCGTACATATATATATATATATATATATATATATATAAATATATATTACTTTCCTCAGACTTATTATATATAGTTTACTTAAAAATATAAGGGTATGGGATCACATGAAGGAGCAGAATGTGATCTGATCGCAGATATCAAAATATCACATTTAGGGACGTTGTCTTCAATCTGGCCACATATTTTTTATGCACAAGCATTAAAATGCAGGTAACATTTGACTTTGGGTTTTTTTTTTCTTTTTTTTTTTTGTTTTTTCAAAATAATGATGAGAATCTCAAGTATTCCTTTTTAGCATACAGAAATAAATTTACCAAACTCACATAATAATTTGTGTATAATATATATTAAACAAATACACAAGTTCTAACTGTATATATACTCAAATAAATAGACCAAAAATCTGCGATATAACGAATATAAAAAAAATAAGGGAAAAATACACTAAACCCCTCTATCATTTTATGTTTTGACACTAAATCTATATATATATATTAATTACATTGGGATTTGAACCCAAAATCACTGGATCAATGGAGGGGTTATGATCACTAAACTATCCCATCGGGACTTTTAAACTAAATCTATAAAGTTTCAAAACTGGCACATTGTCCCTTGTGTAATTTTTGCCACTTTACTTTTTTCATTGCTGCTTTATCCTTCATGATTTACTCCAAAGTTTTCTATTTAATTGACTTATGTAAGTTAAGTGAGCTATTTTTTCTTGCCAAACTAAATATCTCTCTCTCACACTTTTATGTTTGAATCTTATATTTTATTGCAAGAAGGTTGTGAATATTATTTTTCACGTGAATT
This sequence comes from Dillenia turbinata, assembly GCA_037126225.1. Classification (NCBI taxonomy): domain Eukaryota; kingdom Viridiplantae; phylum Streptophyta; class Magnoliopsida; order Dilleniales; family Dilleniaceae; genus Dillenia; species Dillenia turbinata. The sequence continues at coordinate 18,090,519 of JBAMMX010000019.1, forward strand.
GCTTGATCTTTTAATCAAAAGAGATTGTAGGTAAGGTGTGGGAGATGGAGGAAATGAAACCCCACCAAGCTTTTTGTAATCTTCAACCTCCGATAGAGAGAGAAAGCAAAAAAAGATAATTTTTAGTGGCATTTCTAAAAAATCTCCTGACATGTTATTAAAAGTTAAATAAATATCCAAAATTCGTGTGTTATAGCGACATTTTTTGGGTTTTGACAGTATATATAGAGAGAGATATGAATGTTTGGAAATCACTACAAAAGAAAAAAAAGGCAATTGCTTTTTCTCATTGTCGGATTCAGTAACCTTGTCTTCAGCTATACCTGCAGCACTTTCAATATTAGGAATTGAACAGAAGGTTACCACAATCAATAATCACAAAAAACTCAAGTTTTTACCTTAGATATATATACACCCAAAATTCAGTCAGATGGAAGATTAAACTAATTTATCATTGCTAGTTTAAATCCTCAAATACATTCAAAACTACCGGTCAATATAGGCTAAGAAAAAACCAATGAATAATTTTTTTATTGACTTACATAATATGATATTTATTTTGAATGGCAACTCTAGTTATTTGGTAAAGTTAATTAGAGTTAAATAATTTTAATATAACTACATTTTATTAACGAGTTACATTATAATTATTTTAAAATCCAAATAAATGTTCGTAGCACTTTTTACCTTAAAACTTTGTTAGTATTGGTTAGTTACTCGATCTTTATGTTAGAATAATTGAAAATGAATAATAATGTTAAGAGAGGAAAATTTAGGGCTAGATTATTTATATATATATATATATATATAAAGTTATATGACCGATTTATAATTTTAAAAATTTATTTATCCTGATATGTGATTTCAAAATTTTTGTCTATCGTATATATGTTTTTGATTCGCGGGTAAGGGAGCAAAAACCAGTTCATGTGAGTTGAACGAAACAAAAACCACGCAAAGCAAAGTGGTAATGAAAATGGTAAAATGACAGAAATTGCAAATACACATAAGAGAAGAGAAAAGCAACGCAGGAAATTCAATGTCAAAACGTAAAATTATCATGGTTAAGTGTACTTTTCTCAAAAATTAAAATTTTTAAGTATTCGGGGTGTGAGAAATAATGAATCACTACCAGCTTGACCAATTGATCATTTGCATATAACTTGGTTTGCTTGACTCTTACATAAGGTATAGCTTGTTACACTGAATGTCTTTGAAATATATTTATATATATAAATATATTTTTTACAGAACTGTGAATAAAAAATGGTGGAGTATAGTGTAGAATGGGATTACACGATGGCCATGGGGCACATGTACACGCCAATATTGGCTTTACTCCAATGATATCAGATTCGGAATCCCACATGAATTGTATTCAGACTTCTTCCCCCCAAATATAAATTAATGCATGTCCCTAAATTTATGAGGGAAGAGAGAGAGAGAGAGAGTTTGTATTGCAACCTTTACTCAACTTTTCTATGGAGAAATTATATTTAATAATAAAATTTTATTTATTTTAATTAAAAATATTACAAAACTTAAAATAAAATATCATATTTGCATAAGGAGAAAAGGTTAACCAAAAGCATCAATATCTACAAGTTTGAAAGTATGGGCCTAAATCGCAACATCAGTGATCAGATTAAATTTGACTTAATCTAATTTGAGTCGAATTAAATTTTTAAATGACAAAACTGTTTAAAGGGTATTAGTATTTGACTATTGGATCAACACAAGGTCCAATTCTATAAGTCGAATTCATATAGGTTCAACTCTATAGGTGTTCGTCTGTCTATTCTAATTCTATAGGTCCAATTCAAGGAATTTTTTTTTTTATTTATATGGAATTAATACATATATTATTAGATCTAGGTACTATTTCTAGTAAGATAAGTAATTATTAGATAATAATTCAATGATTATGAACTCTATAAGATTGACGCTGATGAGCAAATTGGTTCGGAATTAGAATCAGAATCAAAGATCTTGATATAGATTTCACAAAACTCATATTTTAACTTGAATTTCACAAACCCTCTTATCTTAGGAGTTTCATTCCCAAACCTCCATTTTCATTTCATAATCTAAACAATTCATATCAGTTTTAAGCTTATTTTTGATTAATATTGTCTTTAATTAAACATCACCTTATTGAGTCATGGTAAATCCCCAAATCCAAACCCACCCAAGGGCCCAATAGGGCTTTTAAACTATGAAACCTCTACGGTGGAATCTTGTGGACGTAGAAGGCCGGATTTGTAGACCGTAGCCAATATTTGATCATTCGACATTAATAGCTCTGGCCTGATGGGCACAACTAGCTCGGAAAAAATATGGTTGGGCCGCGATTAGGCAGAATGTTTACATCTTGTTAGACCTCGGGCTTGGCTTGGACTTTATTGATGTTAGGCTGAACTGGTACATGCACCTTAGAAAACTATTATATGGATAGTGATTTTTTTTGTGCCCTGGTCCATCACCCGATTTCTAAAATTACATTTCAATTAATCCAGATCAAATGGCTAAAGTCAGGGGAGTAGAGCTCTCCCCAATGTATTCTGCTCCATTCGAGATTTGAACTTAAAATTTCTGGGACGGGACTTAATGACTTACCCATTAGACCGATATGCGTTGGGTCATTATAAGGATAGTGATAAACCAAAAGAAAAACAAGATACTTGATAAGATGTTATATCCAAGACACAATCATATAACAAATTTTCACTTACATTGGCATAACCCCCCCCCCCCAAAAAAAAAGAACCGAAGTGAAACGATAAGGAGTTCAATTCCAAACTTGAATTCCAATTTTAGATCCTTTTTTTTATTATTATTTTCAAAGGGGAAAAACATAGAAATGTGGTAAAGATGAATTTAGAAATAGAAAAGATCATCAAGAGGGAAGATGCATTCTTCCCTTTTTCTTTTTCTTTTTTTTTTTAAATTTGCAAAAGGGCATCTAAAAATGAAAACAAATGTTGAATTTATAAATTACAAATTTGAGTAGGATCTGTAATAGGGCCAAGCCAGGCTAGGGCTTAGGTCTGATGTAGGGCCCAACTGGGTTCAACCCAAGCTAATGCTCGTTTTAGGGGAGTCTCTCAGGGCCCGTCCCACACTATCTACAAGCCCCCCCCTCTCCCTCCCCCGCTCTCGTCTACTAAGGGTTTCTATACATACATACATATATACATACATATATACATACATATATACATACATATATATACATACATATATACATACATATATACATACATATATATACATACATATATACATACATATATATATATATATATATATATATATATATATATATATATTTTCCCCCTTGATCTTACTCATCTGCCGAGTTTTGTTCATGTCAGGAAAAACTACTAGATCATGTGCCGGTAAAAGAGAGGGGCCCCTACCATTTTTAACAAGTGGAATTGATTACGACGCATACGATTACTTTAACAAGGGCAGTATGTGCTGCGACTAGTAACTCCGAAAGATGCTTATTAGAACCATTATGCTATGGTTAGCCTAGAGAGGAACTAGGATGGGAATAGAATATACCAAAAAAAACTTATAATTTTGTCATGTTGAGGGAAAAAAATAAAAATAAAAACCTGCGTGAATTTATGTATTAAAAAATAATTAAAATGAAAGAAATTTGAAGGCGGTTTTCTTGACCGGAGTCAAGTAGGCCTCTCTCTCTCTCTCTCGGTGGGGCAAAGAGTACGCTAATCTAAGGTTGCCTACAAAAAGCAGGTGAAAAAAGATGTTTGGGAGAGATTTCAAGTATAGCTCTTACCACGAGCATTCGAGGCTTAGGAAAAGGAAGAATAGAAATGCAAACCCGGAATTTGAGCTCCTTGGTCTCTTGTACATTGAGCACAAAAGACCCTTTCGTGCTAGTAACATGTTGTCACACAACCCATATTTAATGAAGTTAATTTATAATTCTTACGGTTATTGACATTTATGAGATTCATAACCATTAGATGATATCATCTAACGATTACTAATTATTCTATCATAAGAAATTGTGACCGTTGGATGTTGATTTAATAGCTATAAACCCCATAAACATATTTAGTGTGGTAAGTGTAAAACATGTTTTTAGCAAGTAAGCATATAGACACGGTCATTTCCGGGGTGAAGCGATACACGGAGTGGTAGAAAAGAATAATCTCTCATTTCCAAAACAAATAAACATAAAAAATTCCCGCAAGTAATTGTAATAAGAAATGAAATCTTTGCCAAAAATCTTATTTATCATAATCCCTAATAGCCATTGGGTTTTGTTGACAAGAGACAATGTACAGAATGCAGAACAAGGAATGAAATTGGTTTGATGACTTATCTCTCTTCCCTCCCTCTCTTTCTTTCTCTCTCCCTCTGCTTTTTCTCTCTTCTTTTCTCTCTCTAACTTCTCTCTCTCTCTCTCTCCCTATATCCCCCTTTCTCAATCTATTACTCTAATCTTCTCTTTGATTGTAACTCTTTTAGCCTTACTAGTCAACTTGGTGGTATAATAAGTCGACCGGCCTGAATTGACAGTCGACCGTTTGAGTTCTTCAATTGATTGGGTTGATAACCAGTCAACCGATTTGCATTCTCTAGTCGATTGAATTTGTGACAAATTGGTATTAGAGTAAAGTTAATCTTTAGAAAAAGATTAGAAAGTTATAGTGGAAGGCACCAAATTCAAGACCATTGATGAACAACTCAAGAAGCAAGATATAAAGATGCAAGAAATCCAATCAAAACTCGAACGAAAGATGGAAGAATTATCTCAAAAATTAGAAACAGATTCATAGCTCATATGGACAGTAAATTCAACACTATTATGAGAATGTTGAACAAAAATATGATTGAGGTTCAAGAAACAAATTGAATGGCTAAATCACCGGTTCTTCCAACTCTAATGGAGGAGCAAAACCAAAAGTTTGGAGCTTTCCTAGCTAAAATGGAAACAAGGATCAATGATCTAGGAGCATTGCCGAATCGAACTCAGACAGAAGATCAAGAAATTGACAAGCTCTCCAAAACTCCACTTCTTTCCACTCCACAAGAAGGAAGAATTAGGACAGGATTGGTATCTCCCACATTCAAAAAAGACACAGCAGGACATGAGAACCTACCCAACCCACAAAGAATCGAACTTCCTTTCTTCATTGGGGGAAAATACTTAAGCATGGTTAAGAAAGTGTATAAAATTCTTTACCATGCACCAAATTCCCTATGCCTTTGTGAATGGATACCATTGAAATGTATCTTGAAGGAAAGGCAAAAACCTGGTTCCAACGGCTTTAAACTAGTAAAACAAGAAGTTGAATGGGATGAGTTCTCCCAACTTCGATGCTAGTGATTTGAAGACAAGGGAGTAAAAGATGAAATCGAAGAGTTCAATAAGTTGCAATGGTATGGGAGGATGACAAAATACGAGGAGAAGTTTGAAGAACTATGGTCTATAATGCTCCACAAAAATCCAATACTCATTGAGTCCTAATTTGTCTCTAGCTTCGTTAGTAGGGTGAAAGAGGAAATTAAGCCGATGTTGAGGATGTTGAAACCCACTACCCCATTGCAAGCTTTCGAAATTGCAACAAATCAAGCATTGAAACTAGCTAAATCAAGAAGAACTGAAATGAACAATAGTTAGGATCCAGGAAGAACCAAGAACATAGATTTTATTCGATCCCAATTTTCAAACTTCCATCTTTGAGGGCAAGGATGCTCTTAAAGGAGAGCATATTATAACAAATAGAAGAACAAGTTTCTGGACACTAGCCGTTAGCTTGTTAAGTCAGTTGCAACCATTGTTAATTGGTTTATTGTTTCAATTACGTTAGTGAAAGTTAGTTTAACAATTGTAGGCAATTTAGGTTAGTTAGAATATCGATAGAAGGATTGTATAAAAAGGGACAATGTATAGAATGTAGAGCAAGGAATGAAATGGGTTTTGATGACATCTCTCATCTCTCCCTCTCTTTCTTTCTCTCTCCCTCTGCTTCTTCTCTTTTCTTTTCTCTCTCTAACTTTTCTCTCTCTCTCTCTATATCCGCCTTTCTCTCTTTATTACTCTAATTTTCTCTTTGATCATAACTCTTTCAACCTTACCAGTCAACTTGTTGGTATAATCAATTGACCGGCCTGAGTTGACAGTCGACTGTTTGAGTTCTTTAATTGATTGGGTTGATATGGTCGACCGGCTAGCATTGTCCAGTAGATCGGGTTCGTGACAGATTGGTACTATTCCTAGTGAGAAGATGATCCAACGCTCCTCCTGTTTAAAAGTGTTGGAAGGGAAGGAGAATTGCTCAGGAAGAAGGGCACATCTGAGATCGAAAATCAAAATTTTATTAAAATCTCATCCACAGCCCTTTAATGCCCTATAAATCAAGATGAGATATTATTATTATTATCATTATTTTTTAAATAATTCTTAGAACTCTTCTCCTTTCCCCTCTTCGTTTAAAAGGCCAACACAAAAGGAGAGGGGGAAAAAAAAGACTTGAGGAATCATTTCCTTTCCCTTACTCAGCTGCCCGAGTCCCCTTCCGAATCAGAATAATGGATAGCTGAGCTAAATGTGAGTTAAAAAAGAAGAAGAAGAAGAAGAAGAAGAAGAAGAAGAAGAAGAAGAATTCAACTCCCCCCCCCGGGGGGCGGGGGTTATGAACCCATGAAGGACAAGAAAAAGACGACCACCACAATCAATCCGACCTACCAAACATCGACCAAAATTAGGCACTGCAAAAGGTCATAATGCACATTTGGGGAAACATATAAAATTGTATAATAAATAGCACTTTTGAATTACACAAAACATATATGGCTTTCATTGGCAAGGCCAAATAAGGAAAAACACAGAACATTTTTGAGTTGTGCATGAGCCTCAAGTAGCGGTTTTGTGTTCCTACCTAGGATTCATGTCCTGGAATGTGTTCAACCCTTTTGATTAAAAAATTGGATGTCTTTTTATTGCTTAGACAGAAAATAGAACACATCAAATAAAAAGATATGACGGGAAAAGAACAGATATATTTACGGTGATTAACAGCCAAGTCAAAGGCATTACCTACCATGTTAAACCAGGTCCTAGGCAACGTTTTCCTTCTACAGCAGTTCTATTTCTCTCCCTCTCTCTCCCTCTCTCTCTCTCTCTCTCTCTCTCTCTCTCTAATTATCTATGTGAATGTGCGTAAAAGGAAATCTTAAACATCAATGTCTAATCCATCCACCACGTGAGGTCACATAGCATTATCCAACCCCTATGTTACGCATCACTCAAACCACAGTGTCCCCGGGTCACTGCTCTCTCTCTGCGACAGCGCGTCACTGTTCACAAATACATATACTTCCCCCCTTCTCTCTCTATCTCTAGGCTGAGAATTGGTTACCTGCTTTTTTCTCCATTAATTAATACATCTGCTTTCCTTCCACCCAAAGCCCGCGTGTTCCTTCATCACAGACACATTATCCTCCTCTCTTTCTTCTTCAGGGGAAAAAAAATGTAGAGTCTAGTACTTCAAGCTTCTCTAGAGCTCCTTGCGCATAAAAGTAAAACTCATCTCAACATTTATGTCTATTTTTGTTTTGACATCACAAAATGTTCCCATCAAACAGCTTTAGTCACTTTTATCCCTCCACCACAAACCCTAATGGTACCACATTTGACGAATCTTTGTTACTAGAAAATTGTCGTGGTAGAGGGTTAAACCCAAATTACTCATCATCCTCACAGCAACATCAGAATCCTTCATTTTCGTTCTCTCACTCAACCTTCGAAGCTGCATTTCTGGATGATGAAATCGAGGAACTATGTACCCTAACTCACTTGTTTCCCCAAAAACACTTCAGTCTTGACAATAGTAGCAGCAGTGCAACATTACCAGCTGAAATAACTGCTAATGAAGAAATGGAAAACTCTCGAGAGATCAATTACAATGAGAAGTATTTGGAAGATGAGGGTGACACTTCGAAGAGGCCCAAGTCGCGGAGGAGAAAGGGAAGGAAGGACAGGCATAGCAAGATTAGTACGGCTCAGGGTCTGAGAGACCGCAGAATGAGACTCTCAGTTCAAATAGCTCGTCAGTTCTTTGAGCTACAAGACATGTTGGGTTTTGACAAAGCTAGCAAAACAATTGAGTGGCTCTTCACCAAGTCCAAGGATGCAATAAAAGAACTGATCTTGGGAAAGCTTCCCCAGATGAAACATGGTAGAAGCGGAGGAGGGAAGACTGGTGTGACCGAATTCATGTCTGGACATGAAGATTTGTCAGCAACTAATAATGTGGTGTCAGGTAAATGGAAGAGTTTGTTGGGTGATTTTTCTGCTGAAAAATTCAAGAAAGCATTAAAAACAAATAAAGGGACAAGTCAACCCATTGCTAAGGAGGCAAGAGATGTGGCAAGAGCTAGGGCTAGAGCAAGAACAAGAAAGAAAATGGAGATTAGAAGGCTTGAGCAGTCACAACAAGACCCTGAAGAAAACCCTAATAAGAATAATGTATGGTTGTTTTCTTCTTCTAGCCCAATGGAAAGAGGTGAGACATTATCTGGTTCCTGTAGCCAGGAAATTGTGAATCCCTGTTTGGAAATTGCTGAAGCTAAACTGTCCGGTCCACAATCAGGAGAACAAGATGCAATAGACATTATAGAGAAATTCTTGGGCATTTCTACAAATTCAAGTTCAACATTCAATTGTCAACAACACAACAATGCAGTCGCCAGGGATCTGGACATGAAGGAAGAATTTATGGATTTTCCCGGAGATTGGGAAAACACACAATGCTAGGTCTACTCAGATGATGACACGTCTGCAGGTATTGGCAGCATGGAAACCATAGCTTATTTCAACCCCTATTTTCCTTTATGTGCCATCCCTTTAGGACTAGCAGTTTTAATTGCTAGACATTTTGGCACCTCCAAATGTATTGATGGCTGTATGGGTGTTTAGATCAAAGTTGCATGACTAGTCTTTCGATGAAGGGTAGAATGAGAATGAAATTTTCACGTTCCATCAATAACATGTAGTCAACTAGACGCTTTTATTTTGTCAAAATGTTCTCTCTCTCAGAATAACTTGGAACTGTTCGACACTGGAATTGTTTCTCTCATTTAAAAGACAAATGCGTGTCTAGTCTATTTTGAGAATGGAACTGATGTGCTCTAGGTTTTGAGGTGCAGTATGGCTTAAATATTAACATGATAATTTATCAGCAAATAACGAGTTTTTGCCCAAAATATATTATAAAGGGGAGACTTAGTGGGCAATATCTATCAGCAGAAGACAAAATAGATAAAATCAAGTGGAGGAAGATTAATTCGACCACTTGCAAAGGATGCAAGAGTAGAGAGAGAGAGAGAGAGAGAGAGAGTAGTGCTAGGGCCAAATATCAGAGAGCAAAATGGTGATTTAGAAGGCTTAAGAAATCAGAAGATCCAGCTCACTATCCTTATAGGCTTTGATCCGGAGTTGTGGGGGACACAGAAAACATTTTGTGCATTTCAATCGAATCGTTCAACACACTGTGGCTCCAAAGTGTGTATACTGGAGAAGGATTTCCGGGCTTTAACTGAAATGTGGGAAGGTGAGGCACATGGATATGTGAAGAGGTATTAATAAAAACATGGGAGACCCAAACGCATTTTAGCTCTAAGATTTGATTTTACAGTAAGTTTACAGGAATTCACTGCATATTGAAAGCCATGGTCCAGTTCATGGACTCATTTGCTGATTTATGATACAACAGAATGTTACCTTTATTTAATGATAAGTAGAAAAATATAGCTTTTATTATAAGCAAAAGAAGATTTTATTTAAAGAGGCAAAGACAAGGGCAACGACACCCAATCAAAACCCAAGTATTGACTCAAACTCGATCAATCCATTGGCCTGAACTAGAAGCTGTAGCTAAATGCTATAGATATTGTCAATCCTCAGCTCATGCTTGTGCTTGCTCACTAGGAGACAGTATGAAAGCCAAACCCTAGATGTAGGACTCTGCAGGAATGAATTATTAGCTGAAAAGAAAAATGAAACCATTCGCTGCTCCATCTAATTATTACCGGCAATGGAATTGAATATTCTATGGGCTGCATAGCTGGACATGGAATATAAGTCAGCAATCTAGGATTAAATGAAACAACGTATGATGTCTTCAGAACACGAATAGATTTATGTCTTCAGAACTCGTATGATGTTAGCAATCTAGATTTATGATGTAACATTCTTTTTCTTACGTTTTAAACATACATCAGCGTATCATAATCCGCAAGATTTTCATGTCAGATGCTTAAACATTACACTCTGGAACCCAATCACGACTAAGCAATTGGCAGGAAGGAAAAAGCCAAGAAGGTCTCTCCAAGACTGCCCTCTTCCACAGCTGAAACAAACTACATTGTTGCCCTTTTTTCTTTTTTTGCAGAGAGAACCAGGAATTTGATCCCAAGCGGGCCATGAAAATTGTTATGTCATGAACGCAAACTTATAGTCTAAGGATAGTTTAGTGATCATAATTTCTCTTCCTAATCCTGTGATCTAAAGTTCAAATCACTATGTAACAAAAAAAAAATGTGATTTATGTTACCTTCTTTTATGAAATATAACTACATCTCAATTTTGAATTTTTTACTTAGATAAATAGAACTAGGGGAATTCTAGTCGCATGGTTCCTTTCCAAACCCATGGTAGTTTGTTGCTAAACCATTTAAACCTTAATTCATACTCCAAAATTTTGTATGTAGCTCTATGATGAACAACTAGAAATTACACGTCGTCCCACATACCCAAATTAAATCCATTTGGACCTCTGGCCAAAGATCTGACAGAGTAGACCACGCCATATAAACGTCTTAAAAAATGTAACATTAATTTGCGCTCATTGTTCAAGTAACCGGATAGTAATATCTCTTAAATAATATCTCTGATTTGAGTATTGTGTTAAAAAAAAGGAATACGGAGAGTGATTTTTTAAAAATTCAACTCAATTCAAATCGGATTTAATAAAATTCAATATAATTATAAAATTATTTTGGTGATTTATTAAAAAATAAAAATATGAAATTAGGTTGATGGGCCTGCTCAGATCGGTAAAACATAAGACGGGCACATGATCAATCAACGGTGTTGATGCAAAATTACTTGGACATTTGTCAACAAGATCACTTCTGTTTCCTTTCAAGAATATCTAATTTTGTAAGAAGAATATATATATATATATATATATATATATATATATATATATATATATATATATATATTATCATTATTAGTATTATTATGAGCTCATGTGTCATGCAAATTTCTAGAGTTAAGTGATGATATTCATTGGAAACTAAATGTTTGATTGTTAACATAAAAAGACAACTTACTGTATAAAAAGGTTTAAAATAACCAATTTTTCATTTTACTTTTATTAAAAATTATTATAAATAAAATAGATTAAAATAAAAAAAAATAAAAATTGATATAAATTTAGTCTAGTTAAAACAGCATCTCCAAGTTCGCTTCAAGTGGGCCTCTTCCCACTGAACCCAAAACTTGTCTTTCATTCATGAATAATGACATCATTTTAAAGTCTCCAAATATCAAAATAAATCAAAAAGTTTTTTCTTTTGTGCAAAAAAGGAAAAAAAAAAGGGCAAGTAAAACATTGTTTTTACTATTTATAGTCATCAAATACTTATCTTACATAGCCTATAAGGTGAAGAATTCTCCCCAACTTATAGTATAATTTATATAGTTCTTAAAACATGGCATTTTAATCAAATTCTTTTGGGTTGAGTTATCGGATATTCTATTTCCTTAATCAGGGATTTCGAATTCGAGTCTTGAAAATAGAAAAAAAAAATTTGAAAAAATCAACCCCTTTCTATATTGTTCGAATTGAATTAGTCAGACAAAATCGACGATCGAAAAAAAAAAGAAAAAAGGCATTTTACATTCTAAAGTTTGTTGAACAACAGCAATGAGACGGGATAGGCAGGTCCGTACCTTGTAGTGAGTATGCTTTCTGGTTTCTGCTGGATTGCTGATCCAAGGACTCTTGCTAGTAGCGCTGCTGAATGAATTAGAACAAAAAATGAGCTACTAGACGAAGGAACGCAACTTTTCTCACCTCTGATTTTACACAGGTAAGGAGTACAATGATCCGGTAAAAGGCAGTGATTCTCAACACATACATGGTTTGTTGTTTTTGAATCGTTGTTCAATGTTTCCCGAAAATTACTAATGGCTCTTGTCCCATTTTACCCATCAAAAGAATAAATCTTCGAAGGGTACCTCTCATTGGGATGACAACTGTGGCCTCCAATAAATTCGAGAACAGCCAAAAGAGTACTGCTCCGTGGAATGAAGAAACTTGTGCCTGGGATGACCACATGACTTGAAACCATCATATCAAACAACACTCCCAAGGACAATAATTGAAGTTCATCCCATTCTTGTCATGCATGCTATAAACGACTGGTCATCTAGCATTGGAAGCATGATTCAGTAACTTTACTGACCATGATTCAGGAGAGATTCAATTTAAGAGAATTTACTATGATAAAAGAACTGTAAAATGGTGCCCTCTTTCTCAAACTAATGAAGCAAGCAAAACCCAACCCTTCATATCATTCCTTGAGGACTGACTTCGATATCCCTCCTCTATGCAAATACACTACACATGCACTAGTGCACCAATGGCACCTCATGGGTCCATAATCATTAAGAAATCAAGATTAAGTTAGATTCTACGTGGAAATTAAAAAAATGTACGAATTTTGATGTAATGATTAAATTATTTTTTTATATATTCGAGATGTAAAACGGTCTTTTTATAAAAAAATACAAAAGATATAAGGAAAACATTATAATTTCCTTTCCTCACTCCCGCAAATTGAAAAACATTTTGTGCACGGTTATTTTTTTAAGATAAAATGTCGTTCCACTAGTATTTTTACAACTTTTTATGCAGCTAACACTAATACAATAGAGTCGGCTCTTGGTGCTTTGCCTTAAAGAAGAGCATTTTTTTCCTCTTTTTTAACCAAGTTGAAAATTTTCATGAACGTTCATGCAAGATTTCATCTAGGCAGTCATACACAACTTTATATGCGCTCTATGTATGATGAATCTTCGTGCACCCTACGTTTGCTGCTATTTAGAACATCGAATGACTGAGACTACACCGTAAAAGAGAATAAACTATAAAAGATGGATCCAAGACCCAAAAAGTTGTGAGACAGAGAGAGAACATACGGTAGCCAAAAAGGGACATGAGCGAGAGAGAACTTCTGCAATAGTTCCTCTCCTTTAAAGTTGAGTATTTTATTCACAATGGGGGAAACGTAAGAGACATGAACATGGGCAGGGCCCCTACCACCACACACCCCAAAATCTCACAATGACAATCGCGAGGCACATGAATAGACTTCTAGTGAACACTGTGTCAGTTTTAGCTACGTCCGTTGAAATTCAGCGACTCCGACAGAGACTTTTCAGAAGCACAGAATTAATTATGATCTGGTTAGCCGTAAACAGCGGAAAAAGGTGAAAAAGGTCAAATGCTAGCACTGTAATCAGCAAGCTACAGTCGGCTAGTGCCTCTCTCGCTCTCTCTTTCCCTCTTTGTGATTAATATCTATTTCTCGAAGTTTTGTTCGCGTGGTTTGTGTGCAATTGTTTAGGTGGCAAGTGTACGGAAAATCATTGTTGAATCTTCAAAACCAGGCTTGCTGAAAAGATGGGAGACAGCATCCGAAGAATCCAATCAAGTGTACGCAAGAAAAACGATATACATTGTAGACGCGGACATGCATTGAATGTTTGCTTCTCTGTCCAACAAAAACAGAGAGAGGGGGGGAATCAAATGGAATTTTAGCTTGGTCTCATGTATATTGCACTTGTTAGAGAAGGGTTTAAACTTCACAGGCTCTGGGTGTGAAGTTGATGTTGAGAAGTGCTCTGAACCTTTATGAGATATCATATCTATAAATATGGCTGAAGGATGTTTCGATGGAAAAGACTTTAAGATTTGAGTTCGCAGGAGTGATTTTTAAAAAGTAAGAAATAGGTTAAAAAGAACTCAATGTTATCCCATTGCTATCTCTTGTGTGTCCTTGTGTAGAGTTTTTCAAACATATCTAGCTGATCGTTGATACTGGACATATATATCATATGTGTATGGTAAGTCTCGTATGAATTTAGGAACGCAGGGACCTTAATTTTCTTATAAGGGTTGTTGAAATTTTTTTTGAAATTATAAGAATTATAGTCAAAAGACGTATATGAGATTTGGTAACTTACCGATTAAGGAAAACTCAAATTGTCACGAAGGCTTCTTGTCTTATTAGTAGTGACCATTGAGATATGTTTGCTTATTGAAAGAGGTTTTTCTAAGAGCAGAAGATGTATATCTGATTAAGGAAGATTTAAATCAATTCGAGATTTAATTCCTAAATGGTTGACTTCAAATTGTATCCATCGCGTAATGGAATGAACTATACTTGTAGTAATAGAATGCGTCCACTAAGGAATGAAGTAATCGAGGAGCCCGAATGTCGAGGGCTTGGATGACCGAGAGGAACGTGAAGAGTGTTTAACTGAGAATTTACTCAATCGAGAGACTACAAATGTGTTTAGCTACTTAAAGCGGTATGACCCAATGGATTCAGGTAGTCTCAGTTTTGTGGTAATGGGCTGTTGGGCTATATACCATTAGTACTCATAGCATGTACTAACCCTTTTGGGTGAGATAATATAGTTTTTTTTTTTTTTTGAATCTGAGATCTTTAAGTTAGAGAAGTAATTGTGATTACTAAACTATTTTCTTGGGGACAAAATATAGTTATTTAGTTCACTAGCCCTGGTAGGTGGAGGCAAATGCAAGACATCTTAGCAAGAGTGAATGTAGATTGTTATTTCCAAAGAGAAAAGTAAACAAGTTCGTAGAGGGTACGAAAGAATTTCTCTGATTTCCAAGACAATTAGCATAAAATAAGGAGAAGTAATAATCAAACATTTATGGTTGAAAGCTTTGCCATGCAAAGAGTAGTATTTTAATAACTGATACCAAAACTGAAATTAATCATGTCCATTGCATTTCTCTCAAAAGAGGTCTGCAAACTCAAAACTGTCAAACATAAAGGACAGCAATTTTAGAATTATGAAGGAGACAAAGGACATGTCTTGCATTTCTCTCAAACTGTCCCATTTATGCAGGGAGATCCTTTGTCTCCATACCGTTTATTCCCGTGATGGAAAATTTATCATACATACATGATATAAGATAGGGAGAGATCCCGTTGTTGGGTGCTAGTCAAAGCATCTTCAAAGATTTTACATTTTTTTTTTTCGCTGATGATCTTAGTGGATATTTGATTAAAATGTATGAATTTTAGGAATCAGAATAAAACTCATATAAGTTGTTTAGATTAATGGAATTAAAATAAAAGTATAGGTATGAAACCCTTAAAATATAGATTTTGTAAAACCCAAGTAAATTGATGGGTTTCAAGTGAAACCCATTGATGAAACCCAAGAAAAAAAAAATTGAATATTTTTATTTTTCCTTACAAAAAAATGGTTTAAAATAAAAAATAATTTAAAAATATTATAAATTAAATTATTTTTTCAAAAACAATTTTTTAATTAAAATATTATAAATTAAATTTAAAATTTTTTAAAATTAAAAAATATTATTTTTTATCAAAAAATTTAATTAAAATAATTTAAAAATATTATAAATTAAATTTTTTAATCAAAAACAATTTTTTTAATAAAATAATTTTTTTTAATCAAAAACAATTTAAAAAACAATTTTTTGATAAAAATTTTTTATCAAAAACAATTTAAACAATTTTTTAATTTAATAATTTAAAATTTTTTGATAAATTAAATATTATAAATTAAAATTTTTTGATAAATTATAAAAAATAATTTAAAAATATTGTAAATTAAATTATTTAAAAATGTTATAAATTAAAAAAATTATTGATTTTTGATAAATTAAATTTATCAAAAAACAAAATTGACAATTACAATTTTAATTTAAAATATTTTAAAAGTAATCTAAAAAATTGACAATTATAATTTCTAAAATTTATGATGAAATTTCTTTTTCATTGTTTTCTTTAAGAAAAAAAAAGATTTAAAATTGAAAATGTTCTAAAAAATTGTAAATAAAATTTTTTCTCATTAAAAATTTTATAATTTTTATTTTTTTAAAATTTTATTAAAACTTTAACTTTAATTTTAGAAATTAAAACAAAATTTTAAAAATATTAATTTTAAAATATTTTTTATTAAGAATAAAATTGACAATCAAATGATTTTCATTATGAAAGATATATAAACCAAATATCAATAATGGTAATCAAATTTAATTCAGAATTTGAACCAAATAGTTAATATCGGAATTCGATTCCGATTCCGATTTTTGATATTTTTTATTTTGATTTTAATTTCAATTTCTGAATACGTGTCAAACGTCACCTTATATTATTTATGATATGTAGAATTTGTCATTAGCAAACAGTCAAACAGGTATGGAGACAAAGGACATCTAGGCCTAGCTTCGGGACAGCAAATTGTTAATAACAATTTTCACAATTTTCTAACCTGCTTATCAAAATTTGTCATTAGCAGTCCTCACATTATAGTTACCATTCCTCAGTTGGCAGTGTACGCCGTGCTTCTCCCGAAGGAGCTAACAATTCCTCTTTTATTTCGAAGGGAAATATATTATCTTTCCACATTGGAGGGTGCAGGTTGAATTTCCGACTTTTGGTGAACGAGAACTTGGTGTACAGCTCGATTCTTACATTGATGACTACCTAGGATTCATTGTGAAAGTTCCCACTCAAGATCTGTGAACTGAAACATTTAAGAGTTGTTTTCCCTGGCTGACACTGTATAAAATAAAAGGTATCACCCTGGAGATAAACTAGACCAGATGTGCCTCAGGCTTTCCTCATCGTACTTAAATTAGCTAATACATTTAACTGATAACCCTTGAAGACTTAACCAATATATCCCAAAGGCCTTTATATCTACCAACATACACAAACCAATTCTAATAATTTGGCAGGACATCTGTAGTTTACATACGACATCAATTGGGGCAAAGATGACAACATCAGGCCACTGCAACTTCAGCAAAGCTTGGGCAAGACATCAAGCTAGGGAGATTTCAGCAGGGGCTAGCACCAGAACCATTTTTCGAATTGTCTTGCACTCATCCAAAAGAAGGCAACTACCTTGAGAAACAAATGGAACTAATCAGCTAATGATGTCTTACAGCCACAGAAGCCATCTTGTTCCCATTTCCAGAAGCTGAATTCTGTGACCATGATGATGGCTTAAACCCTCCCGACAGCAAGCTGTGTGCTGCAACTGCCTGTATTTTCCTTCTCTTGGACTCCAGCTCCAGCTGTTTCCGGTTGGAAATGGAAAACTGGGACGAACCAGAAAAGATTGAAGAAGCCTTAATCAATGCCCGCTTCTCCTTCTGATTCTTACGGAACTTGGAAGGGAACTTCACATGTGCTGCAGCTGCGGCATCTTCCTCAGACTTTGGAAGCAGCCGAAAGCCAAGGCCCATCTTCCTAGCAGCACTCTCTTCTTCAGCAACTCTTCTCTTTTGGTCCTGAGATGATACACAATTGAGCAAACTTCACAATGAGAGAAAAAATAAAAACATAAGGAAATCTAAATTGAGCCAACAATCATACTCTAAGTCGAGCCCGCAAAGACTTGTTGAGGGCATAGTCATCCAAATGTCTTGCATCAGATGCCCGCTGAAGGCACACAAGCACTGGCTCTGCTTCTTTCTTTTTCTGCAGATCCACCTCCTGATGTTCAAGACGGTAAAATGGATCTGAAAGTTTACCTCTCTCTGAAAAATTAAAAAGAAAATCCGAAATGGATGAGTTTATCTGCAATTCCTAATAGAAAACGGAAATAGAAGGCAAAAAACACGAGGCTCCAATGCATATCCCGGGGGAATGAATAGCAGAAAATCTTTAGTGTAAATACCAACCTTCATCAGCAGGAAGGGAGTAAGTTTCTGCATCCTCGACATCAAAATCCTCAGTCTTCCGTTGGGCCCCACTAATAATTACATACTCACAATTTTTCGGATCTGTTTGAATAACTATCTCATGTTTGCAGCAGGCAGACCTCATGGTAAAGCTCCATATCTAAAGAAATCATGCCAAGTTAAATGTTAGATGATGACACACCAAAAGCAAATAAACAGAAAAATAGCAAAAATTGCACAACCCGAGTTTGAGCAGGAAATATTAGGCCACAGACAACCCCCCCCCCCCCAAAAAAAAAATGTTAGGAATATCTAAAATGGACTGCTTATCAGAATGTGGATCACACACACTCAAAATGTTAGGAAGACAGCAAAATGTCTAAAATTAGACAGGTAACGTACCTTGGTGGAGTAATAGTTTCCAACTTGTTTTTTCTCTGCATTAAATCTTACACCCTTTGCAATCATGGAGTTGCATCCACCGCACCACACATTGAAAGGCATCTCAAACCTAAAACAATGAACATCACAGCAATGAACATCACAACAATCTTCTCCAACTAGATAAGGTGTGGTGATGGATGTCATGTTTGCTTCTACACAGAAACGAAGACTTTCAGGAACAAATAATGAAACTAGAAAAGGGGGAAAAAGGTAAGTAAAAATGTATCTGGCGTGCAAATGGGAATCCGATATCAATAAGACTTAATGTGTATCATAGTTTAGAGTCAACTCAGATTGAGGGACTTATGATCCAAATCTCTATAGTTCAATTATTATTATTATTTTAATTCCCCTACTCACTCTTTCCTATTCTTTCACTCCTAGTATTTGATTATGCGAAAGCTGGTCAATTATTATTTCTCAGATATTTCATTTAGCAATTAAACCATCTGTAAACTAACATGTAGCTGACAGTTATGTCCTTAACCATACACATAAATGTCATTTGCGGCAGTTAACATTTACAGCTTAGGTCCATGTAGAAAAATTAATAAACCAGCAATTTCCATAAGTAATGGATCATTCAATAAAATACTCCCACAATACCTTATGATCAAAATGCCTTGGTCTATTTTTCTTGCTCTCTCTCTTAACGCATGTTGACCATGAAACTTGTTCAAAGATCCCTGATAGAGAAACAGAATGTGTGAGTTCTGAGAACTGCTGTGCCATATAAATCTTAATGAAAGACATAGGAAACAACTATCAAAAACATTATGAGGTGCATGGAAGCCTACCTGATTTGGGGTCCATTCTGGAGGATAATAAAAATTGTCTGCTCTGGCAGCTGCAAGTGATGACTGCAGGGGACATGAAAGATATTTAGTACCTTGAACAACCATTAAAGAATAATATATAAATCCACTTCACATAATTTTACCAAATCTTTATTACGTGAAAGAAAAATGTGCTCAAGCTGCTACTTAAAGATAATAAAAAGGGAGAAAACTAGAAAGATAAATGGATGTATTTAACCAAAAAAGAATTTTGCCGTAACAAGATTACATGACCTTTAGGCTAAGCAATAGAGAAACATTTTTGGTTGTTCTTATGCCTAAAACAAAGAGATGACCCAAGACTATACTAGCCAAAAACAGGTTTTCACATGGATTATGCTAAACTCAGAATGTTACACAAGCTCGCCCCTCCATACCCGGTTTTCCCCTCCTGGCAGCCGCAAAAAGAATCAATCTCAGTTGTGCCGGCTAAGCTTAGGCAAACCAGATCAACCCCCAAAAGCACTTCATTTCAAAGACAAAAACCAATTTGTAATTGGTGACAAGGATATCCACTGCATTTTAGCATCAATTGAATACATATGGATGCCAACAACCCATTGCATGAGGCAAAGGCAACTAATGGTCGTTGGTCAAAGAATTTCATAAACCTTGAATAGCTATCATCTAAGCAAGTGCTAGTAAACAATAGAGTTTCATGATCAGTACGCACTGACCAACAGATGGTGTCTACTACATTCCTTCCAGTAAAGAAGACCACAAGCCCACTCAATCTGCCCACAGGCAAGTTACTAGGACCCAAATGTTTAAAGCTACACAGATCCTCAATTTACTCAAAGGTCTCCCATAAAGGAAAAGACTTAATATGGTTAAGGAATAAAGCATTCAAGCTGAAAAATGCAAGGGGCTCTAATATTATCTATGAACAACATCAGTAATGGAGCTTTTCACAACTTGTGGCAGACAAGCATCAATCAAAATCAATAAGCACATATTTTCATGCACAACCTCCTATAATGCCTATGTGCTACATCAGCCGTCAAGTTATTTTCATGACTTATGTGGATCATGGATATAGCATTTTCCTAAGCAGAGTCCAATAAAAGTTGGCAAAGAGTGGCAATCTGCTGTAACATGCCTGGTCCAACAGCCAAACTTTAAATTAGCAGCAACACCCAAGATAAACTCACTGAGATAACTCAACCAGAATTTTCTTAGAATACCAAAGTTCTAACCAGTCAAAATGCAAGAAAGAAAATTTAACACCAAACTCAGCTCATGAAAGAATGACGACTTATTGGTACTTTGGTAACCACATCATTATTTGCCTCCAGTTTTAGCTTAAAAGGTGAAATTACACCTTCACATTCAGACGCACTATAATCTGTCCATTAAAGCAAGCTTGATTAAATAAGGCACAACATTGATTTGCAAGGACAATAAAACAAAATGAACAATTCACAAAGAAATGCTTCTCCGGCCCCAACATTTGACGTGTCATAGATGAACGAAAACACAAAATCAACTACACATAAATTCCCACATCCCCCCTCCCCCTTCTCTTATACGATGAAAATTCAAAACAGAGAATAATGAGAAGATTTGCATATCTTATCAACAGAGACGCCCATCGAGAACCCTAAAAGCGTATTTATCAGATGGAAATTATAAGGTATGAAACCGTAATTATCTCTATCATAGCAAACCAACGCACAAAGCCCTAAATTCTCCAACAAAAGAATTGGAAGCAGAGAATAATGAGGGGGCATCGATTGCAATGATTATCAGACGAAACCCTAAATGTCAGATATCACAAACAAGATCCATCAGATCATACATAGTCGCACTCGGTACAGACGCCTAAACCCTAATCGCATAAAAAAAGACAACGAAACGATTGCCGATTGATCAATTATTAAAACCTAATTTGAGAATCTCAGAGAGAGAGAGAGAGAGAGAGAAAGGAGATCTCCATACCATCTTTCAACCCAATACTTCCTGCTTTTCCTGTTCTTCGAATTTTCGGATCCCACGACCACCTTCAAAATTTCAGAGGTTGCTTAGTTTGCTTTCTCTTTCTTCTTCTGTTTCCAGAAACCCGCAATAATTCGTTAGCTCGCGGACTAACACGAGAGAGAGATTGATTTTTGCACAAATACATAATAACCCTTCAGGTTTTAATATTTGCGTTTTGGACACCAGTGGAATGGACCAACATTCGATTTCCTTGGATTTGTATTTGGGCCTCCCAAGTCCGTCAAAAGGAGTTGCAAGACTAGAGTAAAGAGCCAGAATAAGCCCATACTTCGGCCCATAGGATTAGCTCTACGAGCTACTCATAGGACAGCCCGTTTATGTCGTCCGCGTGAATTTTTTTTTTCCCCTTATCACGATATCTAAAACCATACTCTAATTAATCTAATTTAATATAAGATCCACATAAAATTTGAAAAGCATAAAAATTGTTACGGATACCTTTCTTGGTCTTTTAGCTAAGATGTTATTTTGACTTATGGCAAAATCTACTTTGTGATGGTTTTATAAAAGTTATTCTACACAACTCGCAATTAATTAAATTGAATTTTATTCTAAACGGACCCAATAATAATAACAACTTGAATTTTAATATTAAAATTTAGTATCGACCGTTTAATAGATAAATATAAAATAATTTAAAAAAAACCAAACACATACATTATCCAAATACATATATAATACAAAAAGTGATGATTTAACTTTCTTTAATTCTCTTACGCTATTCGTTTCCATCTGAAATAATCTCTTCAGTTAACCCCTTAATTGTCATATCTTTACGAATACATTACATCTAGATTTTTTATAGTTTACCTCATCATTTTATTAGATCTCTTATATTTAAATTCTCAATTCTACTAACTAGTATATCTTTAGGTTTTTGTTATACATACTCAAACCATCTCAAGCGATACTCTTACATCTTATCTACAATTAAACTCACTAATAACTTACTGTGTATCTCTTCATTTATAATTCTATTTTTTCAAATTTTACCACATATCCATCTTAGCATTCTCATCTCAGGTACAACCATTTTCTGCTCTTATTTTTGTTTAATGGCCCAACATTCAGTACAATGCAGATTTTACTGTCGTTCTATAAAAATTTTCCTTTTAGAAAGAGTGACATCATGTTATTACAAAGAACTCTAGATGTTCTTCTTCATCTCATCCAACCCACTTAAATTCTATAATTTACATTTTCATTTATATTGCCGTCATTTTGAATAATGGATCCGAAATATTTAAAACGTTCACTTTTTGTTATATCATATCTTCTTAACTAATTATTTTTTCATCATTTTGATTGTTATCACTGAATGTGCATTTCATATACTCCGTTTTAGATCTACTCAATCTAAATCTTCTGGACATTAGTGTGCCCCTTCATAACTCTAATTTAGTACTAATACCCTTTTTAATTTTATCTGTTAACACTATATCATCTGCAAAGAGTATACACCATGGTATTTTATTTTGAATACTCTTTATGATTTCATTTATCACTATTGTAAACAGAATTGGATTTAATGTCGATTCCTGATGGAGTTCAATATTTATTGAAAAATTATCACTTACCTCTCATAACTTTTTATATTAATGACAACTTTATTATACATATCTTTAATAAAATTGATATATTTAATGAAAATCATCTTTTTCATTAACGCTCACCACAATATATTTCATTGCACCCTATCATACGTTTTTTCTAGATTAATGAATACCATGTGTAATTTTCTCTTCTGTATCCTAAATGTCTCTATCAGATTTCTTAGTAAATGGATTGATTCAGTAGTGGATCTTTCTGATATAAATTCAAATTGATTTTGAGACACGCTTATCTCCAATTTCAGTTTATATTCAATCACTATTTCTCACAATTTCATAGTATGACTAATAATTTTAATTCCCCTATAATTAGAGCAGTTTTGTATATCCCCTTTATTCTTATATAAAGGACATTTTCTTGATTTGTCAAATTTTGTTAAAAATGTCTGTTGATATTGTTATTCCAACCTCTCTAAGCATTTCCACACTTCAATGGGAATGTCATCGGATTCCAAGATCTTATTATTCTTCATTCTCTTTAAAAATTTCTCTATTTCATGAGAACAAATTTTATATTTGAAGTCCTTATCGATCTCCTCTATAGGTATCGTGATATTGCCAATGTTTATTGTACCCTCCACGTTATACAGATTATCAAAATAATATCTCAAACATTTTTTTATATTCTCATCCCTCACAAGTATACTATTAATCCAATTCTTGACACACCTAACACTATTTAAATCTTTTCTCTTTCTCTCCCTTAATTTGACGATTCTGTAAATCTTTTTCTCTCTATTTTTGGTTTCTAATTTCTTATATAATTCATTATACATCTTATTTTTTGATTTTTAGATAATTTTTTTCACTTTTTTTTTCTTTTTTTGTATAATTCAAATGTCTTATTATTTTTCCTATTTTTAAAATTTCTATAACACTTTCGTTTTGTTCGTATAATAGTTTGAATTTTCTCATTCTATCACTATGACTTCTTATCTATTGGCGTCCACCCTCTAGATACACCAAGAAACTCTCTACCTATATTTTTAATATTATCAGAGATTTTTGTTTACATAGTTTTTGAATCATCATTAACCGACCAAATTGATCCCAACATTAATTTTTCTCTAAAAATTGTTACTTTTTTCTTTCTTTTTTTTTTTTAAATTTCCACCACTTAATTTTGACTCTACCAACATATAATATTCTTTTTGTCTTTTAAGCACACGCACGTCTATAACTAAAAGTGTATATTGAGTTGTTACACTCTCCCCCGGTATAACTTTACAATTCTTACAAGTCATTTTGTCACTCCTCTTAGTGAGAAAGAAATCTATTTGGTTAGCATTCAACCCACTTCTATATATAATTATGTGCGACTCTCTTTTATTAAAAAAGTGCTTATAAATATCAAATCAAATGTTGTAATAAACTTTAAAATAGTTTCTCCCGTCTCCTTTAAAATAGTTTCTCCCGTCTCATTCCTACAACCAAAACCCAAATTTTCATGTATAGTTTCAAATATTTTGTTATTCTCATCTACATGTCCATTAAGATCTCTTCTAATAAATAATTTCTGTGTACTAGGTATAGTCTATATAAATTCATCCAAATCTTTCCGAAATTATTTTTTACTAATTGTATCTATACCTACTTGGAATGTATATACGCTAACTATATTAATTATATTTTTTCCATTAACCACCTTGACAACTAAAATTCTATCTCTCTTTCTTTTTATCTCTACTATATTCTCATGTAGATTTTTATGAACAATTATTTCTATATCATTTCTAGTTTTATCACTACCTGTGTACCAAAATTTATACCTATACAGTTCAATTATTCTCTCTTCTCCCCTACACACTGAATTTTTTGTAGACACATAATTTTAATTTTTTTTTTCTATTCATTAGTTCTCATATCTCCCCTAATTTGCCAGTTAAGGATTCTATATTCTAAGTAGCTTGACGAATCATATTTTCATTATCTCTAATTTTTGTATTTTGACAAGAGATTTTTACGTTGACTGACAAGGGTAATAAAACAAACTAAATGAACAATAAACTAAATTTTACCAAAATTTTTAATTAAAGAAAAATAAAGAATATCAAAAGACAATAATGTCGAAAACAATAATGTCAAAATTTTTAATCAAAGAAAAATAAAGAATATCAAAAGATAATAATGTCAAAAACAATAATGGCAAAATTAATTGTAAAAATAAAATAATTTTATTTGTCTATATTTTATTTTGACAAAGGTTTTTATGCTGTCTCTCAATTTACTGCAACGCTACTCCTTTATTCGGGTTTAGAACTGGCCGTGACGTAGCTTTTTTTTTTTTTTAAAAAAAAAAACAATCCTATATATTTCAAAATGTTCCAACAACAATCAAAAACCTAAAATCAAAAGTCATAAAATATATATATATATACAAAATACACATACATTTAAAAAATACAAGAGACTCAAGAACATGAACAAAAACTCAATTAAATTATTCAAAAATACTAAGAACCCACGTGAATTAGTCAAATGTCGAAGAATCCACTTGAAACTGAGATACTCAAGACTTAAATACAAGAATAAGAACTCAAGATTTACATACAAGAGATCTCAAAAATGAATTAACAAATTATTAACCCCACTCAAACAAGAATATAACACAAATGAATTTACACAATATCCAATATATAATCCAAATGAGTATAACCCAACTCAAGCAATAACAAAACAAAACAAAGACAAAAGATTGTTACAACAAACGAAACGAAGACAGAATATCAGCAACAAGAAATAACACAGATAGAAATATGTAATTAGATAACAAGAATAACAACGATTGTTATGGAACAAAAACTCAAACAGAAATAGAGTATCAATTTATCCAAAGACAGACTCAGCAAGAATAGAAAATTATTCAAAAATACAAAGACAATAAGATAGAAGATAACACAGACAGCAAGAATAATAAAGAGAGAAGATAGACAACACTTCAATAGATAACAAGAATAACAGCCAATTGTTATATATAAAACTCAAATATAAACAGAGTAACATTTTATCCAAAGACAGAATAGCAAGAACAATAGATAAACGAAAATAAAACTGACTTGATCGAAGATAACAGCAAATAATATGATTGACCTGATTATGGTTGCAAATAATAGATTTGAACTCACCAACGACAATTGACAGATTTGAAGACTCTCTGAAAATAAACCCAAACGAAACCAGTGGAAGACCCAACACTCCATAAACAGTCAAATGTCAAATCTGGATTTGTAGCAATCAGAAACACTCCAGAAAACTCCAAAAACCAGCGGCAATTTGACGGTCAATTTGACAAATCTGAGACATTTGAATCTGGATACAATAGTCAAATGTCGAAGAACCCACCACTTACGGTAGATGAAGCAAGAAATGGGTATAAAATCAAAAGATTAATCAGGGATCTGATCGAATCAAGGACACTTGAATATGGATTTGTGGCAGTCAAATGAAGATTGATCAAGAATCAAGCTTGAATGATCAAGAAAGGATCTTGAATGGAGAGAGAGAGAAAGAGAATTTTTTTTGCAAAGGCCTTCAACCAAATTATTCCTTTTAATCCAAACCCTAAAAATCATAATAATATGCTGTCTATATGAGTTAAAATTAGGTGGACTGAATTTTTTGTGACAATTTATATCAGTATATTTTAAAAATTCTTTTATTGGCATTTTGACTAATTTAAGGTTATTCAAATTTAAAAACTATCGATTTTTTATTGATATTTATTGTATTTTGGAATTTCATCATTTAATTTTTAACTCATTTAACTTATGTAGCATTACTCTCGAAGAACTCTGAGTAATGCATTGTTGTGACTTATTTTTGAAAAACTATCTCAATGATTTTGTATTGAAGAAAGTTTCCTTGAAGAAGGTTTCGAATTTTAAAAATTGTGTACATGTTCAATCAAAATCCTAATTCTAGAATCAATGTTACTTATTCATTATGTAATTATTATTATTATTTGGGTGGTTCAACGAGAATAATTTCATTTTTTAGGTTCGATAGAAGATTTGGGATGTAGAATAATTCTTAGGACACTGATGGAATGGTTTAATGAGATGGAATATTAGGTCTTTGTCCCGAAGGGGACATCAGAACATACCAATGATAACAGTCTACTTCTTTAATTTCATGATCTAAAATTTGATTTCTATTATAATAAAAAAATAAATCTTTTAATTAAATTTTAAATTCAAAATTTAAAAATAAAAAATATTAGTTAAAAGATTAGTCCCAACTCGTACAGACGCTCAAATTAGATTAAATGAAATATGATTATAAGAATGAAAAAAAAAAAAAAAGTCTTGGGAGTGTTGGGAAAGTTAAGGCAAGTGGGGTATCCAAACAGCCCTTTAGGGTAGGCTACCTTGCTAGTTTGATGCTGGGGAACGTGGGGGCTACAAAAATCGAGGGATGAAAGCAAGTAAACATTACAAATAATTTAGAGAATTGGAATAATTTTGGAGATTGGGAAAACATTATAAAAGTAAATAGTCAATGAGTATAAAATAGTATAAATACATATATACATACACATATACATATATATATTTATGTAAAGGGATTTTCCAGGTAATGAAACGAGGCTGTTACTCGAGGTTAGTGGGGTTGTAGTAATAATCTTGACTTTGAAAAAAAAAAATACATTGCTTTGTCCACGGAAAACCAAGAGTGCACGTTCATGTTGCTCCCCATTCTTTACTCGCCTACTTGATCAAAATCCAATACCATGTCCGGTTCTTTTTTTAGCTTCCAATCATACTCTTTTTTTTTTTTTTGGGATGGGGGGGGGGTGTGTGTGAGTGAAGAGAGAAATGGAGAATGTCAGCACATTTATCCATGGTAACAATGTGCGATAGAACTAATTTTTTTAAATAAGATTTTAAATTTAAATTTTATATATATAAAGAATTTTTTTTAAAAATTTAATTTAATTTAAATATAATTTAATCAAATTTAATATAATTATTAATATTTATTTAAAAGAAAAATGTCAAACCATTTTCACACCATGAAAATTCCTTAGAGATCGAGGAATACAGGTGTCGCCACATTTTATCGTGACAAAAGTGAAATTATATATGTTTCCTCCACTTCTCATCCAACAGATGGAGAAAATCTCTCTCTCTCTCTCTCTCTCTCTCTCTCTTTCCTTATCTTTCTCAACAATCACTCATACATTTGAGAAATATAATTGATAATATTAGAGAAATAAAATATCCAAACACTAATAATTCATTATTTTAACTAAACTCTTATAATAAATTAGATATATATATATAATATTATTATAAATATTAAAACATTAAAAGTAAAAAAAAACCCAAATATTTTAAAATAAAATTATTATTTACTTAATTTGATGCCCAATGTCCTAATCAATATGGAAGCAAGAAGAGTACGCCACGTTCAACCTCCTCTAGTCTCTACATATATTTATATTGCTCGGTCCATTAGATTCGAGCTGTCAAATTCTAGGAAGTCCACACACCATAAATAGATCTCTCTCTCTCTCTCTCTCTCTCGCCCTTTTCTCCATGCTTCCTCTTCTCATTCTTCACTCCTTCAACCACGAAAATGAAGATTCGTGACATTCTGTTGCTTGTTCTTTGGCTCTCTCTCCTCCTAGTAATATTTCGTGAATTTTATGTTATCAAGCGCAATACCTTGTCCAACAACAATAGCATTAGAAGCGCGAGTTATTTTTCATCCACATCTAGACAGACTACAACCAATAGAAAAGTCCTATTTAGTAAATTTGACTTCACACCATTCTACGAGCACCATCCGGGACATCAGCCAGACATGGCGGTGCAGCCAGAACCGGCCGAGGACGAGATTGACCCACGATATGGCGTCGAAAAGCGGCGTGTCCCAACTGGTCCAAATCCATTGCACAATTGATCACAGTGAGATTTTCTCTTTTTAATGTTTAATGGGTGTCATATATATATGTCTATCATTTTGAATTTTGAATTTTGTTTGCTAATGTAGATTACTAAATATGGTCTATAAGATCTTGAGATTTTGTGATTTGTGTGTGAATCAAACAATTCAGACTTTTTGTGGATAATTCCAATCGTAGAATATCTCCACTTCTATCATTCATTTTTAATTCGAATCCGTATGTTGCATCTCCTTATTTGAAAAAAAAAAAAAAATCAATTGAGAAATTTTTTTAAAAAGTCTTTGTGGGTTATAATTAGGGCTAATTACATGTTAATCCTGTAATTAATGTGCTTAATGATGAGATTTAAAAGAAAGAGACAAGAGTGGCTGTGACGGCACGAAAGGAGAGGTTTTTTTGATGCACCAAAATGGCAATTTATTAATGAGGTTGGTTGGGGAAAGAGCTTTAGCTTTCTTTGTAGAAGAAGGATAATAGCATCAAGGATTCAACACCCTGTGGGGTCTGATGTCACGTCACTCGCCTTCTTTTTGCCAAGCCAAACACAGTATTGATTTTGGTTTGCTAAGTCATGAATTCCATTTTTGAGTAAATTTTCGATCTCAACATTTTATTGCTTATAATTGTCCAATGTTTGTAAAGATAACTCAAGGAAAATAGTACAATATTATTCCAATGTTTGATTTCATTGTCTCGTCCATTATTTTTCTTTCTACCGTTATATCTAAAATTATAATCAGATTAATCAGATTTAAGTATTTACAGACTTTCTATTTAGAGAATGACTCTCTCAGCGTAATATTTTTTATTTTTAAATTTTAAATTCAAGAATTGATTACAAAATCTAATATCTCACCCTATTAGACCGATTATTTATTGGTATTGTGTTATCTAGATTGATTGTCTTATTTTGTATTGGAATGGAATAGCCCTCTAATCAACCGGTCATTTATATGACAATCGATCTGGGGCGCCATATTAACGGACAAAGAAATTCACACGACGTCAACCAAGATTGGAGAGTTATAGTGGAAACAAACAAAGCCTTGTGCTGAGATTTGGACCAAAAGGGAGAAGCTGAAATCGGGCTCTACTGGTCTTGTATTCTCCTAGATCTAGCTCTTTGTTTGTCTATCGATTCAGAACAAAGAAAGGTTAGTAGGCTTAGCCCACAGGCCCATCCCCTATGCTTTAATTGGAGCAGCTATTGTTAGAGAAGTATGCATTATAATTCGGCTATTTTAACAAGTTTGTAAATAGTTGCAAATAGATCTAAGCATAATTCAAGTAATTTACAGCAATTTCATAACTCCAGCCTACCATTTGGGTGCATTTGGACTACTGTTTCGACTAAACCCAGGGTGATTTTAGCCCAAGTTTCAGTCTTTGTCCACAGTGGCTCATTCTTCAACAAGGGGCATAATTGGAGTGACAATATTTTTCCTCTGTTTTTTTTTTTTTTCATGTCTAATATTTGGATTCATTTTCTAACTAATTTGATTCGAACGCCTATAAAAACTTTATTTAGGAATGACTCTCCAAACATAATATTTTTTGTTCTCAAATTCAAAAATACGAGACAATATTTTTTATTGATTATTGTTATTCTTCTAAGAGTAACACCAAAAGACTCACAGATTTTGGGTTCAATAGTTTCAACAATTCATCGTTTAATCTAAGGTTTTAAATTTGAACTCCTATTCCAATGCCCTTCTCTGTAAGGGAAAAAAAAAAAAAATCAACAATTTCTCATTTCAGATAGCTTATTTGTAACTTTTTTTCAAGTGAGTTTAAGTGAAGAGATTTAGCACAGAGAGTACAATTTTAAAGAAAAAATTATGAGGACAACATTTCAGGGAGTAAATATTATTCACATAATATTTCCTTTATCCCCTTATTTGGTTGAACCAGGGTAGTATTAAATCTACAAAGTGTTAGGTAAAAAAAAATGATAGATAATTAATAATTCTCTTTTCTCCATAATCTGAAAAGCAAAATTTTGTTTTTGCTTTTTAAAATTAAGCAAATATTAATTTTCTCTATCTAGATAATTTAATTTAATTCACATTTTCTTATTTTAAATATATTAATTTTGAGTTTTCATCCTTTAAAAAAAATTAAAATCAATTTTTTCTCTCTCTAAAATAAACACATTACTTTTCTCCCTTTAAAAAACAATTTAATTTACATTTTCAAGTTTTCTCGCTCAATAAAATCAAAATCAGTTCCTTTTCTCTCTAAAACTAAACACATTAATTTTCTACCTCTAAAAAAAGTTAATTTAATTCATATTTTCTCTTTCTAGATTTATTAATTTAAGTTCTCTCTCTAAAAAATAAATTTTAATTTTTTCTCTTTAAAAATAAATATATTAATTTCTCTTTCTAAAAATCATTTTAATTCACATTTTTCTCTCCAAACTCATTAATTTTAAGATTTTCTCTCTCTAAAAAATTACAAAATCAATTTTTTTTTTCTCTATAACTAAGCACATTAATTGTCTCTTACTAAAAGAAAATTTTATTTCACATTTTCTCTCTACAAACGTATTTATTTTACATTTTCTCCCTCAAAAAAATAAATTTTAGTTTTTTTTTAAGGCCCTTTCTAAAAAATCGATTTAATGCACATTTTGTTTCTCCAAACACATTCATTTAAGTCTTCTTTCTCTAAAGAAAAGACCAAATTTATTTTTCTCTCTCTAAAAAATAAACTTAATTACATTTTTCCCTAAATACATTATTTTTAATTTTTCTCCTTTTAAAACTAAACATATTAGTTTTCTCTTTAGTTAATAATTTTTATATTTTTATCTAGAAAATAAATTTAGTTAATATTTTTTGATAAATACATTTATTTAAAATTTTTATTTCGTTTTCCTTCGTTACCCTTATTTTGGGGTAAATGTTATTCCCCGAAAATTTGAGGAGATAAAAATATGGATATTAAATTCATAAATTTTTATCCTCTTTCCCCTCTTACCAAATATATCCTTAGACCGGCCATTAGAGCAGTTTTACAGTGATTGAATGCCAGCTTCCTTTGATTTGATTTGATCACCTCTAGTTGCACAAGAGTTCTCTGCAGGAAGATACAAAGCGCCTTGGTTTGATGCAGGGTAAGTTTGGTTCCCGCGAAAAGGAAGGAAAAGAAAGAGAGATTTATTTCATTTGTTAAAAATAAATTTATTTTTTTTATTTTGTTTGATAGGAGTGAAAGGAAAAAAAATGTATATCATTCTCTCTTGTTTGGTTATTGTAAAAGGTGAAGGAGAAAGGAAAAGAAAATTAGTATTACTCTCCCTAAATCATGTAAAACTTGAAAAAAAAGAAAAAGAATAATTTTGTCTACAAATTTTCATTACACCACTAAATAGAAGGAATTTTTTTTTTTTTTAATGTGGAGAGGTACTATTTCTGTTAGGAATGGAAGATCTTCGAAATGAAAATTTGAAAAAGTTTGCACGTGAAATGATTACTGTCTTTAAGGAAATTATGTCCCTACTAAGTTGATGGTTAGGTGAAGCAGATTCTTTCAGGATATGTAAGTCGAAATTAAAATTTAAGACAGTAAAATTTCAAATGTTTCCCAAGAACGAAATAGAGAAAAACAAAGTCTTATTGTATTATCAATGAAGGAAAATTCTAAATAAGCTTTTGCAATGGTGTGAGAGATTATTTATAGAAAAAGAATTATGGATATCCATTCACTTAAAGGACATAATGAACATGTCCGTTTGATTTAAAAATCATCAAAACACACAAATTTATTTATTTTTCAAATTCAAAATTATGTTTTTTGAAAAATGAATAATCGAACAATTTATTTATTTATTCAAAATTATGTTCTTTGAATAAAATAAATAAATAATAAGCAAACACTTATTTCCTTCTTATGCCCTAGTGAGCCAAGTGCCCAAATCACATTTTCCCTCCAATACACCATTTTAACCAAATTCAACTGAATTCAAATTTGATAGATTATAAACTCATCAATTTCTCTTCAATCTTCCAATATAAGACAAATACCATAATATATTACAAACTATATTTAACAATTTCAACTCTCTTTTACTTCCATCTCATTTTCACTTTAAATCAAATAAGATTAATCTATTATTTCACTTCACATTTTCCTTTTCCCTCTCTTCTCCGGCCAAACTTAGCATAGTTGCCAGAAACCAAAGAATGTAAGTCGCAATTTTGGTTTGCCCAAAAGAGTGAAATTGAAAAAAGATGGGAAAAAAAGACAAAATTAAGATCTTCCATAAAATAATGTCAGTTGGAGTAACCGGAGGCGTGCCCCTCATGGACTCTAGAGCTTTCTTAGTAGAAATAATTCCCTTTTGTGGAACAAAATGGAATTCTGACCAGGCCATGGTCGAAGGTTATACCTCCTTGAAGCTAATCAGGCGGACTACCCAACTCACCCGCTGCTGCCACATCCTCTTCTTTTTTTTTTTAATCCACCACCACTAGGTATGCGGGATTTCACTCTGACTAATCCGAATCGACTGCTGTCAAGCCCTTTATGAAGGAAGGTCACCCAATATCGACTTTTACGTTCTCATAACAGTTCAAACCTCCGATCATGATTAAGTAACTGAAATCCTATTCCAACTATGTCACCAAACAACACTTGACCGGAAAACTTGAAAGTCTATCTTTCCCACACCCAAGAAAATATATGAGAGCTTCCGGTACTTAAAATATATGAGAGCTTCATATCAATAATGGTCTTCTATTCAAATAATAATTATAAAATAATATTCAATTATTATAAATTATAGAGTATCGTATTATGTTGTACTCTAGAAATTGTACAAAGCAAAAACAATTTTATTACTAAAACTGATAATGTTGTTTAAATATTTTTTATGGTCAAATTTATTAAAGTTGTTGTGGTCGGAGACCTTGGCATGGAAGGAAGGATTAACAAAATGGGAGGTCACCTAATTGCGAAAATGGAAGCTGGCCTAAGCTAAGAGACGGGACATTTTCCTATGCCTAATGATAGATGTATATTTAATTTCAATATTTTCAGGAGCCAGAATAAATATTTGCATCTGTACAAGCAACCATAGTTTGATCAGTTATCCATAGTATATCTTTATTTTAATAATTTTAATTTATTTAGTAATTGAGAAAGATAATTTTTTATGTAATTTTAATTAATTTAAAAAATAAAGAATATATATAATTGCATATTTTAGACGTATTTTGTTGAAATACGCCTGCCACACGCCCCCGGGTTGCTATGGATATTTAAAAAAAAAGGATAGAAAGAGGATGGTTTCGGTTTCCTAAGTCGCATAAAATTAGAATAATTTTCATATGTTGACTTACTAATGGTGTCAGTCTCAAGGGTTTCATCGTAAATTACTTAAAATATTTTTAAATTAAATATAATATTTTAAATTATACTATGTGGATTGATCTATTTAATCTTTTATTATTTTAGGAAAAAAAGGATCATAGCACGCATTGACACAGTTTACTTCGACTCATGATGATATTCTGATCAAAAACTGACTTTTGCATTTTTGACATGGAGTCCGTCCAATAAAAAATGAGCGACAAGTCCCATATGATAAACTTCAAGGAAGTAGGCTATGCGACTTGGTCTTTGCAATGGTAGGGCCATGCCAAATGAGAGACACACAAGTTGCGATTGTGGCGTTTGGCAACTTGCAGTGGTGTCAAACTCAAAATGCCGCCTCAAATTAATAATATTTTAATGTGAAAATAGAACCAAAGTAAAAGGTATCTAGGAGAACGTGAAGAGAGAGAAAATTGATTTTTTTTTAATAAATTTGTGTAAATATTTTTTATATATTTTATTAAAATTTGTAATAATAAAAAGGATCAAATTATTAATGGGTTTGCTATTTAATTTGATGCATGTAAAATTTCCTTTCTATATTTTTGTGTAAAATTCACAAATTTAGAATTTTATTTTTTTTATATAAAAAATATAATTAAATAAAATTAAATTTTAAAACAATAAAAATAATAAAACTCT
Organism: Dillenia turbinata; assembly: GCA_037126225.1. Taxonomy (NCBI): domain Eukaryota; kingdom Viridiplantae; phylum Streptophyta; class Magnoliopsida; order Dilleniales; family Dilleniaceae; genus Dillenia; species Dillenia turbinata. Next base: position 18,125,368 of record JBAMMX010000019.1, read on the forward strand.
ACCGTTTAAACACGAATTTGGGTTCTTATTCGATGTCAACGACCCTCCCATCCAACAACAAGATGGCCGCATAATAAAAGCAAGCCGCAGGATGGACGAGTCCAAAATTTAATGATTTAATACTTCACTTTCAATAATGTATACATTATTTTTTTCTTAAATTATCGATATTCGATAATCATATTAAATTTAATTAAAATTAAATTAAATTTTTTAAAAATAAAATTTTAATAATTATATATTTTTTTATATACAAAACTTAAATACAAATTTGGGTTTCTTACTCGATGTCAACGACCCTCCCATCCAACAACTAGATGGCCGCATAATAAACGCAAGCCGCAGGATGGACGCACTAATGAGTCCAAAATTTAATGATTTAATACTTCACTTTTCAATAATGTATACATTATTTTATTTTTTAAATTATCGATATCCAGTAATCATATTAAATCTAATTAAATTTAATTAAAATCAAATCAGATTCTTTAAGAATAAATTTTTGATAGCGATGTATTTTTTCATATACAAAACTTGAATACAAAATTTTAATTAAAAGATATCAATATCCAATCACTATATATATACGCTATATATGGCTACAATAGATACTTGGATTAAGTTGCCTCCTGACTTGCATGTTCTATTTTATAAAGAATAATGATACATCCTGGGTCTGATCTGTTCTGCTGGACTTGCTCTTCTTGTTGATGGTGTTATGGTATATTTGTGTGAAGTTAATCATATATAAAGAAAATGTTAAATTTTAATATTATTCCGTATCTTGTAGCTTAATAGCTAATTTTTAATTTAGAAATCAAATTTTTTCCTAACACACTTAACAAGGTTATGAAAGGTAGATGGATGTTTAATAAACTAATATTCGAATTTGGAAGGGAGAATTGAACCAAAATAATAATCGTGATAAAACAAATTTTAATTAATAAACCGAGTAATATTATTGTTCCCAAAATTATCTAATATGATATCTAAAGATGCATATAATCACTAACCCTCTAATAAAAATAAAATCATTATTTTCTCTTAGGTGATAAACTTCACTTATGAAGCATAGTGTATATATATAATATGCAATTCATAACTTTATTTGGGTGCAGCCTTAAGGTGCTAAGATAAAATGAAATTGGTGATATTTTATTTATTTGGCAAGTGAAGAATGATAAGAATTAGTGAGCTCTCAAAATTTCTCTTCAAATCTCACCGTTCAGAATTATATTTTATTTATTTTATTTATTTGGCAAGTGAAGAATGATAAGATATATATATATTTTTTTTTACCAAATTGACAAGATTTGGTGGGATGTAGGGAAAATAAATATTGAAAGGCAAAATATCCTCGATACACATTTTTTTTCCATTTTTCTATCTTATCAAATTTCACAGATCTCACCTATCTAATATAAAATAAATCTATTTATTACAAAATTTGAAGATTTATAAATAGCTAGAGAGTAATCAATCCATTATGTATCATTCAAACACCTTGTAATTAACCAAAAATATTTATGTATACATAGAGTTAACAATAACAATAATAATAACTATAATAAAACCAAACTTATACACATTAAATAAACCCAAATATTTTTGTTTATTATTATTATTATTATTATTTAAAGTAGGACCGTAAGCGGTTCCTACCCCACCTCACCTTCCACGGTTAGCAGACTTTAGGAGAAGGACTCACCTCTCTCTTTCTCTCTCCCTCCGCCCCCCCCCCCCTTCTCCCTGTATAAATTCTCCAAACTTCTCATTTACAAACCTCAATATATTAAAAAAAAATATTTTCACATAAAATTAAACTCAGAGAAAAATGGTGCGACCGATGCCACTGAGCGCCGGCGCCGGAGATCAATTCTGCTCAATCCCGTTAGCGATCGGCTTATTCGTCTCGGTCTCGGCTCTAGTGGCTCTATGCGCCAAGCACGGGAACCGAGTTCTTAGAAAACAAATCTCGGTGGATTCAAGTGACTCAAAAGTCGCAATTAAATCGCCCTTAACATCCTCAAAGCAACTTTTGCAAACCTTGAGTAGCAAAGCTATTCATTTCTTGAACAAGAAACACAACGGCGAGGAACTGGAAACCGAAGCCGAAGGTGGAGCCGGCTTGTGGCAGAGAAGTATTTTGATGGGAGAGAAGTGTCAGCCGCTTGAGTTTTCCGGCGTGATTTGTTATGACTGTGATGGTAATCTTCTCTCCGAGCCGCCGCTTAGGTCGCCGAGAGCTAGTCCTTTGCATCATTTCGCTTTTCCAGCGGCTAGGGATGCAAATTATGGTAGTTGATATCTTTGGTTTTGTGTGTACCATATATGGTTTGATTAAGGTAAGAGAAACGTTGTGTTACTTCTGATTTTATTAGAGTTAGAGGTTTTTAATGATGGTCTGTGACAATACAAAACCAGTTCTATTTAATGTTCAGTATTATTATTATTTTTTATACGAAAAAATATAATCAAACGGAATTGAATTAGAGATATCCGAAGGACGATCTTTGAGTTGGTGTTGCTGGGATAGAAATTTGGGGGCTTTATATTGATGAGATCAAACTTTTAGTAAAATTGAAATTTGCCCTTAAACTTTGGTCATGGAAAGAAGCTGGGGCATCAATTTGGTATGACCACCCATTAAGAAAAGAAATGTTAGGCTATTTTTATATTTAATGACAAATTAAAAAAGGAAGATTGTATTTATGATTACGAGTTAGTTCGATTAGTAATTTTTGGTTCCACTAAGCTTATGGCTAAAAAATAGTATTAGAATTGTAATCAAAATTAATCATTTTTGAATCAACTGTTTGAAATTAAATTCTAGTTGTTATTCGGTCAATTTTGGATAAAAAAAAATTGTAATTGTTCTTATGTCGTGTCGGTTTCAGTTATTCAAAATTTTCAAAAGAATTGGTTTTGATGGTAATAGTTAATTTAATAATTTGGGCAAGCGTGGAAATTTTGGATTATGATGTTGCATAACCGGTTGACCGATTAAAAATGACCCTTGCCCTAGGTTTGTGGTTATAATACCATTTAATTTGGTGATTTATTGTTTCCGTACGTTATAAGGAACTGTCGACCACTCCTACTACGCGGTCTAAATTTCGGATTTTTTTCCCCCGGGGGGGGGGGGGGAATGGCGAGGATTCTTCCTCCGTTTGCTGGTCCTGGGCGGGGAAGATCAAGGACAATAAATACGTTTATATTAAGAGAAATTATTAAATTAAGAGAAATAAATTATAATCATTAAATTATGTTTTTAGAAAGAGTTTTCTTGCCTTCATAATTAGGGATGACAATATCCGATCTTATTCGATAGATACCTAAAAAATTCGATCCGATAGATCGGATTTTTTTCTTCAAAAATCAGGTTAGAGTCGATTTTTAATGTTAAAGTAATCGGTTCGATTCGGATTTGGATTGATGTTATAAATAATTCGATCCGATAATAATTTATAATAAAATAAAATTTTATTTTAATATGATATTATTAAATAAAATAAAAAAAAATTTAGAGTTTGTTATAATTTATAAATTTTATTTTTATTTTTAAAAAAATATTATTAAATTAAAAAATGTATTAAATTATAGTTTAGATCGGGTATGGGTCGGGTTAAGATCGGGTCGGATCGGTTTTTTAAATATATGTAGTAAATCGGGTCAGATCAGATTTTTTAAAAAAACCGTAGGGTCGGATATAGTTTTTTATTTTTTAACCCGAATAGGGTTAGGGTCGGATATGGATATTATAATTAATATTTAGGGTCAGATATAGTATTAATATGACATGAATCATAACCGATCTATTATCATCTCCATTCATAGTGTATGAAAAACAAAGTCAAGAAGGAAAATCATTAGATAGAATTTTTACTTAAAAATGTACTATTATATAGAGAAATTTAAATTTTTTATTTGTTAAATTTTATATTTGTTTTTAATTAAAAAGTATTTTAAATAAAATAAAAAGGTATTTTCAATAACGGCCGTCAAAAGTGGCGAGTGTAAAATAATCACCAAAAAAAGATTTTATGATAAACAAACGAGGAGATTGGCCGTGCGGTGGACAACAAATCTGCCGCGCGTGCTCAGTCGCAACAAGAGACAAAGTTAAACTATGATATTCTCCTTTGCAAACCGATATGATAATTAATTTTTTATTCTGTTACTTTAATAAAATTGTCGGCTCAGATTCACCCGTAAAAAGAGTTTACAAGTTAAGGACCTAACGATTTTCTTTTCTTTTTTATATAAGGAGATATAATTAAATGAAATAAAATTAAAATAAAATAAAAATAAAAAATTCTATTATTTGAATTATCCGTTAAAAACACCCAAGATTTGTTAATATAACTGATGATATCGGGTCAAAAGTCTATTAAATGGCCTAGAAAATAATCGAACAAAAACATCACCCCTTGAGTCTCCACAACCAAGGGCATGTATTCAATACCACCTATAGCTCTCCGGTCATCTATCCCCATGGTACCTCGTTTCTTGGTGATCCTACTCTTCGGTAAGATTGCCTGAAGACCATGGACCGAACAATCAAAGAGGTAAGTATGACTCTGGATAAATCTCAAAGGAAAAAAAATCTTTAAACAAATTCAAATTTCCCTTACATGGATAGAAATCTTTCATATTCTCTAAGTAATCCCTAAAATATAAAAATTTACCCTAACGAGCGTATCAATAAAAGAGAGGAATCCCCCCATCCATCACTTCCCAAAAACACTGGGAGTAGCATGTTTGCATGAAATCTGAAGCAATCACCCCTGCAATTCTAGGGATTCTCTCAAATCTTACTAAAAGAAAACTAGGGTTAGGAAACCCCCTGAAATCCTAGGACATCATCCAAGAGAGAGCAGATATACAAGCAAAAATAATAGCCGTCATGGAAGTAAGTTCTTTGGAACTCTACACAAAGAACACACACTACTATATCGAAACAGAGACTCTTTTTTGTCTGTTTATCATATTCAAAGTTCGCTCTATCTGACTCTCTCTTCCATTAGGGCACCTTTTGGTAGCTTTTTGCAGGATACGAGTTTCAGATCGTACTCGGTTCCGAAACTCCCACGTAGATAGATAGAGCAGATATTTGTGTAGAAAACCCAACTCTATCAAATTGGTGCCGTCTGTGGAAAACAGACTAAAAGGAAACTTGCTCCCCATCTAGGCTTCCAACAATATAGACGTCATGTCACAGAAAAGGAGGCCACTCATCGGCTTAGACAATAATAATTAATTGGAGTTTCGCCAGACCATAATGGCCCTCTTGTCATAACGATGGAAATTGGTTCATATATAGTCAAAAGGGTTCTGATCGACCCGGGCTTAGACTATGATGTCCTTTACTGGGACGCCTTTCGATAGATGGGTTCACCTCTATAGACGTGCGCCCTCAGATGGCTCCTGTAAGAGGACCCCTAGGAGAATCATTGTACCCAAAAGGCACCATAATGCTCCTTGTGACTCTAGGAGCTCCTTCAAATCACACCTCCGCTACAGTTGTGTTCGATGTAATCAAGTCATTTTCACCCTATAATGTCATCTTTGGACAACCCAACTTAAACTGTCTAGAGGTTTTGTCCAGTACCAAACATATAACGGTTAAATTTTAAATGGCGCAAGGCGTAGCAACCGTCAATTATGACCCTGCACCTTAATTACCCCCACTTGAGAAAAATCGAGAAGGCCTCTAAATAGAAACAATCGAATTCAAGGATGACCCTGTGTTGACAAATAGACCTCAGCCTGCCAAAGAAGTGGATGAGATTTCACTCAATGGAGACCCTACGTAGACTGTCAAAATTGGGGCCAAACTGTTGCCACCTCTGCACGAGGCCATTATTGCATGTCTTCGCCGTCACTTAAAGGTTTTTGCGTGGTCACACGAAAATATGCCAGGAATCCACCCCTCCGTAATCATTCACAGGTTAACCGTCGACCCAAGCTGAAAACCCGTGAAATAAAAAAAAGGGTATTCGCTCGAGAATGACAACGCACAATCCAGGAGGAAGTACAAAAGCTCTTAGCAGTAGGCTTCACACCGAGTGGCTGGCAAACGTGGTTATGGTAAAGAAAGCCAACGGCAAGTGGAGGATGTGCGTTGACTTTACTGACTTCAACAAGCTTGCTCGAAAGATAATTATCCGCTTCCTAATATCAATAAACTCGTGGATAACTCTTCGGGCCATCAACTCCTCAGTTTTATGGACACTTACTCTAGCTACAACCAGTTCTAGATAGCTCCCAAGGATAAGGAAAAGATAAGTTATATTATAGAGTTTGGCACTTATTGTTATAGGGTCATGCCTTTCAGCCTAAAAAAAGCGAGAGCCATATTTCAAAGATTGGTCAACAAAGTTTTTAGTGCTCAAATCGGTAGGAACGTGGAAGTTTATGTGGACAATATGATCGTTAAGAGCGCTAGCTTAGAAAGTCATGTGGCAGATCTAGAAAAAACCTTCACCACCTTAGAGCGTTATAATATGAGGCTTAACCCGACTAAGTGAACTTTCGGGATTATCTTAGGTAAGTTCCTCGGCTTTATGATCATGAATAGGGGAATTGAGCCAAACCCGAAAAAGATTTAAACCATTATAAACATGACACCTCTCCGAACGTTAAAGGAGATGCAAAGCTTCACAGGGAGGATTGCCGCCTTGAGTCGATTCATGTCCAAAATCATAGAAAAGTATAAGCCCTTCTTTGATACCTTAAAGAAGTCCCATAGATTCGAACAGACTACCGAGTGCCAAGTAGTTTTTGACAAGCTTAAAGAATATTTGGTATCGTTGCCACTAGTTTCCCTACAAATCCCTGGTGAGAAATTGTATCTTCGCCTCTCTATCTCTAACCATGCCCTGTGTGCAGCATTAGTCTGATAAGATGTAGATACACAAAAGCCTATGTATTATGTCGGTCGCGTTCTCCACGAAGCGAAGATAAATTACAAACCCATAGAAAAAATGGCCTTCGCTCTTGTTATAGCTGCTTGATGCCTCCGCCCGTATTTCCAAGCACATACAATCATAGTTCTGACCGACTAGCCATTGAAACAAGTATTACAGAAGGTGAATATGCTGGGTCGATTAATTAAGTGGAGTATGGAGCTGGAGGAATTCAACATCGTCTACCAACCTAGACTTGCCATCAAAGGCCAAGCCCTCGCTAACTTTATCCTGGAGTGTACACTTCCGAACAACAACCAACAAACACCTCACGATCTCCAAGAAGGATGTACGTTGCCATCTTGGATGTTGTACGTGGATGGATCCTCTAATTCATTAGGAAGTGGGGCAGGACTCATCTTCATGGGTCCCAATGGCTTTAAAACCAAATATACATTTCGCTTCAAATTCAAAACTACTAATAACAAAGCCGAATACGAAGCACTTTTGGTTGGATTGTGAATAGCGGCTTCACTAGAGACTCGAGAGATGAGGGTGTTCACAGATAGCTAGTTTATGATAAAACAGGTCGGAGGCACCTACAGGGCAAGAGAACCAGTAATGGCAAAATACTTGACCAAAATACAAGAAATGGTACAAGAATTCTAGAGGATCGACATACAATAAATTCCTAGATCAGAAAACGTCAGATCCGACACACTATCCAAATTGGCTAATTCCAATTCAGTAGCAAACAACCGAACAGTATATGTAGAAAGCCTTCCCTACACCAGTATAGACATGCCAGAGCAAATCCCGTCGACATGCCAAACACCGAGCTGGAAGGACCCCATATAGGCCTACCTGAATGATGGACAACTGCTTGATAGGGCATAAATTGGTATAATAATTATGATTTATTTTGTTCTATTTTTGAATGAATAGTACACTAATAATTGTATTTTGTGGTAATTGATATAATAGGAATGATGGAGGAGGATTTTGAAGAAAAATGATAAAAAAGAAGACAAATTTGGAAGTATGAAACATTTGTAAATATTTAGATATTCGTAAATATTTGGGAATAAGAATTTTTGAAATTTCAAACCCCTTGTAATTTGTTATTTAGTAGTTACATAAAATTTAGGAGAATTTTCTCTTTAAAAATTAAGTTAACTCACTCCTATTTATAGAGAGTTACATTATGCAAGAAAGAGGAGAGCCCAAAAAGGGGGCAGCTACCCACCCTTTTCCTAGCAGCTACACACCATTTTTTAGTTTAGATTTTGTCTTTTCTTTTTGGTGCTTCAAGTTCCAACCAGCTTTTCTTTGGGAAGAAAAAGATGGCTGCCATTTCAATTTATTTTCTCTCCATTGTTCAACAATTTAGACATTGAATAAAGTATTTTTGTGAGTTTTTTTTCATGCTTTTATTTTAATTTTATTTTCTAGTTAAAAAGTTATTAAAATCTTGATTTTCAATGATTGTGAGATTTAATTGAGTTTATTAAATCAATATCTCATAGGTATTTATTTGATTCCTATACTTTATTGATCATGATTTTCTAAAGTTTATTAAATAGATTTAGAATAATCTACAACCAATTAAAAATGACAAGATTTGTTTGTTTTTAATAACGGGGGTAATGACATTCATGTCATGGAATTGAATAATCTAATTTAAATAAATCCAGGTTGGAATTTATTGATTAGAATTAGATCTCTCCAGATCTTAAAGCTGTCAAAACACTAAATCCAACAGAGTCTCTTGGGTTGTCTTTCAATTAGAAAAATAATTAATGGTGATACATTGATTACCGAAAAAGTAAAGAGAGATTAATTGTTTCGTGGTAGTTAACGGTTATAATTAATTTATTTATGAGTGTTATAATTTTTAAATAGATTGATGATCAATAATATGAAATCAATGTAGAAATAATTCCTTCGACCAGAAAAAAATTGATTTTTCATTAGTTTTTATTTTTATTTTTTGAGTTATTTATTTTTATTTAATTAGTTTAGTTAGCTTTCCAAACCCCCATATTTTTATTTTATTTTATTAAAAGAGATAAATTCTTTGTTCCATGTGGAGATGACTCTATTCACTCTATACTAGTATTTTGTGAAATATGTATTTTATTTTTAGTTGTTTAACGACACCAAATTTTGGCGCCGTTGTCGGGAAACGGTATTAAGTGATTTATTTCTTTTAAATTTTGTTTTCTTTTTATTTTTGGAACTAACATTTGCAGTGAACTTACTAGAAGTTTGTCAACGATATAGAAGAGAATGATTTTAAACACTCGGACATGGTCGGTCAAAAGACTTTAAGGGAGTTACTAGTTTCTGATGTTAATGAACATTTTTTGTGATGATTTTTATAATATTGAGACTTCTCAACAATTTGGAATGTGACAAGATATTTCAAAGAAGGTCGATGAGGTAAGTTTTTCTTCCATTGATCAAAAATTGGACGCACTAACATATCTTGTGAAAAAATTTGTTGTAAGACAAAGGCGACCAGTACAAACTTGTGAAATTTATTCAGAGATGGATCATCCAATCGATAAGTGTCTCATTCTTTATGGTAACCCATATTCGAACATCTATAATCAGGGATGGTGTAATGAACTAGACTTTAGTTATGAAAATTGGCAACAAGAGTTCCCACAACAACCACAAGACCAATCTCAATTTCAATCTCAACAACCTTCTTCGAGTCAAGGTACGTCTCTAAAAGAGATTGTCAAAAGTTTGGCTAATAGTACTTTGTTAATTCAACAGGAAAGCCAACGATTTCAATAAGAGACAAGAGTCAGTATCCAAAATTTGGAAAATCAAGTATCACAATTAATGACAATCATGAATCGATTGGAAAATTCATCAAAAGAAATGCAAAAAAATTCATCAAAAACCAAAGAAGATAAGGAAATCGAGCAAATAGAGAAATCATCAACAGTGAATGAATCCACCAAGGAGGTAAGTAACGAACCCAACACTTTCAAGATAAAAATTTTGATTTTACCACCTTTTCCTAGTAGGTTGGCACAACCGAAAGAGGAGAAAGAGATGGAGATTTTGGAAACTTCTATGAAAGAAGAATTCAACATATCTCTCTTAGAAACAATAAAGCAAGTGTCAGAACCATTCATGAAAAAAGTTAAGACAAAAATTGATACGGATTTTGGTACTTTAACTATTAAATTTGATGGTAAAATTGCTACTTTTAATATTTTTAATATCATGAAGTATCCAAATGATTTTAAATCTATTTTTCATGATAGTATGGTGGAGTTCATTGTTCATGATAATTTTATGCAAGATGAATTAGATTTTGTTTTTAAAGAAAATGTGACAAATGATGTTACACAATGGAATAAATTTCTTAATGACAAACTCCCACATTAGAAACAATCATTGGTAGGCCAAAAAATCATTCACTTCAATTCAAAATTGAAATTCATGCTAGGTAAGTTGAAGTCAAAATAAACTGGACCGGTCTTTGAACGAGGTCGAAATAAAGAGGTAATGTCGAGCCAAAGACATTAAACAAAGGCGTTTATTGGGAGGTAACCCAATATTTTCTTTTATGATTTTTATTTCATATTTATTTGGTTTGATTTAAATTTGATTTTGATTTTTTTTAGTTGAATAAATGCTGAAAAATTTGGTGACCAGAGATGCTCTGCCATTAAGGCGTGCTCACACCTTAACAAGCCTTCATTGTTGTCCAAGTTTTACTAATGTTCTCAACTGATCAGAATTGCACATGAGTTAGGGCATGTCCACGTCCTAAGAAGGGGTCCATTGCTGTCATCATAATTTTTTCTTCAAAACTTGATCGGGTTATCGAAACTCTCAAATTAATACTGATTTCCCCCAATGCAACAAACTGTAGCAATAGTGGTTACCAGGTCGAATCCCAAGGGAACTAATTAACTTAATCTCCTAGTTGATGTTAAAAATAAAATTGCGGAGGGGGGTTTCAAACAAATAGCTAAAATAAAAATTAATAACCTAAAAATAAGAGACAAGCAATAGTGCAACAAACTAAAATTAGAAAGAAAGTTCAATCTATTAAATACTGATCCAATGGTTCATATATTCGATTGTCTCATTGATCATCGGTTTAAATATTATTCTTGCGATTCAAGCATTTAACCTTAGTCTATTGGATAGCGTAATAAATCTTGTGTTTTCCTAATTTAATCGACCAAACCCAGCATCTAATCGAAACTTATCATTTCGTACACGATAGCGTTCCATATCAATATAATGATAGCATTACGTTATGTGAAAACAGTTAAACCAAAATATAAATAATTGGGATAGCCGCAATTACTCAATTTTGTTCCATTGATTCCCTAGGTCAATTGATTACCGGTAAAAGACCCATAACAAAAATAACCTAGTTCTCTTGTACCATTCGTTCATGACAATTACGGATCAATTCCTGGATAGCAATGGAAAAACTAATATTGAATTAAATTGTCAGATTAATCAATATTAGGTTTCCCTAAAATTAAATCAAGAATCAACGAATACTTGAATAAAAGTAAGAAATTAAATTTAGAACATAACCTTACAATGAAGAACAATCGATTAAAATTCCCCTTGAATCAGAAATAAAAATTAGCCACACATGGTGGTAAGTATCATCATAAGAGAAAATAAGAAAATAAATGTACTAAAAAAAATAAAATAGAAACCTAAAATAAGAGTGACTCTTGTAGCCGTCCTTGTCTCTTGAAGAATATGCCTCCTGTGAGATGTAATGACCAGCAGCCTTGTGTGTGTATTTATAATATGGAGGAGGCAACCTATTTGTGTAGGAAAATAAGGAAAGGGGGCAGCCGGGTGTGTGGAATGAAAAGGGAAGAGGCAGCCGGCCCTTGATCTTTTTTGGAAAAGAAATAAAATTTGATTTGTTGCCCCTTTTCCTTCCTCTAGACTTCTAAATCAATTGGGAGTCTCCAAAATTAGGAGATTACAAAAGTTCACTCCTACTAAAAAAAAGATTTTACTAAAAATAAAATACTACTAAAATGTTGAATTAAAATTCAATCTCCTCTTCTTCAAAGCCCAATAAAGTGTCTTGACCCAATTAACTTCAAAATTGCTTCATTGAGTCCAATGTGCTCCAAATCTTCAAATTCAACGTCCTAAAAATAAAATTCAATAAAACCAATTATTAGAGCACTAGTCAATGCAAAATTAATACATAATAATAACAATAAATTCAACAATTTTGCACATTATCAGGGTCCATTGCTGTCATCATAATTTTTTCTTCAAAACTTGTTGGATTTGACCCCTCCATTCATCACTCCACCCTAAAGAAGTCTTGTTCTCGTTTTATCTTTTTATTTTGTTTTTATTTAATATGATGATTATTTATTTTTATTTTTTCTCTCTCTCGTTTGGCATACATTGGGGACAATGTATGATTTAGGTATGGGAGGATATTTCATATTTTTGTTTTTGGTAGTTTGTTTGTTTTTTTTTTTTACAATAGATTAAGTTTTGTTTCATTTTATTTAATTAAAAAAAGAGAAAAATAAAAAAAAAAAATTGAACTTTCTAAATTGATATGTGTTATTTGGTTGGCTAGAAATTTATGAAAAAATAACTCGTATTAATGATTTTTATACTTATTCATATCTTTAATAGTTTTCTTTGAATGATAAGTATGCAAAATTTGATATAAATCTCATTTAAAAGTGAGGTTTTGAGGCTAAAACGAGCAAATTCATTCTTTATGATCGAAATTTCTTTTCTTGATGAATAATTATCACACTTGGATTGAACATTCTAGAATTTGTAATGTTATGCATTTTGAAATCACATCTAGGGTTTCATGCATTGAAATGATAAAGACATCTAAATTTTACTTCATTTTGACTTTCGTAAAAATCTCTACCTTGATTTATAATCCCCTTAGTGAATCAATTTAAGCCGGAGACCCTTTTTTTCTTCAAAACCCTTCAATACAACACTACAACCTTATTTTTGGCTTACGTTTCAACCCTTGTTCCAAAGATATAGATAATTAATTGCATGATATTAGTTATATGATTGTCTCATGAGATATGTATTGATTAGAATCTTGATATTAATATTTGCTACATATGAAGGACAAAGAGACTTGATGATTCAAAAAAAAAGGAAAAAGTTTGATTTTGTTCATATTTTATACTCGGGTACTCTTCATGAAAAAAAAAAAAAAGAAGAAGAAGAGAAAAATTGTGAGGGGCAAAAGTGTTATTATAGAAAAATTGTGTGGTTAATTATATATTTTCTTTGATACATTTTAAACCATTGATATTCCATTTTATCCTAACCTTAATCCTAACTACGTTACAACCAAATGAAAAACCTTTAGAATGGTGCATGAGATTCAAATTTTTAAGTGATGGAGATTTGATATATTTACAAGTATATGGTAATACCAATTTCAATGTGTTGATTTGAATGTCATTGATATATTATTTACCCCTTTTCGAGTGAATTTGAGTGAACCTTTGGAAAGGAATATTGAATTTTGTTGTTTTAATTTCATAAGAAAGTATTGAGATTTGTAATAGTTGTTCTTGTATGAAATACTGTGAATTACTTATTATTTTGATTATTTTTTTAGTTTGACTCTTATGACATATGTTGGTTTAATAGTTCGAAAGAAAAATAGGTTGATTAGAGTAGTTTTAATTCTATTTGAGCCAATAATATTTGAAGACAAATATTATTTAAGTGTGGGGGAATTTGATAGGGTATAAATTAGTATAATAATTATGGTTTATTTTGTTCTATTTTTGAATGAATATTACACTAATTATTGTATTTTATGGTAATTGATATAATAGGAATGATGGATGAGGTTTTTAAAGAAAAATGACAGAAAATAAGACAAATTTGGAAGTATGGAAGATTTGCAAATATTTAGATATTCCTAAATATTTGGGAATAAGAATTTTGAAAATTTTAAACCCCTTGTAATTTGTTATTTAATAGTTATCTAAAATTTATAAGAGTTTTCTCTTTAAAAATTATGTTAACTCACTCCTATTTATAGATGATTATATTGTGCAAGAAAGAGGAGAGCCCAAAAAGGGGGCAGTCGCCTACCCTTTTCCTAGCAGCAACACACCATTTTTTAGTTTAGATTTTGTCTTTTCTTTTTGGTGCTTCAAGTTCCAGCCGGTTGCTCTTTGGCAAGAAAATGATGGCTACCATTTCAATTTATTTTCTCTCCATTGTTCAGCAATTGAGACATTGAATAAAGTGTCCTTGTGAGTTTTTCTTTCATGCTTTTGTTTTAATTTTATTTTCTAATTAAAAGGTTATTGAAATCTTGATTTTCAATAATTGTGAGATTTAATTGAATTTATTAAATCAATATCTCATAGGTATTTATTTGATTCCTACACTTCATGGATCATGATTTTCTATGATTTATTAAATAAATAGTCAATGTTTAATAGATCTAGAATAATATACAACCAATTAAAAATGAAAAGGTTTGTTTGTTTTTAATAACGGGGTAAATGACATTCATGTCATGGAATTGAATAATTTAATTTAAATAAATCCAGGTTGAAATTTACTGATTATAATTGGGTCTCTTTAGATCTTAAAGTTGTTGAAACACTAAATCTAACGAGGGTCTCTTGGGTTGTCTTTCGATTAGAGAAATAATTAATAGTGATATCTTGATTACCGAAAAAGTAATGAGAGATTGGTCGTTTTATAATACTTAATAGCTATAACCAATTTATTTATGGGTGTTAAAATTTTTAGATAGATTGATGATCAATCACATGAAATCAAGATAAAAATAATTCATTTGACTAGAAAAAATTTGATTTTTCATTAGTTTTTATTTTTATTTTTTTGAGTTATTTATTTTTATTTAATTAGTATTTCAAACCCTCATATTTTTATTTTATTTTATTAAAAAAGATAAATCCATCGTTCCCTGTGGAGATGACCATATTCACTCTATACTAGTATTTGTGAAATAGGTAATTTATTTTTTGTTGTTTAATAACATACCACTGCTCGAATCACCAAACGAGGCGACCAAGATCAGATGTAAAGCCGCGCACTACGCAATCATCAATAGTACCCTTTACAAAAAAAAATCCTTCACTCATCCCTACCTCAAATGTCTGACTCCTGAAGAAGAAGACTATGTTCTCAGAGAAATACACAAGGGAATATGTAGAAATCATATAAGGGCATAGAGTCTAGCAAACAAGGCCCTGAAATAGGGTTACTACTGGCCTATAATGAAGGCTGATGCACACACCTTCGTCAAGAAATGTGATAAGTGTTAATGCTTTTTTTCGGTCCCCCACTAACTTTCTACTGAATTTTTTCATATCAACAACCCTTGACCTTTTGCACAATGGGGGATAGATATACTAGGTCCTTTCCCTTATGCCATAAAACAACGAAAATTTCTCATTATCACCATTGACTACTTCACCAAATGGGTAGAAGCCGAGCCGGTGGCCCAAATCACAACTAAGAAGATCTAGAAGTTTATTTGGTTATTGCTAATTACAAGGTTTGGACTACCCCGATCCCTGGTCACCGATAACAGGAGACAGTTCGATAACAAAGATTTTAAAGAATTCTATGATAAACTAGAAATCCAGTGTCGGTTGACATCAGTCGCTTATCTACAATCGAACGACCTTGCTAAAATAATGAATCGAACTATCCTACAAGAACTTAAAACGACACTTAATAAATCAAAAGGCCAGTGGGTGGACGAGCTTTGCGAGATCCTATGGGCCTATCGCACGACACTGAGGAGAGCCATTGGAGAAAAACCATTCAATATGACCTACGAATTGGAGGCAGTTTTACCAGTTGAAGTAGGAATTCACTCTCTACAGGTAGAACAACACCAGATGGAATCAAACGAGTCCACTCTACGTGAACAACTCGACTTCTTACGAGAAGTCAGGGATGCCGCCTCTACTCAAATGGCTACTTACCAGCAACAAATGGCTCGATACTAGAACAAGAGAGTCTGAACAAGAATATTCAGACCCAGGGACCTAGTATTCCGAAGAGTAGAAGCGACAAGACAACCACTGCCAGGGGCAAACTCGCACCCAACTAGGAAGGTCCGTATGTGATATGTTCAGCACTTCAACCCAAAACTTATCAACTCAGCCAATTGGACGACACGAATATACCACACATTTGGAACTCTGCAAACTTTTGCATTTATCACTAATAAGCTTTATTACGCTCCCATCGCAAAAATCAATTGTTCTATGAGTCAAAAATAGCAAAGAATATGTTTTCAGTGTAAGTAAGCATACACTCTATAGCTAAACAAGTTATTGATCCCTAAGGCGTAATGCCTCTGAGTACTTTCGACGCAACGCCACGTATGCTAAATTCTCCCAAGGTATAATACCTCCAAGTACCATCGACGTAAAGCCAAGTACGCTAGATTCTCCCAAAACACAATGCCTCTGAGTGCCCTTGGCCCAACACCAGGTATGTTAAATTCACCTAAGACACAACGCCTCCGAGTACCCTCGGTACAATGTCAAGTACGCTAAATTCTCCAAATGTGCAACGCCTCCGAGTACTCTCGGCATAATACCAGATACATTAAATTCTCCTAAAGTGCAACACCTCTGAGTACTCTCGGCGCAACACCAGGTATGCTAAATTCTCCTAAAACGCAACACCTCCGAGTACCCTCGACGCAGTGCCAGATACAATGCCACAAAGTACATTCAAAACTATACACAAACGCTTGTCCCTCAACATCGTCGGTGACACATCCAAATACGAGCACTTTAAAAGCTAACGATGAGATTCCTCAGCATGGTTTCAAAAATAAATGGGAACAAAAAGAAAGGAATAGATGTCAAATGCCTCACTGAAAATAGGCCAAAATACCATAAGGTACGTAAAAGAAAAGCTCTTTTTATTCATTTTCAATAGCATCTTTACATAAGAATTGTTGGAAAATCCCTTTTTTATCTCTATTAGAAACATACATCAACATAAGGTAATCAAGATTTTTACATAGACGATGGTTAGGGAGACCAATAGAGGGAGGAATCTCTCTTCTCAACATCAGGTTCTTACATCCTTTCAGGAGACACATATTTTGAATATAGCTCCCCCATTCTCTTCGTTCTTGGGGGATAGCAACGCCAAATACACCCGTCTCCACTTGGCCTCACGAAATAGGGATTCCTTAACCCTTTAATTTGGAATACAAGTAGAAGACGAGAACCCCACCAAATGGGAGGCATCTCAAGGACACCAGAAACTAGCCATCATGGAGTCACCCGACCTTGTGATAGAATCTTGTATCGGCAGTCCTCACTATTGATAGGATCTCATATCGATAGCATTAAAAGGCACAGGAAAACCACCATATGAAATTCTTTCATTTTTTTACCTACAAAAACACAGAAAACTACTATGGATTTTGATCATCAAACATTGTATTTCTAAATCCGAATGACCCTATCCTTTACATTCTGTGCTGTCATTTGATGAACAATACTTGAACTGAACCATACCCTACACAATCCTATGACAAGCCCCCACAATTTATAGTAAAGGCCTTAATGACATCCCACCAAACGAAGCAACCACATCCACATTAAATATTGGAACGGTCGCACCATTGCCACAAAAATAGTCTAACTTTTCACCTTCCGCATTTCATAATAACTCCCCATGCTTATTACTCCAAGAGTCAACTGACCATTCCTCTTTCCCATTAACTTCGCTTTGTACCCTCAAGAAGTTAAGCTTTCCTTTATACTCCTAATGTCACCTCCTTAAAGGTAACCTTAGGAGTTAGGGGCCAATGATGATATCTGGTCAAAGGCCCATTAAATGATCCAGAAAAAAATTACAATAGAACATCACCCCTTGGGCCCCCACAATCAAAGGCATGCATTCAACACCACATGTAGCTCCTCGGTCATCTATCTCCTCGATACCCCATTTCTCGGTGATCCTACTCATCGGTAAGATGGCCTCGGACCATGGACCGAACAACCAAAGAGGTAAATATGACTCTGGATAAATCGAAAAGGGAACAAATTTTCAAACAAATTCAAACTTTTCCTTGTATGGATAGAAATCTTTCTTGTTCTCTAAGTAATCTCTAAAATAAAAAAAAAAACTTACCCTAATGAGCGTATCAATAAAAGAGGGGAATCCCCCCCATCCATCACTTCCCAAAAACACTGGGAGAGGCATGTTTCCATAAAATTTGAAGCAATCACCCCCACAATTCTGGAGGATCTCTCAAATCTCACTAAAAGGAAATTAGGGTTAGGAGACCCCCGAAATCCTAGGACACCGTCCACGAGAGAGTGGATATATAAATAAAAAACAACAGCCGTCACGGAGGTAAGTTCTTTAAAACTCTACACAAAGAACACACACTACTATCCCAAAACGAGGACTCTTCTTTGTCTGTTTACCATATTTAAAATCTGCTCTATCAGACTTGAGTGTTGGAGTCTCTTCCACCAGGGAACCCTCCGGCAGCTTTTTATAGGATATGAGATTCAGATCATACTCGGTTTCGAAACTCTTACGTAGACAAACAGGGTAGGTGTCTGTGGAGAAAACTCATCTTCATTAGTAACCATCACCTTTCATTCATACTTCACACTTCAAAATTGAAATAACCTAATTGATTCAATTATACAATTCTTATAACAATAACTTAACCTAATAGACCAAAAATCGACAGTTTGACCTAATTAAGTGATTAATTCAACTCAATTATCAAAATTGGTCAAATTATTAAAATCTTTATAAACGATTTAAGTAATGATACTTTTTATTTCTATCTATATAAATATAATATATATCACACATATAAATTACAATTTTAAAGTTTAAAATTTACTAATAATTATAATTAATCAAATGTCAATTTCAAAATTTCAAACAAAATATCAGAATATGAAAATTTTAAACTAACTCTATTTATTTATTAATAGTTTATAAAATAAAAGAATAAATAATATTGTATCATTCAGTAAAATAATTTTTAAAATATTTTTCTCCTTTAACTTTTAATTATAATATTTTATCATTTTTAGGATTTTTTAATTATAATATTTTTCCTCTTTTATATTTTAGTAATATAATATTATATTAATATTTATATGAATAAAAATTATCTTAAATATATAATTTTAATTGTTTCCATTAATTCATTTTGATCAAAATAAAATTATTAAAATTGATAATCATCCAAATAATCAAATTAAATTTTTATTCTTTTGAACTCAAAATTAAAAATCAAATAAATCATCTATAATATAAAAAGTGATTTAAAAAAATAAATTTTTTGATTTTAACATAATACTATTTAACCCTCTAGTTAAGAGCAGAGGACTTCTAAAAATTTGCAATAGATAGCTTATTGAGGAAATTACTTATCAAGTTCTTGAACTTTACTCCGAGTTTACAAATTAGTTCTTGAACTTTAAAATGAAATGATTGAGGATCTAAATTTTAAAATTCATAACTTATTAGTCCCTCTGTTACTAACGAATCCAGTCTGACTGTTAAATACTAACATTGCCTTATGTGACCGATAGTGTGGTGGAATGGTTTTTGACTTGGCTTCAATCCTGACAAGAGTTGTTGACGTGTCACCTGACACGTCAACACTATACACACAAAATAGTGCCACATCAGCAATGATACTGATATGACAGAACACGCAAATAACACATTACACTGCCATGTAACAAAAAAATCTACTTTCTCTCTCTCTCTGCTCCCCTCCACCTTTCTCTCTCTTCTCTCCCCTCTCATTGAAAAACAAACACTCTTCTCTCTCTCTCTCTGTCCCTTCTGCTCTCCCTTTCTCTCTCTTCTCTCCTCTCTCGCTAAAACAAAAAAAAAAACCTCTCTCTCTCTCAAATGAAGGCGATGCAAAGATCGTCATCTCTTTGCATGCCCTAGCAATCTTTTTGTCTCTCTCTCTTTGGGGTTTCAATGGAGGCTTTGATTGAGGTGTGCAACTTGATCGCACAAAACCCGGCACAATTCACCAAAAAAATCTATTTCTGACATGTCATGCCAAGTGTTGTCGACGTGTCATGCCATGTCAACATAAATGCTGACTGGTAACATGGTGAGTGCATTGGTGCTAACGTATTCTATCACGTCAGCATCATGGCTAACATGACACTGTTTTTGTGTGCATAGTGCTGACGTGTCAAGTGATACATCAACAACTATTGATAAGATGGAAACCAAATTAGAAACCCTCCCACCATATCATATGTCACGGAAGGCCATGTCCAGACTGGACCCGTTAATAAGGGACCAATAAATTACAAACTTTGAAATTTATGTCTTCAATCATTGTGTTTTAAAGTTTAAGAACTATTTTATGAATTCAGGTAAAATTGAGGAACTTAATAAGTAATTTTCTCGTAGTTTATTTTAAGGGCTTACTCGACGACCCATTAATCCCTTTTGTCCCAATCCACCCTTCTTCACCAAAAAAAGAATGGATAATTGCAAATTATCTTTCGAGTCTGATAAATTTTTTGAACTGTTTCCGGTGATTTCAAAATTAACAATATGCTCTAGGAGCTTGTCACTTTTGACAAGTTGTTTCACCACTTTCCCTCTAACACTTGATGCTTTTAACCTTTCGACTAAAACCATCAAGTTCTCTTCGTAACCTCTCACTCGATCAATCTCTCTAACAAGGAAGGATGGAAGTTCGGAAATATTCTAAGATCAACCATTTGCTTCTTGCTCATAACAACATTCAATTCCGCCCATGTAATGGTCCTGAATCTATTTTCATTCACCCAACAAATTTCATGTTTCCTTGTGACGACGGAAAGCATGGATGATAGTAAGACAGACGATTAATGATGAAATAGACCTCAAAATTGAACATAGATGCTTATAAAACATAATATTCAACCAATAATTGAATAGCAACACTTCTTACCGGCGGGAGCTTGTCAGCAATGGTGTGTTCTAGTCAGGAGTTTGAAGGTGTGTGGAGTGAAGAGGACGATACTTGATCGTGATAATGATAATCAGAAGTTGGAATTCAAGGAAAAATAAAGAAAGTTGAAAATTAAAGATAATTTGATCAAGAGCTCGAGGTTGAAGATGATGAATACTAAAATTTTCGATCTTTTTTCCCCCTCATGATTTCAATATATTTTCAGTTTTTTGGGACTTTGGGAATTATACTGAAATCAGAAATAATTTTAGTATATTTTAACGTTTTTTTTTTTTAATTTTTTCTCAAAAATGCTAATAGCTGCACAAATTACCGGCACTCAGAAAATACTACCAAAAATTATACCAACAATTATCATGTTTGAAAAATTAGAATTAGATTCAGTAAAATAAAATGAATTTTTCAATACAAAAGTTATAATAAAAAATAATAATTTTAATTTTTCATAAAATGTTAATTTTTGCTCATACAACTCTGTATTTTTTATCAAATTTATTATTTAATAAAAAATTAATATAACAAAAAATAAAATAATAATAAATTGAGATCAATGAGAGAAAGATTTTCCGAACACTTATAAACATATTAAATTAAATTAAACAGTTGTAAAAAGTTTTTTTTTTTCACTTCCTCTTCTCTCAAAAATCAAAATACTAAATGTCAATAAGGTCTTTCAATCTGGCCCTTTTCTTAGAATAAATAAATAAAATGATATTTTTTTTATTAGGTAGAGGTCATATATATTCATAAAAATTTAAATATTAAATTTTATAAAAAAAATATTTAAATAAAAATTTTTTAACTAACGAACGTCACTACAAATATGAAATGGACATAAAGTTACATGTTAACCCAAGTCCTACTTGCCTCGTCAGTTTTCATATTTTGTTGCAGGTGGTTGTCGAGGTGAAAAGATTCTGAGAGAAAAAAAAAATAATAGAAAAATTTTTTTTGAAAGTTTTAATAAGAGAAAAGGACGGGGGATTTGAAAGAATTTTAATTTAAAATTTTTTCTTTTTTAAAAGTAAAAGTAAATGAAAAGAAAAAAAAATATTAACATTAAAATATTTCTATATTTTAAAAATATTTTTTAAAAACTGAATATAAAAATTTTTACTCCCAATAAATCTTATTATTTTTTTCTTTTATAAAACTTTCCAACAATATAAATAAAAAAAAATTATAACTTTTTCCTTTGATTTTCCCTCATAAATAATCTTCTCCGCTTTTTCGAAACTCTCAAACATACAATAAATTCTCGAATGTTAATAAAGATCTTGGGAAAGAGTATCACAAAAAATTGAGGGTCGAGCCCTCCATACCGTCGGATTAGCTTTTTGTTTATTAAGAGCCGTTGGTGTTGGTCATCAATTAAGTCACGCTCTTGAGTACTTCTACATGCCTTAAAAAGGCCCAAATTTTCTCAAATTCTCAAGCAGTGCCTTGATCGCTTCCTGAAAAACAAACATGGCGTCTGTCACTTGCTCCAATATCCATTTTTCATCTTCTTCCACCCAACGAAACCCTAATTTCCATTTCCCACTTCCAATCAAATTAAACCAAATTAATGCTTCCGCAGTATCCAATACTCCTTCTGCTTCTTCTTCTTCCTCAAAGACCACAGGGATGATAAATTTACAAAATTGGTGACTTTTTTAGGCAGAGGAGGTTCTGGCAAGACTACTGCCTCTGTTCTCGCCGCCCAGGTCTCTCTCCTCTCTCTCTCAACTGTTGGGGTTTATGTGACATATTGATGTATTCGTCAATCTAGCTCAAAAAATAAAAAAGAGGGACCAACAAAAAGGAGCCTTATCTGCATAATTGAACCACTACGTTGAATAACTTGTTATGATTTGGATTTGGGACCAATGCTTGTGCTAGAATTTGCCTTTAAATTTCATTAATGAAGCCCTTTAATTGTTAACCTTTTTGAAGAAGAAATTGTGGGCCTGATCATATATTTTATGTTTGTCATATATGTTTCCGGATCATGTTGACAAAGTTAGAACCTTAAAAGCTTGATATTTATTAGCTTTATTTTGTACTTTTTCAGCATTATGCAATGGCTGGGCTAAATACATGCTTAGTGATTAATTCTCAAGATCCTACAGCTGAATTTCTTCTAGATTGTAAGATTGGTACTTCTCCTATCAAATGCAACAAGAATCTTTCTGCTGTTAGGTTGGAGACAGCAAAGGTGCGGCTTCTTATGTACATTTTCCTTGTTTGCCGATTGCCATATTGATCGTATCTGAGTTAAGTATTTACTGAAAATTGCAGATGCTTCTTGAACCTCTTCGTCAGCTTAAGCAAGCAGATGCTCGAGTCAATCTGACCCAAGGAGTTCTCGAAGGGGTAGGTATGTAATAATCTCTTTTTAATTTTTTGGTAGAGTATAGAACTTACTGACTTCTTAGTGCTTGAATTTGTTGCTTGTAGAAATCTCTGTAAATTGTAATGCATTTGTCTTCTTAATGTAGTAGGTTATAGGAGAAGAGCTTGGGGTGCTTCCTGGGATGGATTCTATTTTTTCCGCTATTGCACTGGCCAGGATTGTATGGTTCTTTTCCAATGTCAACAATAACAAGAAAAAGGAGAAACTCGACATAGTGGTATATGATGGTATTAGCACTGAGGAAACCTTGAGGTTGATAAATGCAGCCAGTAGAGCAAAGTGAGTAAATGCTCTCTGTGTTGTGTATTTGTGTCTGTATTGTAGGTAAATATGATCCATATATGTACTTTGATGGTCACAGGTTGTACTTGAAGTATCTGAGAAACCTTGCTGACAAAACTGATTTTGGGAGATTGGCTGGTCCTTCACTCTTAAGACTTGTGGATGAAGCCATGAGCTTAAGAGGCAGCACTTCACAGTTCAATGGTACATTGAGTGCAGAAATATGGGACTCTCTAGAGAAAATTCTAGAGGTAGGGGTCAAATGATAACATCATTTTCCATTTATCTCATCTTTGTATGTCCAAATCAGATTCGCTATTGGTCATTTGCATTTCAGAGAGGATCTTCCGCATTCACCGAACCAAGCAAGTTCGGCTGCTATATCATCATGGATCCAAACAGTGAGATTTCTGTGAAGTCTGCCCTGCGATATTGTGGTTGTGCAATTCAAGCTGGTGCCCAGGTTTCTGGCACATTTGGTGTTGCTTATCAACATTCTTCTGCAGAATCAGTAAAGGAAATCAAAAAGAACTTTTCACCAATCCCCTTTGCTTCCACGCCGCATCTGTCAATGGCTTTGCCACTGGATTGGGATGCCGTGCTAAATAACCTGAGTGAGGATACACGGAATCTTCTTTCTCCACCAACACATTGTAACAGTTGTCTGTCTCCAGTTCAATTTGACCTAGCCAGAAAATCAGTTACCCTACTCATGCCAGGTTTTGACAAGTCGGAGATCAAGCTATTCCAAGTATGTTCGTATTCTTCAAGCCATTGTCTTTTAATCTGCCACTTTCCCTCAAATTTTGTTTTCTCGCCGTTGAACGGTTTTTGTTGTTAGTGTTGCTTGGTTGTTTTTCTTTCCTCTTTAATATTGATCCTGAAGCAAGGGGCTTATTTTATAGCAAGATGATGATTGTGGGGCTTATATTGTTATGTGCAGTACAGAGGAGGATCTGAGTTACTGATCGAGGCTGGGGACCAAAGGCGTGTAATTTGTTTGCCTCCTAAAATTCAAGGCAGAGTTGAGGGTGCCAAGTTTGTGGATAGCAGTATTATAATCACAATGAAATAGTTCAAAGATAGGTGTGTGTGTGTGTGTGTGTGTGAGAGAGAGAGAGAGAGAGAGAGAGAGATTGATGGGCATAGTTTATTTTGTACTGGAACATACTCCATTTATTAGACAAAATTTCATAGTATATTGTCAACCATTTCTCCTTAATAAAAATGGATCGGATTCAATCTATGGGGTTTGTGGTGTTGAAAGTTACACGAGGATATTGCTAATTGATCTATAATCCATGGTAATGATGATGAATGAAGCAACACCACCAAGAAGCAAAAGTTGCAGATCTCTTATTTGGAGCTCATTCCAAGTGCAGCTTATCTCGATTGCTGTATAAAGTATATTTCGCCTTTTTGAAGTCAACAGGTGATTGTACGGTCTCCAATACTATGATGTTCTGAACAGAAAAAAAGATGAAACATATGAAATTTACAACAGAAAACAATAGAGAAACAGAGAGAATCATGTTTCCTGTTTATTCTCTTCACCAGTTTGCCTTGTTTGCGTCTGGATACGGCTCCTAAGCTCTTCAAAAGCCTTCATGCTCTCTGCATCAAATCCTCCGGCAAACTGGAAGAAATTCAAATTGAAAGTTAATTGCATAAACTGAACAAATTTGTCCTCCTGGTTAACTCTTTCTCTGAACAATGGTAGTGTACCTGATGAACACGGAATGCAAAACGCACACCCTGAAGAGTTAAGAACTCCCTGTTTGGTTCCTTCTCAGGTCCACTCAAAGCGTCTACTTCTGATGCAACGCGTTTCATGTACTTCTTGGCCAATTGTACAGATGAGAGCTTGATCTGCAATGAAGGAAACATGACTTCACTAACTAGTACACAGAAATTCGCTTTTACCTGATGAAGGTGTTTGGAACATACCTTGCCAACAAGTCCAGAATCCAATAACCAATCAACGGGAATACCAAACTCCTTATACCGCGACATGGCCATGTCACGTGTACGCAGCAGTGCGTAAACACTTTGTTCCACTCTGAAGAATAGAGAAGATTTAATTCCAAGTCAGTGACAACCAAGATTAATGAATTTAAACTTAAAATGATGATTATGTTACGCAATTAAGGAGATTACTTACTTCTCGAGCAATTTATACATTTTCTTCAGAGCAGCCTCAGAGGGGAGATTCGGATCATCTACAAAAGAAGATATTTGCTTTTCTAACTTCATTAGGTCCTGGTACTCAAATGCTGCTTCTCTTAGAGCATCTGCTTTTCCTTCTGGCCAATCAAAGTGCTTAAGAACCGCGCGCTCATCAACCTTTAAAAACCTCAAGGTTAAATTAGATATATTAAAGTAAACAACCTACCAATGCTAATATTAAAACCATAAAAAGACTTACCAAGAAGGAGAGTTCCTCGTCTAGCCAGTTCACAAAGCCCACTAGGTCTTCTATGTTGGTAAATGATGCAGCTCGGACTTCAGTTGCCAATGACTCAACGAAATCACCTTGAGTTTCCACATCTGCTTTAACCTGTGTCAAATCCAAAACAACCTCATTTTTTTAAGTTTTAAGGTACTTCTCTGTGAAAAAGAAAATGATATTGACTTGGAGATCCAACGTACTGCTAACAGAAATGATGATCGATTTTCAATCTCTCCAATCATGTTGCTTCTGGCATCCAATACATTAACATTTGAGGAAATCAAGGATGATGTATCCTTCTTCGCCTCCCGTTTCATCAAAGTTTGGTAGAACTCAACAAGCTCAGGCGCACGATGGACTTTATCGCCACTTGCTCCTCCTCTAGGTGAGCTTCCTGGTGGAGGAGGTGGCCTAGGTGGCCCACCAGGTGGGGGTGGTGGTGGTGGGGCACCAGGTGGGGGAGGTGGTCGTGGTATTCCACCTGGGTTTGTACCGTTTGTAGCAGCAGGAGCACCACGTGATGGCTTAGGAGGTGGACGAGGCACCCTTGGAGCCCTCTTCTCAATATGGGCAAGTTTGATTTTGCTCACCATCTGAGGATCAGTTGACTTATTTTCACCAAACTGGTCATCTGAATCACCGGATACATCCACTTTCTCCTTTATTTGTGAAAGTTTTGGAGGCAATGTTACCGGTTTCTCTCCTCCCTTGGTTCTTGACTCGTAACTGAAACCCTTGTCACCAAATCTCTCTGCTCTTGCTTGCTCAGCCTTTTCCTTTATTTGCTTCTCCCTCTCTAAGGCCAGTTTATGGCGGTCTTTGTATGCAGGATACTTCTCATCCAAGACTCCTTCGACTGATTTAGACATCAAATGGAATGAATCCGCCACATTATTTAAAGAGTCACTAGATGGCATTCCTGTCTTGATGCGAGGGAGGTTAGGAGTTTCAGGAGATTCAACAGACTCCTGTTCCACTGAGCCAAATGTTGTGATTGCATTGCTGTCTCCTGCATTTCTGAGCATCAAGGCTTCCAATGGACCTCTTGGCCTATGGCTCATGCTAGCCCTGCTTGGGGAGCTTCCTCCAAGTGATCGAGCAGGTGATGAAAGAGCGCTAGAATCATCTTTGCTTCTCCCCCATTTCTTCAACTTTTGGATTAGGGTAGGCTTTTTACTCGCACTACTAAATCTGCTCGTTGAACTGTCTATAGAAGCATTATCGAAATCCTCACTGCCAGGAGAAGATGGGTGAGAGAAGTTGCTTTCTAGGTCAGTATCCCCTTGTCCTCGCTCTGACCCTGCATATTCTAGCATTAGTCGTTTAGCCTTTTCTTGGGACCTGGGGCTCAAACTCTTGCTGAGATCACGAGCAGAGAATTTCCCTTGAGGGTTCTGATAGTTCCGGAGCTCATATCTCAAGCATGCATTGACCCAACGGAGATACACCAGCTCTTCAACTTCACTGAACCTGTTCATTTGTAGCCCTTCAACTTGCTTTAATAAGTCTTCATTTGCATGCCTCAGATTATTGACCTCTTCTCTAGCCCTGGCAACCATTTCACTCTGCAGACATAAAAGAAAAGATTATGAAAAATGAACTTTTCAAAGGGGATATCATTCAGTTCACCCTCCTCCAACCTCATTTCAAATACCCTGATAGCTAATAATATATTGATGGATCTGCACATACATATTCACAAAGTAAAGAACAGAAATGTGAAGGGCGGAGCATTTTAAGTACCATATGGGAACAATCAATGAGCGACTTAAGCTTTGAATTGCTCATACCTCTGTCATATTGGAAAGAGCTGTGGCTCTTGCTTCAGCTGCATCAAGTTTAATTGTCAACTCTCTTTTCTCATGCTGAAGTTCTTTGTTCCTCCTCTTTAGCTCAACGACTTCTACCTCCAATTCCTTCACAGCCCTGAGCTTCTTTTCAAACTCAACATCCTTCTTCAATGCATCTTCCTCCTTTGCCTGAAGACTGCTCACTTGTTGCTTGAGCAACAACAACTGACCTTTTGTCTGGTTAGCTTCAAGCTGAATTTGCCTCTGCAACTCTTTAATCTTATTTCTTGGCACCTCTAACTCCTTCCTCACTATACCTGCTTGTGAAACCTCTTCTTGAAGCTTTTTCCTCTCGGCCTGCAAAGAATTGATAGTGATATTCAGCATGTCAATTTCCACTGTTTTTATCTTGAGTTGCCTTTTTAGCTCAACAATGTCAGACTCCTGCTCTTTTAAACCATAGTACTCAAGCAATTCGCCTTCAAGCTTCACTTCTCTCTCCTCCAATTCCTTTACTAGGTTGCGCAATCGCTCCAATTCACTTGCATTATTGGCCATCTGCGTTTCATAAACCCTGTCGTTCTCTGCCTTGGACTTGACTTCCATATCAAACTTATCATGATACGGAATATCAATCTCCCCAGACAAAAGATCCTCAAATTCAGGCAAAAGCTCATCATCTTCAATACTTGGGCTTCGACCTGAGTTGGTTATACTGCTTATTAGTTTAACCTCTTCTTTCTCTTCTTCTTCCTCCCCCTGAAAAATAAGAAAACCTTGCTAAGTTCAATATTCGATTGACTGCAAATTGACCAATAGGCAACATAAAAAGAGGTGTTTGCAACCTCCTCTTTGAAGTTCTCTCTCCCTTCATATTCAGGCTGTCCTTCACCATTTTCTGCGTTCCAAATACATCGGACAGTCGTAATTAATCCACAAAATAGAGTCTAGAGCTGAAAACAATTAAAAAAGGAAAAAAAAAAGGACAGAGAAGTAATTACATAAAGCAAAAATACCTGAAGGATTCCTTAAAGAGGCCGATGACTTCTCGTTGTGGACATTTATCTGCTTAATTGCATAGGCTGCAATTGAAGCAGCAACCAGGAAGCCTAATCTAACTATCATGTAGGCTTCTCAGAAAGGAATACCTCAACTTCCAATCATCTGAATACCGAAACGAATCACGAAACCCTCCACAACCCATTTTTCTCCATACCCATAACTACAATTTCACACCATTAGGACTCTCTTAAAATGTAAACAAAGCCTCTTCTCTTTTGCTTCACAAAGGTAATATTCAACAATATTAAGAATGAAGAAACAAGCTCTCATGCAGAACATGCAACCAAGCAGAAAAAATTCTTCCACATCATCACTATCATCATCTTATCAGGTTTGTAAACACCTCATACACACACACACACACACACACACACACACACACACACACACAGATTGTTTGCATATACTAAGGTTTCTGATAATAAGAATTCCAGCACAACTATCACGCTAAGAGCTACAGCAACCACCAAATAACTAGTGGCCAGTCTTTCTCCACAAGGATTTAGCAATATTCAACTTGGACAACACGTACAGAGTTAAAATTTTCAAGAAAAACTGCAATAAAAAGGACTTGGGAAGTGCTGTAAATTTGTTAAGAACAGTTATTCCCTTCTACACGAGGTTTTCTCGAAAAATTGCATACTGGGTTTTCTGATATTTATTGTGTATTGTGCAGGGAAAAGGCACGGAGTATTTTTGTTTGGACCGCCGTACGACCAAATAGGTAGGTGTACGTCATCCTAGATGACCAAATTTTGCGGCCTTTGTCTCCAATTATCAGACCTATATTAACCCTAGGATCTGATCAATCACAAACTTATAGTTTTTCATGGTAATGGACCACAATGCCTACATCTTGTGAGGCGTTATTGCATTTAAAGCGAAAATCATCACACCCCTTATTTAGATGTTATTTTATAAAAAATTTTAGATAGTCATAATTTGCTTAGAGTATTATTCAACGGTCATATCTCTGCAGGTATCGATATCCACGAAATAATAGAAATTTTCTAGTTCAAATTGCAATTATCCCCAAAAAGGAAATAACATTCATGTAACATGATATTAACCATGTGGTCAGGAATTCATAAGGTAGGAAAAAAAAGAGAGTTTTATACGTGCAATCTTCTAACAAATGACAAAACCCTAGTAAAAGGACTGCAGCCACTGGGGACAAATTCTGAGGTTAGGTCCACTTCAATCTTGCATTATGCTTTTTCGGGGCCAGCCACGTAATAAGAGAAGAAAGCAGATGGTCGGGTTTGGAATGGATAGAAAAGGTGGGGCTGTCATTTACTTCTTGGTCGGTTTGTTAAATCAGATTGGTGCCATTTTTGTAACAAGGCCCCTCCACGTGCTGACTTTTTTGTCTTCTCTCTCTCTCTCTCTCTCTCTCTCGTACATATCTCGAGTTCAGAAATCAAGCAAGAGAGGCCCTGTGACGAACAGGAACGGTGAAAACGAAAGGACGGTTGTGAAGGATTAATAGGAAAGATCCAGACCATCAAGGGTCAACGTGTGGTTTGGCCTAGGAACCTCATGGTGTACACATCACAAGGGGGAAAATCATTTATATGAATCTCCAGTGGTCTGATGCGAAAGCAACCAAAAGTAATCCAATCAACTTACTTCTGCTCAGCCTCATGAGTTGTAAAATATTTTCAATTTACAACCAAAAATTAAAAATATATATATATATATATATATATATATATATATGCAGTTAACTTAAATAGAAACTCACTGGGTAACCATAATAGAAAGGACAACAATCATGTTGCTTTCACCCACATCCTGTACATCTGTCTCAGTCTGGTTCTCATCAGTCCAATGTATTAGCAAGCCTGTTAGGAGTCCAAGCATCCTGGGCTCTGATAGAAAGATATGGACAGGAAACTGGGTATGTTCTCAAAATCATGTATATTGCTCTGACTGATTGACCAGTTGTCGACATACATAAACAACAATTCTTTTGGTAACAACATTTATAGATAGAAACCCCCCCCCCCCAAAAAAAAAAAGAAAAAAGAAAAAAAATACCTCAAAAATCAAAAAAAGCAATTTGTATATTGATTTTCAGAGTCAGAAAATTCTTTAACAGAAGAGCCGTCAAGCCATGATTTCCCAAAAACCTTCCCTTGAACAATCTGCACATAGATAGAAACAAGATCGATTACCCTTGCTTCTCCCATTTCCACCGCCTGGTCACCTCTTCAAGAAACTTGGCACGGGTTTGGCTCTTCCTTGCTTCCTCCTCAACCCAAGATCTGCATCCATTGTTTTCATCAATGAGGAAACGCATCAACAATCATCCAATAAGAATTACAACAAACAAAAAAGCAAATACACCCCGTGATTTTAAGTATGTATGAGGTGAATAAACAATTTCACATTTTCTTGAAGCCAAAGAGGATAAGACTCGGTAATGATAATTAAAGTCTATGCTAACAAAGGATGACATCACTTCAGTCCTAATACTCCAACAATCCTTGCAGTGTTTTTGAGTTTGCAACCAAATCCAACAAGTTTCCAAAATGTAACGGGGCTAGTACTCTAGTGGAGAGATTTAAAGGAAATTTTAGATATGGCCATTGTACTGTCAAATATGTTATTAAAATTTGGTCCTCTCTCTCCCTTTTACCGTCCTTCATTGGGACTTTTTAATCATCTTCATTGTCACCAGTCACAACAAAAACCTTGTTCTGCTGATTCACTCCTGGACTTCTTCCCCCTTCAGTCCCCTGTCAACTACCTTTGACCATCTTCATCCTTGTCAGTCACCATCAACCTTGTTACATAGGTTCTCGGCTGGACTCTGCCTTCCCCTACTGTTCTTTGTCAAGACTGATCAACCATCTTCATTCTCACCGGTCACCAACCTTGCCATACCAGTTCCCCCTGAACTCCCTCTTTTTCTGTTTTTCCTTTTTCAGTGCAACGAACCTGAAACCCTTGGTTGTGCACACTATTTAACCTATTGGGCACGCATGAGCTAGAACTTACAAATCATGCACATTTGGGAAGTACATTATACAAACCATGTGTCAACAACAACAACAACAATAACAATAACAATAACAAGTTTGAACCACAGACTTAGCTTGGACCAAGATTCACCCCCTAATTTCACATACTCCTCTTGCGTAATTTTCCTCTTGGAAAGGAAAAAGGGCATGCACTTTTAGTCTAATTCTATTTTAGCCACATCAAATATTGCCCTGAGGACAGCATGAGTGGCATGGTTTAAAGATGGTCATTCAAACAATTTCCATCACTCTCTCCATTAACTCATTAGCTTATCACACTTTCGAAACTTGTAGAATTTGAGAGCCAAAAACCTATGGAGACTAATTTATTGCAATGTCAGCATCCCACACTAAAAACAGATGAAGTGCTAAACAGAAAAACATTCACATTTCCCACTATTTCTAGCACCAATTCATGATCACTTGATCTGCAACAGCACAAGTTTCTCAAGTATTACTTTCATACCATTCATCTGACAAGACCATTTACAAAAACTTCAATGTCCTCATCCCTCCAATCTAAAGTCAAACTGTTAAAATTAAGTAATATTCATTGCATGACTGTTGTGCCTTAACTTCCTAACCAGAACTAAATACAATTCACCCATGGTAAGTGCCTAATCAGGTAAAAAGCCCTCTTCCATCCTTCAAAGAATTTTAGAGCATAATGTCTTAATCATCCAACACAAGGGGGAAAAAGGTCCTATTGTGAACATGCCAATGAGATGTTAAGACGTTATAGTGACTTGTGAATGAAAACAAAATCATAGGCATAAGAGAGCATGCACACACAAACACACACACACACAGAGAGTACAATATTTACCTATATATGCGCAGAGCTTCAATCTGAGATTCAAGTATAGATTTTGCATCAAGTATACCTTCCTGCTTGGCCTGCAAGTCATTTCGCATATTCTGTAAACTATGCTGCTCTGCTGTAAGTAGAATTCTCTCAGAAGAAAGCCTCTCTAACATCTCATTGACTTCTTCCTTGAGACTGAGAAGCAGTTGTCTCTGACAATCGATTGCTCCCTTCTTCTTCAAATACTCAGAAAGATACTTTTCTTGGACAAGCTTTTCCTGCTTCAAATCATAAACTGCTGCTTCATAAGATCTCTCAGCCCCCAATCCACGAGTTCTCACTTCTTTTATCTTCTTCTGCCAAAATTTCTCTATGTCCCCTCTTCCCAGCAGCTCCGACTTAATTTCTTCCATCATATCAAATCTTGCAGAGTTCTCAGCTTCCAGTCTTTGCAATTCCCCATGAATTGCTTCTGTCATCTTGCCACTTGTCAGCGCCACTGCAGCTTGTGCTTTAGTTGAAGGTCTTGATGGTTGAAAGCGCTTCATCTGTCCTGTATTATACGTAGATATGGCATGGTTCAAAACAGTCAAAGAACTGATTTGCAGAGCATAATAACTTTTCTAATTCATCATTGCAATGAAATAAGTACTGCAATAACTAGTATGGAACAAACTAATTATTGATGAACAAACAACTCAACAGAACAGGAAGACTGCTCGAATGAGTGCTGACTGCCAGGCGTGTCCCTGTCTTCATGATGTGCATGTGTGCGTGTGCGTGCGTCGCACATGCATGCGCATATGGGGGAGGGAGGGAAGGGGGAGAGAGAGAGAGAGAGAGAGAGAGAGACCAAAAACTTTTCTGTGTATGCTTTTGTCACCAGCCATCATATCCATCAAAAGTCCAGGTGATGCTTCAGCACTGATCTCCTTCATGTCCATGAAAGCCACTTTTCGTCTTGATATCTGGACTATTAAGTCAGGATTTGAGAAATAAAATTACATTGAAGGTCTTTGCTTAATGCATACTTTTTTAAAATAAAAGAACTTATGAGAGAGAGAATGATTCCAACAATTTATAAAGCATAAGCACATAAAAAATGAAAGCCCTTTCTATATCTGACACATGCAAAAATGCATATCATAAAAACCATATGGCAACTAAACACTTCTGGAACACCTTTTAAATACCTCTATTGATATTATAAAAATTAAAATAATTCATAACTAAATGCCTTCTAACCCAAATCTTTTGTACCTCTTTCCCCATATTTGAGATGAACTCGTACTCAAGTTGTGCCTTCCAATTAATCAGATCCTTTCTAAATATAAATCTGCAGTACAAAGTTTCAATATTTTAGGCAAAGAAGAATCGTTTCTCCCATGACCTAACAAGTCAAAGTAAGGAAAACTATCATGAAGTACCTCTCAGGGAAAAAATTCAAACCCTCTTGGTCTATTAAAACATCAGGAGCAGAATTGTCACTCATCTTTGACAGCTTGCTGAATATAATGCCAGCCTCTGCCAGAGCTGAAATGCAATTTCAAGCACAAAGTTTCAAATCTCTCTCCCCTAAATAGGGTCCTTGGATTACAGGTGAAGATAATCATAACTTACCTTGGATGGACACAAAGTCTTGGTCTTCAATGGCCACATCATCAAATGCAGCAACAACAGACCCTGCCATTAAAATAGATGGAACAATTCTGTGCTTTGGGCTCCTGTAAGTAAAGGATATATTATAAAGCTACATAACTTGTTGAGTGAAACAAAGAAAGCAAATGAAATATTGAACAATATGCTGGTTCACATGTTACATGCAGGAGTTACCTTTCTAGGTATGAATTTAAGTGAACTAGCCATCTGGCATATTCCCTCTTAGTGCACAATTCATCTCCCTTTACATCATTTTCAATGATCTGTTTACCTTAATTTGAGAGAGACACTATGGTCAGAACAGAACAAAAAACAGTCGTTACACTTGAACCCAAATGAAAAGCTTAAACGATAGTCACTCTCAGAAAGCATAATACCGATTGCAATGTGATGAAGAAAATTTTTGGATGTATTCCAAAATGTTGACACCCTACTAAAGGAAGAAAAGAAAATGCAAATGATTCATTGCATTTATTTTTTACATCAGGAAAAATGGGGAAAAAGACACTAGCATCAATCCTACAGACATGATATAGTCAAAAATCAATCTTAATCACTCTAATTATCATATATTGGCCAAAAGATTGCACCCAAACGCACCAAAACGGATAAAGAGATAATCATTAAGTCATCTTAGATGCAACACTTCTTAGGTGTCTGTTCACATATAAAGAATCAAATGGCATATAAAAGAGCCAAGATCATAACACAGCTTTGAGTAGCTCATGCAGTTAAAAAGACAATTCAGAACACCCATATTTCTCTCAGGATAATCTGTTAAATAATGCATATAAATAGCCTTCTAAAAAATTCAAGCCAACAGCTCCACGGATGCATCTAGAAACCTTAATTGAAGAATTTGAAGAACATAACAAGTGGATTTTTCTTATCAGTAGCAAAATACTAAGAAAAGATGAGGAACAATGGGCAAAAAAAGCCACTTTTTCCTCGCTGAGCTTTCTAATCATGATTCCATTACGCAACAATTTCACCATCACTTTAAGTTTTAGAATGACAAAGGAAAAAATAATGCAATAATATAACATTGGGAATTCAGGAATATTGAGGAAATCAACTGCACGAGCAATTAGCAAATGGCTATCACAACCCACAACTAAAAGATTTGCTCTCTTGCTGTAAAAAAGGGAAAATGCCTTTGGAAGCAAACCTTTAGCTTCTTCAATAATGATAAAGCTTCCTGCTGAGTCGAATCCAGGGCGACTGACACTGTAACACGTTCAGTCTTTAGTTGAGATGTTGAAGTATCTGCTATTGGGAAAAATAAGAGTTGAGTAAATCATTTCTACCCGCCATAAGCAACGAAATGTATTCAAAACCATTTCAATATTATGATCATCTCATCTATTAAATTCAAGCTTGAGAAACTAATCACACCTGTCACACTTCGACCAACGGTATCAGAAGAAAATGCTGGACTTGCCTCAGTCACTGTTACTGCCTCATCTAACAAATCAGAATCTGCATCTATACTTGGACTGATATTGGTTTTATTTGATGTTAATATCTCATGCACAAAATGCAGCGGATTGCTAATCCGATAAGATGACCCTATAATATTTAGAGAAAAAACATTAGGTTTCAACTTGGTGATATCTATGCATATACCGCCAATCAAACTTATTCTAATTTACGAAATTTCTAGAAGTCTATTCTTTTAACTACTTCAGAATCCCCTCAAATTTGTAAAGGGCATTTGCATGTTGCTAAATATATAGGTTCTTGTTCATTTCCTGAATCTCGCAATCAAACCAAATGAAACCCAAATAATTCCCAACATACGAAATGAACCTTTGTTGTTGATCCAGAAGAAAGCAATAGCAGCAAGGCAAACCGCCACAGACGTCCCAACCCCTGCAAGTAGAAACAAAGGCAACCCTACACAAGCAAGCAATGTCACGTATAATTCAACAGAAATTACAAAGATTACAAAGAGAGTGAGGGGGAGAGAATAGGAATTGGAGAGTGACCTTTCCTTTTTATCTTCTTTTTGATGGGAGACTCGACAATGGCCCAACCGCCATAATCATCGTCCTTGGAACACCCGTCGGCGGAAAACCAGGAGACCTCGAGCTCTCTCTCCGCAAGCGACGCGCTGAGAGAAGAGAATCTAGGGTTTGGGAATTTGCGGTGATTTAGAGACAGAAGAGTCGGGGAATTGCTGAAGGGAGAGACATGAGAGGAGAGGGAAGTGAAGCGAGTAACAGTGGACAAGAAGAGTGAGGTGGGAGATGATGCAGCTGAGCACATTAGGATTTTCAGTGGTTTTCGAGTAAACAAATTAGGGAAATGAGGAGAAAATGCTTAGGGGTTTAGGTTTGGTACTCAGATAGAAGAAGATCGGACATTGGAAGATCTAATGCCGGGAGAGAGAGAGAGAGAGTCGTTTGGTTTGGTTGTGTGGGTTTTATGTGTGACTAGGAAGTGAGCACGAGAAGTGCTCGCATAAATGCGCATTTGACGCTCGGGGGGTTGTCAGGTCCCGTTGTGCTCTATGCTCCAGTTCCTTTGGCTGCGATGCTGTCTTGGGACGGCAATGGAAACGAAGTCCATACACATCCGCAAAATGGGAATCAGTCAAAATGGCAAAACATGATTTCTTACAAATATAAAATTTTGATCGCTCAATGTTACCAAGTAAAATTAAGATTCTATTTAAGAATATGGCTAATCACTCATATAATATTATTTATGATCATTGAATTAATTAATATATTTTATTTAAAATCTTATATAAAACACTGTTAAAATACTTTTACAAAAGGGTTTTATCGAAAACTAGTTTAAAACATTACGAGCATACATTTCAATCCAAACGTTGTGTCATCCTGTCCACCCATATCTATAATTATATACATATATATTTTGAATATAACTTTTATTTTATTTTTCTTAATCAGTAAATTGTAATTATATCTACACTATTTATTACCTTTTCTTCATTTAATTTTTCTTTCTCTCAACTCCCATCTTCTTAAAGTCTCTTTTTAATTATCTCACATGCATTGCGTGTACCACACATATTAGTGTATAATAATTATATGGGTATATTATTTGTATTATTATAAATTTTTAATTTTATAATGATTTTTTTAATCTTTTATCTGATATCAAATTGGTACTCACAAACTTTTATTACAACATAAACTTAAATTCTATGCGAGTGTGGAAAATGTGTGCTTTGTGGAATAATTTCAAATTTCCTTTCTTTTATCACTTGACATATTTATTATTATCTTTTCTTTATTTTTATTATATAATATTTTAATACTAAGATATGCGAATCTTGGTGCAATAGTTAAATTGTTCTTTTATAATTTTGAGATCACAGATTCGAAATGTGAAAATAGCCTCGTTATAAAAAAAAAAAAAAAAAAGAGAAACATTGAGTAGATATAATAATGACCACCCGCATATACCCCCCTCTTTTTTTTTTGTTGTAATTTTTTTCCCCAAATATATAGTTTTGGGAAGGGGGGGGGGAAAACTATGCAAAAATATGTAGTTGAGTTTGGTCAAATTGATTTTGTTACGTAAACTCGCACCAAATTCGCTAGCTCCACACCTAAAATGTATTATGGTTAATGAGAATCAGAAAAAATGAATTGCCTTTCTACAATATCATTAGTCTTAGAATATAAAACTACACTTTTCTCATTTTAAAAAAGAAACTATTTCTAAGAATTAGATTAGAGTTGGCGATGAGATTGCATGCAATTTTAAAAGGAGGCGTTTCACCTAACAATTGATCAACAAAATCAATTTCCTTAAAATCTTTTTAGCACTTTAAAAATTTTTTATAATATTTATAATTATAATAAAAATTTTTCATAAAAAATTAAAAAAAAAATACAAGTAAATGATTTCAGTTCACCAATCCATTCCCAATTTCCAATGCCGAATTCTCCACAACCCTAATCTGAATTATGGAACTCCATTCCCAAACCAAACCATGCTTGGCTAAAAGATTTGTTCCTCATCACCCCCCCCCCCCAAAAAAAAAAAAGAACAAGCGTATAAATCCTTCAAAAACATTATTTCTCATTCTTAAACGCATCAATCTAGAAAATTTTAATATTTTCTTTCTTTCAAGTAAGAAGAAGACTTCTTAGTTTCAGAACCAGTGAGTTTGCTTTGAAGAACATTATAATGATTATACTTGGGCAAAACCGCCGCTAAAATAACAAGACCGCTTAGCAAGGCCAAACCAAGCCCCAGACTATTTACAATCATGGACTCTGCACTATGTTTCAGCACATTTCTTCTTGTTTGCAAGAATGTCAGCTTCTCCAGGAGCCCAGTCTCCGCTGTTGCCACGGCTAAACCATATGTGTAGAGGCCGAGGAAGATGTGCCAAGGCAAGATCCTAACCTTTAGTGTCCGCACCTCCCCACGATGCCAAAAGCTTAGAAAGCCCATCAACCACTTGAAGGCAGAATATGAAAACTATCAGCCAATGGTCTTCTAATGATCTATATGTATATAAAATATATAATGATACATATCTTAACCCATACCCCTAAGAGTGTGCACCAGTAAACACGTGAGGTACGCACTAACTCACAAATCATATACACCATAGATATTGGCTTTAAGATTTGTGTGGGAGAAAACCTTCCACATTACAAATATCAAACCAAATATTAGTAATAGAGAGAGATGCATCACAACTCTCATAAACAAACTACCAGTGGATTCACCATAAATATATGCCCTAGGAAAAAGAGTATGGGGCATACATTAAACTGAATGCAGAAAAAACGTGTTAAGAAGGTTGTCCTTTTTCTTGCGACACAGGAAGCAAACACATTTTCAGTCCCTACCGTACATTAATCCTGGCCAGCAATTGAGAACTCCTAATACAAAGTATTATCTGTGTATTGTGAACTGTGACACCCTCCTACTGTAAAACTGGGACTTCATCGGGACTTCTGGTCAAGAATCAGTTGTAACTGGAATTGGAGATTTTGCAGCACAGGTAGGTGGGTGATGGCATCATCTTGTAAGTAATATTGCTTCCTCCCGCATGAGATTCAGTTTAATGCAGTGGGGAAGGACATGGCACCAGCATTCATATAATATACCTCATCAATCTACTACCGTGCATACTTGCACCAGGTATGGGAAGCCAAAGTTGGCATACATACTGCCATTGCGTTTAACTACCACTTGTAACCAAACAAGAAGTTGTCATTATTAATGAGGTGTTGCTAGAATGAGAATCAAAACTTATCCCTCAAGCACTATGGCCAAATTTATATCAAGTATGATCTATAACTACATTGGAAGATTCTTTGCATCATCCTCCTCATAATCACTAAAAGGCGAAGCCAACAACCCAACAAAATGAATCGAGAATTCAACTGAATTAACCAGTATCTATTTCATTAAGTGAAATCAAAAAGACTAAACAAGAGTTTCTAGAAAATGTCCATATTGGATAATGATGGCCCCTAAGATCCGTCCTAGGTGTTCTATCACTATAAAGCACCAGGGTGACAAGGAAGATGAATGAAGGAGAATCGTAATATTTATTTGTATTCATCTATTTCCACCGTATGATAAACTTTAATACTGTCTCCTTTAATATATGGGGTGCACGTGAGTAGCACAACTCCTAAATTATAACCCAAAATCAATGTTTCTCAAGCCAGACCGGATCGGCCACCCCAGCTGGTTGAACTTGAACAGCGGTAAAACCTCCGGTCCCTGTGCAAACCGCAAAATCAGAGATGGTCGTATGGTCTGAACTAGCCAAACACAAAGTTCCAAGGAAAAAAAAAGGATAATGATGATGAAAATAGGATTAGATCAATACATTAAGGGATTTGTTGGATAATTGCACAGTTTAATATGTTTTGTGGTTGCTCAAAATTGCCTTGAAATCTTCTACATATGTCATGAATTATAAGTTTCTTTTTACCTTTTTGTGGGTCGTAAATTGCAGTTGATGTTTCAAGATTTTTATGTTTAAATGGATACTAGATGTTATTTTTATATGATTGTTCAGTTTGTATCTTTGTGGATGTCTTTATATATATATATATAGAGAGAGAGAGAGAGAGAGAGAGGTTTGATTTTGGAAAGCTTAAATGATAAAGATATTTATGTTCTATAAGAAATATTGTTTGATAAGAAATTATGAATAGACGTTGTTTACTTTGCAATGTTTCATACAAGCCATAAAAAAAGAATTTAAAATAATAACGAAGTCATGCTGACATGGTAACATGTCATCAGTTAGACATGCTGTTAGACGACAGTCAAACCAGTGAACGGTGAATCCACAACTTACCCGGTTTAATCCAGGTCCGTCTTCAAAAACCTTGAAGCCTTGTCTCTGAGTAAAAAGCATTCCCGTCTGGTGCCAAATGTGAAGAGGTTTTGCGCGACCCATAAATAGTTTATCTGTAACTATTGCCGCATGGTCACCCTTATTTCCTAGCAGACAAGACAGCCTAATACATCTTTTCCGGAAGATTGTTGAAAACTAGGTAGGCCATAGGTTTCCATTTGCACCAGGGCCATTTTTGGAATTCAGGGAATTAATGGGCTAGAAGCTAATATCCTAACCTTATCTGGCTATTCTGTCTATTCTATTTTGCTTGTGTGACATTGAAAAAAACAGAACATTTTGTCATTTGAGTACTAAAAGTGGAGCCACCTAAATATACAATCATATAGTTTAGATCAATAATGCACTTGTATTGCTTAAAATCATGATGAGAAGTTATGGGCCCATTTTCTCCGAAGTATTGTGTTACCCCAGTGTAGAGAAATTAACTGTGAATTAGCAAGTTAATTGAAAAACAAACCTGGGTCGCAAACATGAAAATGCAGATTAGACCCATCCAAGAATGAAGACTGTAGAAATTAGCAACAATCCCATCTCTCCCTTGAAATTTAGTCCAAATGCCAAACACCCCACAAGTTAAAGCCACTCCTTGCAAGCACAAATGTATCAATTTCTTCAAATTCCTTGACCCGGGTAACCATCTGTGTACTAAAATTGCTGAAAAAATATTAAAAAAGAACAAAAAGAACAAAAAAGCAGACTACAATCAAAACCTAGTTAAAAGGGAAGAAGAAGAAGAAGAATTGAAATTGTGCTTTACCTTCCCCACTGATGAGAATAAAACCAATGACCATTAACAATGGGTGCATAACCTGCAGAGAAAACACAAAACCCATCCGTTTTTAGCCCCAATTGAGTAGACATTTTGTAAAGAAGGGAGGAGAGAGAGAGAGAGATAGAGTACAGAATAGATGAGATCTTCATGGGTTTGGGAGTGGTGAGGAATGAAGCTAGTCTTGAATGCAAGAGCCCAAGTGAGTACAAGAAATGCAACTAGAAAGCCTGCAACTCTTGCTAAGGCAAGAAGAGGTCGTGAAGCTGAGATCAGCACTGCCATTCTGTGCTCTGCTTGGAGCACTATAGTAGAGAAGTGAAGAGCAACTTAGAACTAGAGAGAGAGAGATACGAGTGACCGACAGCCGTGGTTCTAACTTTTTTATCAGATCTACCTTAGTCCATATTATTAATGTGGATGATACAAAGTGAAAAGTAGTGA